>OV884015.1:31072248-31486787 GCA_930367205.1 Acanthosoma haemorrhoidale
TTTTGGTCATACAATGAAGAAATCAGTTCATACAACACAAAGGTTGTACCTTTTTAGTACTTAATTCGCTCGGAATTAAGTAATGGACAAAGTCCTCTTATGTATATTTTATATTATGAGTAAAATTTGGAAACCATGAGATAAAAGGTACAGCAATAATAGTAGAGAATTAAATTGGCAGAGCATTGAAATTCACTTAGCTAGAACCGGTAAAAGAACGAGACCGCAGAGACAACATTGGGTTGTGAGAGAACGCATATTACTGTCATTCATCACTGACATCCATATGCAGCATGGAAATCAATGGCAAAGCACATGGTATTCAGTTTAGCCACATCACAGCCCAAAAATACTTCACCGAGATCTGTCGTATGCCTCAATATCCCAGATATTTCACACAGACTTGACATCTTCTTTGTCACTTGAAAACTTTCGGCAAGAATATAAGCAGACATAGAGGTATAGAAAGTTTATTGTAAGAAATGATAATATTCAAATATTTTGTTTTTGTCTTGAGTGATATTTATTTATTGGGCATTTGAGGAGAAGGTAGCCAAGGTCATTTTTGTCTGTTAGTCTTCTTTATATCGATTGCGAAACAGGCAAATCATCCTAATTGACAATATTTATACTAAGTCTACTATGTTCAATTCTTTGTTATTGATTGACTATTGTATCTTCTTTACTTCATCATTTAGGTTACTTCTTATTTTTTCTTCTTCGTTGTTATTTCTTAATCTTACTTTTCTTCATGAAGGGATAAATAATATTTCACACCCCAATATAGGTGATATTTACCATTAATCATGTTATTGGTATTTACGAAATCATTTTTGGTTAATCGTTTCACTTTTTTGAAATATGTGAACATTTATGAAATTATGTCAATCAATAATTTGGTCTAACTGTCAGGCAGATTGAGATTATCAATTCATGCTGAAATCAAGTAATGTTTGACTGCCGCATTATCTGGGCAGGTTCTTGTTGTGCAAAGAGATTCCTTATCTACAAATCCGGCATTAGTCTATTCCTAAATGGTGAATTCTGATACTAATTTATAACCGGGTTTCGTTGTGCTAAGTTCGGGTGCCAGTCAATTCGGCAATTAAATTGTATTCTTACATTATTCTGTTCGTGTCACTGTCGTGGATGTTATTTAAATCGATGAGAATCCTATATCTAAGAAAAAATGGTAAATAGTTAAGTGAGGCCTTGGAATAAATATTTCAAATTATTCATATCAAGTTCAGGAGGCTTGAGGGTTGTATTGTATTGTACTGGTGTTATCATTTGTCCCATCGATAGAAATTTGATATACTCATTTAAGTATTCTTATAGAAAACTGATATGATGTCTATAATTATATAACAAAATATAATTATATAATTAAGAATAAAATCTTATTCTTCCATACCTATTTATATAAATTAAATCATAGAATTATCTAATCTATTAGTGCACTCACCGAAAGCAATTTGATCAGGACAAAGCAAATTTATGCCCGGACAAGCGAATCGGCTTTATTTATTAATAAAAATAGCCAACATTTTCATACATTATGCTAAATTGTTACTAAACTAAGCCATTTTAACAGATAATTAAGCACATAACAATGTTTGAGAGCATTATTACGATCGGCTCTAAGGAGACCTTATCAATTCTATGTTTACTGAAAGCAGTAAAGTCCTTATGCCGAGAGACGGTCAAGTACCTCTCCACTCTCTATTGGACTCAGCCCCTTGTCGAATGCTTAGGTTAGAAGGAAAGGTAAAGTACGTTAATGTTAACTACTCAAAATAGCCATGTCTTCTGGTGTAAAAAAAATAAAGAAATACACCAATAACGCTCCCGTAAAATAGGCAAATATCAGCTAGTTAAAGATTTAAAATAAATCAGTTATTAAGTAAAGTTAAACTATATGAGAGCTTTACATCCGTAAAAGCTTCTCTAAAAATTAGTGAGCACATCTCCACAATGGCGATTTCATTAGAATTGCAAAATAGAATTCCCTCAAATACAAGAAAGACCATTCAGGAATTACTCTGAAAAGTATTTGCGCTAAACGTTCTATGAAGATTTCAGAAGAATTTTCATCTAATTGAATTCCTTGAAAGGATTAACATATAATTGGCGATCAAGGCTCATATATTTGCATTTTTGAATCGCTGTGATAAATTAAAAGTATCCATTTTTTTTTGTTGTTTACAGTTTTCTGTAGTTTTCCTATGATTTATGCAAATTTAAATAAGAAAACCGGGCACTCTTGGCTGATATATATGTCAAGTGGGTAAGTAGTTAGCATGTCGACTTCTAACTGGATAGAGGATAGATTCCCGGTTTCTTAATAAGAGACGCTCTGTTCTGGAGTCCACTCAGCCATGTTTGAATACAGAAGAGTAACCAGCGCCAAGTGTGCAAGCTTCTAAGTGCCACATGTGCTTTGGCGCATTGGCGAGCTGTCAATTTATAAATAAATAAGTGCATTACGTAAAGCAACACTTTTATGAATGGTGTACAACTAATAACCATATAGATCAATAATTTATTTTATGGTAAACACTAAGAAATACCTCGTCATTAAACTGGATAGAAAATAATGGTTGTTTTCTCATAATGTAGTTACAAAAATATACAACAAATAGAATTCCAAAGGGCTCTAACATCGAATAAACGAATTTTGTTTGGCTAATCTTCACAGATGAAACCGTTACAACACGTCATGAAAAATAACATTGTATAGAGCATTATTATTATTATTTTATTAAATAAGTACTTCTGGTCTCCCCACAATACAGTTTATTATTCAAGAACGTTTTAGGCTCTTAGTCATCCTCAGTTACTAAAACAACAAGGCATATGATATGACTATAGTAAAACTTACATACTCATTACATGTATTTAAGTTTGTAAATAACCCTAGTCCAGTGGATGAGTTGAATTAGGTTCTGTGCTAAGAACGGTTTGATTAATGATTTGAAGTTGCCTGTAACTGCATTGTACTTGTTTGTTTGAATCCTCATCTAATAATTATCCGTTGCGCTCTATAATAGCAGGGATAGATTTACTGACTTGTTTCTTTATTAGCTTATATATATATATAAATATATTTATTCACAGCCAAAACTTACTAAATTCATTGGTTTGATCTTTTGAAGTGAAGTATAAGATACAATTTACCTAATATTCATAAATGTATGAGTTATTTTTACGAGGATTGAAACAACACTATTTCCTTAAACATATAGATGTATAGATGAGAAATAAATGTTAATAGAATACTGTAGGAGTCCTGTCCGCCAGTCTTTTTAAATTCAATTCCTCTCCCTATGTCTGAGACAGTACGGTATTTAGGCTTCCATCTCGACAAAAGACTGACATGGAACCCACACACGAGACTAAAAAGACAAGAACTAAACAGACGCTTTGGACAACAGTACAGACTACTTCGAAGGACATCCCACCTCTCAATAGAAAACAAACTACTTATTTACAAGGTTATACTTAAGCCAATCTGGACATACGGAATAGAGCTATGGGGGACAGCAAAAAAGTCGAACATCATGCGCATCAAGAACAATAGTAAATGCGTCAAAACAAAACCCTTCACAATGATCTGAATATACCCTATATTCTTGGACTCATCCCTTTCTAAGTTCTTTAAATTCCAAGGTAACCTATCCAACCACCCTAATTCCCTAGCACAGTCATGTCACTGCACCACTCCTCCCTATAATCCTCCTCGGAGACTTAAACGGCAGTGGCCTCGTGACTTGCTATAAATAAGTGACAGTGGGAGTCCTGGCAATGGCCAGTTTCTCCAATCATGTCCTGAGCGACTGTGGCTCTCGCGCTCTTGGTCAGCCTCCGCTGGCTCTTATCCAGTGACGCGGCTGAAGTAGGGGCGTGGGGGACTCCCCAAGACTCCGCTTCCATCTTCACATGCGAGGTAGGTGACTACCATGTGGACTTGGGGGGCCTCTGGGCTGTTTGTAAATATTGTATGAATGAGCGAGTGAATGATGAATTGTAAATATGGTATGAATGATGACACTTATCTCAATTACTCATTGCCTAATAAAAGGTAGATTGTAATTTTATCTTAATAAATTGTTGTTCTCTCTCTCTCAGAATACTGTAGGGTTAGGATAGATAGCCGGTGTGTTCTCTCTGCTTGGTTTCAAGACTTTCATCTTTAATCTTTCCTGTATCAAAACTAACTACTAAGTAGCCATATAATAGGAGGAAGGATATTATGAAATTAAAATTCAATATGCTAGCTTTGAGAAATTTTATCAGGAAAACACACAATACAACTACATCATTTATTATTCCTGTTAAGATATAATTAATTGTTTAGCCGAAACTATTAAACTTTTCCGAGTGGCATAAGCTGTGTTTAGATCCAAGTTACGAGAGGATCCAAACAATTAAATAGTTTCAGGACAAACGTTTCGTTATTCCCCAGGTTTGTTATGAAAAGTCCATGTAAATGATTACCTTGAAAATTTGTCTTCCACACCGGGATATGGTGATATATCTTCTAATTAATGAAAAGGGGCTTGAAAATATATTGATGGAACTGCATAAATGAATGAACTGAAGTAATGGGAATTAAAGTCAAGGGCAACTGTGAGTAATATATTCATATAAAATAAAGGAAAAAAATTATGATGAATGGAAATGAACTATTATGTTTTCGATGCTCGCCAGTTTTGTAGTACTGTCTCCAGCCAGATTACAAGTATAATAAATGTATTTTACATGGTAATACAACTATAACAGCAAAGAAAGGGGAGATCTTTAGGGAGGAAGGGGAGGTTTATCTTGGGATATCTACCAGATAACAATGGATGGACTTGCTACTATGAGATTGGGCTCTCCTCTCGCCCTTTTTGGAATAAAGATCCCAGGTATTTGAAAAAAAATCTTGCTTTGTATAGACATAATCAATGCCTGTCCGGAAATATGCACCGTATTCAAGGCCATTGGCAGATAAGGAATTTGACGCCAAGAAATTAAGTAATGTAATAGTCAGGTGACCTAATACAGATACACACTCATATTTTGATATTTATCAAAACTTAACTTTCTTGTCATTTTTCTCCCGTTGGAATTTTTTGACTGATTATCCTATCTCTGCTAAGGAAGGTTTTACTGTTTCTTTGGCTAGATCTAAATGTCCTCGTCCCGAAACTACACAAAGAAAATTCTTCAACAAGTCTGTTTGAGGTTTAGGTATTTTTCAGGCGATATCTTTTCTATTCTCATTCTTGATTCCTCATAATTTCTTAAGCTGTCGCCAAATATTTACAACTCTCTGTTTTAATTATATCATTTATTTACACATGAAGGCAATTATCTATTTATATGTATTTCTACCCATGAAAGCTCATTTTGAATCCGTGCTTATTTTGTTTTGTAATCAATTAGACTAAAATTAGCCTTTTGGGTATCATTATTTGTCTGTGAACAACGGATTAATAACGAAATTGCTCTTGACTATTCTTGTCGATAAATATGGTCATCAATGTTTCATAAATTCATTTTTATATCGTTGAGATTTCTTGATTTGTACCGTGATTGAACGGCTGAATAAAAGTACGATGTTTTTTGAAAGCCACCATTAAGTCTATCCATTGTGGCTCTGTTCCTACTGCAAAAGACAATTTATGAGCGTCGGCAGACATTCCAAAGCGGGAAAGCTGTGCTTCACATATCATGGTAATGAGGCGATATATAACGCACACGGTGCCTTTTCACGAACCGACCCCTCTAACTTCGGTGATTACTCGCCATTCAACTAGCCTTACTACAACCATTACCTTTTCAAACTAAAACCACTGCAATTTGAATCAAATTAACTATAAACTGCATAAATTTGAATCGTTGAACGTTTCAGAAGTGCTAGACTACAAACCTGTAGCCATTTTCATTCTTTGAGTGGTCCATCGAGAAAACATTCTGCCTACACCAAAAAACCAGGCAGCCCACTCAGTCCGTTAAGATATACAAAAACGCTCTCACAAAAAAATCTCACTTTTCACTTTTCAAACATATTAATAGTCCCCAATAATTTAACAAAAAGAAGCATATTTAAGCAGTGATCTTTATTTAAAAAAACATTATCCTTATAGAGCAATGTTGTCATTGTATGTGGACCTCTGATATTTCATGTTACTGCATGTTTACTGCATTACTTCAAACTCTTTTGGAGCATCTTATTTAGAGAGTGTAGTCACCAAATCTCAAAATAGTTTTGATACAGTGTGATTAAAGCAATATAAAGGATCAATGGTAGTTTCACGAATTATATTTTGTAAAGAGCATACAATTATTGAAAGGAGGGTTAATGCTACATCAAGTTGGTGAGTCTTATTTCATGATCACCTGACATAACTCACCAGTTATGTTTACAACACTAGATTTGAACTTTCGTACATTGTTATTTTCAGTCATTAAATAATGAATCTTCAGTCTTTCCACAATATGCTATTTATGCACCAAGAACAGCTCGTAGTAGTCTCATATATAGTCGCTAATTAAAACAACAACCACCACTAATCATATACGTCTATTAGTAGTTCGTATTGACTATAGGAGGCTTTTACAAAGTAAAAGAGGTTTTACGTCATTTACAAATTATCGTTAGCTTAAGGATAACTGAGTGGCACTTACATGGACAGGCTGTGCTCCGGCGATTACTGATTTAAATAAAACTTTTCCATGCATAAATAATTAAACAATAAATAGATTAATCACGGGTGGCTGAAAAGTTTCCGACCTAACAAATCTTTTATTTTAGCTTTTATTTCACTAGTTTTTATTTATTTTATTATCATCTTTATGTTGAGGTCGGACACTTTTCAGACAATGTATATTATGTATGTATATATCTCATTTATACATAAGATATACCTTATGTATATTTCAAACAAAAAAAAAAAAATGGAAATGCTTAGATCCACTAGTCTTAACAAATTTCTCATCGTCTTTGGAATGCGGATGTGAAACATGCCTCCTAACGCTTTCCTAAATATATTAGACTGTATAAGCAAGATATTGTGTGGTTAGTCAAAGGATGACTGAATAAATATAGCGATTTTGGTGGTGCCTGGAGCGGGTTATGGCGCTGGCAGATAGCGATTGGAATTCTCCAGTAACTAATATAGCCTCGGGCTTAAGTGTGCTGTATAGATCCAGCGGCCAATATGCGCTTATGGCCATACACTGTTACAGATAATGTATCTAACACTGTCATACTAGGTTACCGAATTGCAAAGTATAGAAATGCCTACCTACCCTTGGTCCCTTATATGGAGGCCGTGACAAAACATTCTTAGGTTTAGAGGTACAATCGGTCGGGATTATATTATCTAAGACATAAATACTTTAATAGTATAATAATTAGTTGTTAATTTCCAGTGGTTACATTTACCCTAGGAAATTGGGGATGTTGAAAACATTGAACTGATCATTGGAAAAAGAGGTTTATCAACAGTTATTCCCATCACATAAGGTAGCATAAAACTTACAAATATTTAATATATTAAAAAAACTACTGATAGTGTCTTATGAAATAAGCACTCAACAATTTAAGCGATAGTAAAAACGTTTTCAAGTGTTGGTATTGTATATCAAGTTGTGTAAATGTGCACGAGTGCTAGTAAACCTCATTTTTAATTGATCACTGGAAAAATTTTCCCTGAATTGCTTAAAGTATTGGTAACTATTTAAAACGCCACATGTTTGGTATTGGAAATTTTCGAAAAGCTTACGCGCGAGAGAAAAAAAAATGTAGCGTTGAAAATACTAGAAAAACACCCATGATATATAGCTCACTTTTCGCTGTTTTCTATTACGTAGTAAAATATTCTAAACTCTTTAATAATACCGATAAGTTTTGAGTACAGCTGAAAATCCCTGTGTGATTTGAGATAATGGATTTTAAATGTGAATTCAGAGTGATAGATATTGGATTAATAATCCTGCCTAAACACCGGATTTCCGAATCGAATAATTGGAGCTTTGCTGTATCGATTATTGTACGCTAAATATTATTCAATAGTTGGAAATGTCACGAAACGATTATGGGAAGGAGAGTTTAAGAAAGGAACATGTGCTCAATGCAAATTGGACTATGTGATGTATTCACAACGGAGCCCGTCTCGTTAGGCCATTAGTCAAGACGGTATATAGGTTCTCTTCTTATCGAATAAAGACATATGAACAATATACAAAAAAATGACATATATCGAGTTAAGGCCATACACTAAGCTAGTGTATAATGTCTGCGTGACAATAGTGAATCGACTCGATCAGAAAATAAAAACTGTTCGATCCATAGCGTTGGTATTTCAATATTGAATAGATATGAGCAATGATAAAATGTTAAATGATAAAATGAACAGGCTAGCATCGAACGAGACATTAAACTGTATTTTAAGATAGTAATTTAATTTAATTTTTGAGTCGTAATAGCAATAATAAGTGCATAAATAAATGAGGAATTAATTATAGTTGTTATCTTTCTTCGGAACCCCGTTGAATTAATAACTAATTCTCTAAGGTTTCCTTGACTTATTGCTTTCTTCTATCACGTAGATATTTCGGCTGACTCTCTCTCTTGACTCTCTCTCTCTCTCTCTTGACTCTCTTGACTGCAAATTAATAACTGACTCTCATCATCACCAACACTGTCTCTTTTTGTAATTCATAACTTACTGTCATCTTTTCTTCTTTATCGCGCACAACTGGCATGCTCTTTCTTACTTCCGTCCATCAAACACAAAATATCACTGTATTTTGAATTAGTATTTTTTTGCAATGTTTGAATTGTAATAGTAATAGATAGTGGTGATATGGCATAAACATTTTTTTATAAATCCTATCAGAGATGTTTAAATCTAACACAATAAGTTTCGTTCAGTTGCTTTCACAGATAAAATTAAGTATTTTAATAGCAGTAGGTTCAGATCTAATCATGGAAGTTATAATACTCATATACATAAATATTGACCTAATTTTTACATTTATATATTACCCATCAGTGGACTCACACCGCTGCACCGTGACATTGACACCTCTACTGAGGTCTCCACACTCCTTGATTCCTTCACCCAACCTTCAAATAGGTCCTCCTAGTAAAAGGATCCGTTCACACCAAATAAATTTTACTTTTTTTTCCCCTTATCCTACATTTTTAAAGTTTCAGAACTGAGGAAAAAAAAACATTTATATATTAAATTGAAATGAGAATTTGAAGTGAAATAATATATATAAGAAATATTACATGTGGTACAATAAAATTTTAGCATTTCAAAGCTTTGACTCTAAGGTGGGTGGAAATATTCGCGTATATAAATAAATTAAAACACACACAACTGGCATGAACTTTATTACTCACTTCCGTCTATTAAACCCAAAATATACTTTATATCAAACTGGATCTACTGTTATTGTTATATTTTTTTAATAATCCACTTATTCGATAATATATTAATTATAGAATAAGATGAGTCAAACGATTTAAAAACAAAAATCACTTATCAGAATAGAACTTTGTGTTTCTGGTAACCGAAACTATATTTCAGATGTTCGCACGTCATTTGTAAAAAATAAATAAAATGAGGAAGGTATTACGTTAGAAATCATAAAAAAAAAAGCTCATCAGCACTGCTACAAAAACAAACAGCTCTGGTTTAATCATCGTGTTATCATCACCTTTGCATCATTTGACCAAGGGAGGACAGTGTTTATCAACGTTGAGCTCCAACCAAAGGGTTAACTTGGATTTACAAATTCTAGTCCATATTAATAATAGTTATGTGCAAGGACCTCACCTTGATTAATTAATGCTTATTTAGTGCCAAGGACAAAGGGAGAGGCTTTACTTTTAAACAGGATACAGCTATTCGTCTTTTGACGACAGTTCAGAATAATCTTTTCGAGAATCTTCCCCATGTGAGGGAGTTGACTGATCGGGTGATAGTGGGCTGGGTGGTCGCCTTTCTTCTTGGGCTTCCACAGAGGGAACAATAGCTTGTTTCCACGCTGTCGGGAAATATCGCAAGCTGATACATGAATTGTACAGGTTGACGAGTTGGGCAATCCCTCTCCTCGGCAGCTTACAGTTTCAGCATTACAGTTTGAACCCCGTCGCACCCTGATGCTCGGTTTCCCTTTCACCGGTGAAGAATCGCCTTGAGCTGCATCGAGGAGACAAACATGTAGTTCTGACCTGTCCCCAGCTGCTGAGGTTCGTGGTAATTACCTGTCCTTGCGGTTGTCTGCGGTATAGTAGTCGGCCAGTATTTTTGCCTGTTCTTCCGCTGTGTAGAGGGTGTCTCCGTCATGAAGACGAACACCTGATTCCTTCTTGGTAGTAGTCTTTAGGAGCTTCCAACAACTTTTTTTTTTTTTTTTTCTTAGCTCTCAAACTTATAAAATAGGATGTGGGAAAATTATTTTGGGCTAATGAGTGCCTTTCACTAAGGGGAGTCCCCCATTTGAAGGATGTATGAGAAGGATATAGGGTGGGGTATGCCTAAAGGAGGCGGGTGGAATTAGGAAGGTAGTGAGAGTCTACCGAGGGGGGAGCCTAGGGGTACTTAGGCAAGGGTTTGTAGTCGGTCAGGTCAAGCCTGGCCAGCCCCGGCAGGGGCCTGAAATAAGTCGGCCTCTCGGCCGGAAGGTCGACCCTGCTTAAACAGGTAGATGGGGTCTTGTAGCTTCGGAGATCGGCCTCGATCTCTCGGCTGGGTGTAGATCTTCAGTCTCCGTCAGGGGGCTAGGGTTCGATCACTTCCATCTGTCTCCAGGCTTCGGTGGTCCAGCAGTGCTTCCATCTGACGAGCATTGGTGGTGGTTGAAGGTCGGAGAATAGTGGGTTGTGGCTGTGTCGGAGTGAGTTAAAAAATTTGATGTGTCTTCTCTTGATGAAATCTTGAATGGTGAGCACTTCAAATTTTTTATGCATCTCTCACAACTTTTTTGCTCCCATATACCATATAAGCTTTTAATGTAAAAACGCTTTAGTGAGAACAGAACTTAACCAGTACCAGTACCAGTAAGTGGTATAGCTGCATTTGGCCTCGAAACAGCCATATTCATTGTTCGTTCTTACTTAATAGAGTCGTTCTAAATATTAATAATTATTTTTTTCTTTACCAACAAGTGTAATAATGGTTAGAAATATGAAAAGAAGAACTTCAGACGCTCTACCTCTGAGCTTGTCCTAACACCGCGCCTTAGCCAAGACATGATCTGTTACTTTGCATAACATCCCATCTAGGGAGCCACCGGACAGACTCTAACATTTAACCAACTAAGGTTTAAATTTTCCATTAGTTAGTTTGCTCACTTATAGGCCGGTCAGTCTATTTTTATTCTAACTAGTAATCGTTGTTTATAGTTGCATTTTCCTAGATAGTGTTGTATATAGATTTTACTGTCACCATACCGTTACAAAAAGATAACCACGGTGTAGAGACAGGAAGTGGAAAGGAGACATTTGGAACGCTGGTGAGCCCTTATCGATATTGTGACCTTAGCGAAAGGCTGCTTCGATTCGCTGTCAGTCCGGAGCACTGCTGTCCTTATCTTGAAAAATAACCTGCCTCTGGTTCGGAGGAGAATGTCTGATCCTAAACCGCTAAACCCGTCAAGCGTTTATCTGATTCGAATCGTGTCCTGAAGACTCTCCGTCTGCTGGACGTACACGTAATGACTTTGCACCAAGATAAATCAATGGCACGTACATAAAAACTGAACGGTAACGGCTGTCAAATCCCCCTAATGGAATCGAGGGAAAGATCTGCAAACTGAACACAAAACTGCAATGACAATTCACTAATTACCAGGGGTGGTTGTACCGAAACCCTTCTGAATCACTAACCATAAAGTCCACTTAGTTAATCATTTCCCTCCTTCATATCCCCTTGTTATCATAAATTATGGAAATCGGTATGGATTATACATAAATGAATCTATTTACAGTAGGCCATTATATGCTCTGTAGCTTGGTGACAATTTTTATTAATTTTACATTGCTATTTGTGATTGTTACAAAAGTATAATGTACATTATACATTGATTGTCTTAACATATTTAAAAGTTATGAGGTTCACCTTATGAATCATAGACTTAATACCACCTTACATCTAACAACAAAATTTTAACCTAATTTTGTCCAGCATTATGTTGCCATTGATGTGGCGAGGGTAGTGGGGGCATAGTGTTAAACAATGGGTTTTTCAGGTGCTGCAACCAGTCAAAAAAACTTGATGTGTCTCCTGTGGATGAACCCACGGCACACCAAGCAACCGGTGCAGGTGGGCGATATTTAACCTTTTGAAAGAGGTATGTCTGACCACGTATCTCAAGATCCCATTCTAAATTGTTGGAGACTTATAGCTGTATTGTCAGTGAAGTAAGTGTACAGCAGTGTCCCGCTGTACAGCAGAGGTGGCTGGAGGACACATTTATATATCATCAGTTTAAGACGAAGCGAAAAGTCAGCAAGTGCGAAAGCCGGTAAGACCTGTATCATACTTTGTCTATTTTGTTACTAAAATGGGTAGAGAAATAAAGATTCTTATCCACTTTGTTAATTTTTTTTTTTTTTTCCTTAGCTCTCTAGTTAAAAATTCAGGATGAGGGAAAATTTAGAATATCGTAGTCCCTTTAAATTTACTGACAATTATATACAATTATAGATCCAAACAACTATAATTATACACATTATACGTGACTGGACTGAACTGACTTATAAAGGTGATGGGGTCATTTTTTTGAACGGATTAATATTTAAATATGTATTTATTTATTTTTTTCTTCCATAGCCCCTTTAAATAATTATACTGTACAGATAATTATATATAATCATAGATCCTCAGACGAATGAATTTACAAATTATTTTTCCATTAAATATATGTACATCTCGATGCTCTAATGATTTGAGAAGGTATAATATTAATTGCACTTGACTTGGAATCAGTCCATAAATATAAAATCATTTATCAGATAGATGGGGAAACAATTAAAATGAATGAAATTATTTACGAAAATGAAAGATAAAATAATAGCAAAACGAGATACTAATTATGCACTACATATTATACATTCACAGGACCCGGGTAACTGTTTGCTCTATTTTAGTTAGTACATTTCCTTCCCTATATTGTTATTTTGATCGAAACCCTAAAATACGAAAAATCTGATTACGTTATTTTACATCCAATACTGAACTGTAGAATGAGGTGAATAGGTTTGAAGAGTGGAATTGTGAGAAGCGGCTCCAGTGAAGTGAAACAGCAGAGAAGGGAGAGAAGTGAATTTCCATCGGTCGAGTGAAAGTTTAACCCGATCTGTTCCAAGAGTGCGGCCAATACCCTCGGCATTCTCCTCCTCTGTTCCGAATTAGGCCTTCTTATTCCATACCCTGCAGCAACAACAAGGTATACATTTCTGATAAGTATTTGTTTGTTTTTTGCCAATGAAGTGTGTAAATCTTGAAAAAACGAAATACAGATGACCGATCCATGATCGACTATGATATCAGTGTCCAAACCATGGCTATGAACTAAATTGATTTTTTTTTCATTTATGTTTACATTTATTATAATTATTTACCCTTCATTTCGAACGGTCGATATGTGCATATTTGAATTAGCTATTGATACTAGCTACCCACAATGTTCACTGCTAGAATCCCTGCAGTTTTTGTTTTTGTTGAATTATTAGCGATCAAATTATTCACAAAATTATTGAATTTCGGTTGAGCCATGTATCCCAATAATACTTGTAACTATACTAATAATGACTGAGAGGTTACCAGTCCAAGTCCCAACTCTGCAAGTATAGTTTTACTTTGATTGAAGAATCATAAATAAGCTTGGATAAATGTATGTGTAGCGACCGCTAACTACATAAGATAACCACCCTATACTCTATTGTATATATATTGTAAACAAATGTAAATAACATGAACTAAATGTATTATAGACAAATGTAAATAACATGAACAAAATATAAATCATTAAAAATGTGTTAAGCAATAAAAAATGCGGGGGCCAAGTAGTTACATAAGATGGGTCACCAGCTGTCAGTCACAGGTACCTCACTAGATGAGGGAACCGACCGCAGACCCTAAGCAACCCTTGCCAGCCTCCCAGAGGACAATGAAGTCGAATGCTATTGGTTACACCAATCTCGACCTCTATTGGATAAGGGCAATAATTGCCGGGTACTTAAGGCGGCCCCCTAGGCCCTGTAAATCATTCTCTCCTAGCATCTACTCACTGGCTCGTGGCTCCCACTGGAACTCTGAAAACTTGACTGCTTCTTTATGAAAAACCTCTACATCTCTCTCCTAACCTGGCTATGTTTTAGTCCGGCGCTTGTCAGGCCCCACACCTTCCAAGAGGGAATCCCTGCCTTCGTCTCGCTAACACTAGCACCTCCTTGGGAGAGACCTCTTCCTCACAGACGACGTATGCCGTGGCCCTGCAAATGTTACCAGCAGTGTCTCCCATTGCAATCCACACTGCCTCTCTCCGGTTCACACTCGCCTTTGTGATCCGGACGGTTTTCGCCTACCCTTAGGTACCGAGTGTGAATTCACGGTCATTCCAAGACCACATAAACTACCTATAACCTACCCTGTACCTCTTCTCCTGAACATAGTGCACTGTCGGATACCCATCAAAAATGGAGTCAGATAGTAAACCCGTAACGAATCAATTTCCCAGGTTATAAACTCAAACAATCCTCACTTGTCACTAGGGCTAGGGTGACCAGGCACCCCTCTCGTGACGACCCGACAGTATGCATTTGATTATATAGGTTTGTTAGTGAGACCCAAAGGTTTCATTTGATATCTCATAAAGTTCCTTACTTAATTATTTTGTCTTGCACTGTAGTTTACTTCAACATTGTCTTATATGAATGTTCATAAATAAAGAGGTAGAAAGTAAAAATAAAATATTGAGAGATACTTACTTGACTGGTTGTATGTTACTAAAATTAATATGGAAAGAATGTGATAAAAACTATAGTTTTGGTTAAAAAAAGATATAAAAAAAAGTAATTACTGATAAAATAGCGTTTTTAATAAATACTATAGCTTAAAAAGCAATAATAATTAATAATGACTGCATGTAATGTGTCCTTGTATGCTTGGGGTGAAACTGGAACATTAAATATAATGTAGTTTTAAAGTAATATATAATTCCCTTTACAATTAAAATGAATCGTATGCGTGACAACTTGTGTGAAGGGCGTTCTTTCAAAAATAATACATTATACTCGTATTCTAGATAGAACGGCATTTTAATGACTATCGCTGTTAGTACTCAATGGTAAAGCTCATGCAAACATTACAGATTATTAATAAAAACAGCAATGGTGGAATAATCTGTGGAACAGGCCACAGGCGACCGGAATAATAAATCACCATGATTCAGTACCAATCTATTTTTCCAACCGCCCATAAATGAAAATCTCAGAGTTATATTGCGAGATAATCTATAAGTGTGAAGTTTCAGCAGTTTCGTTATGTTTTTTTTGTTATCAAAGCATAGAAATACACACAATGTAACAAACAGGCCCACAGCGAAAAAAATTGTCCACGTTGACATATAGGCTTGTCCTGTTGACTCGTCAATTAAACTGCCATGAAATGGGAGATGATTGCATCGGATAATGAATTTAACGGGTCCGAAACAGCGATAAATTTCCCAGTGAGCTTTAAAAGGGCCGCGATATCTCTTTTAGCTGTTGAAATATACGCGGCATTCCAGGCATCCGTTCTGCCCAGTGAGGGAGTTAATAGTCGGATAAAGCGGAGACAAGGGTGGATAAAACATGGGGCTGCTGTCGTAAATTAACCCTCAACTATGTTCCACCAACTTCCTCATCATGGATGAAACATCGCAAGGCTATTGCTCCTTCCTTAAATGTTTACTACATGAGGCTTTTGTATTATAATATTAATAAGGCAGAAATTCTTCTAAAAATACGAAACGATATTTTTTTTTTTTTTACTATGTAGTGAAATGTTACACACTCATAAACACAAATATTTGAAGAACAGGTTAGTTTTTATGGATAGTTTGTTAAATCATGGAATTAATTGGCTCTATTGCTAATATTACTGCTGAAGCTATAAGGGTTGCACACACCGGTGTAAATCAAGTCGCATTTCATAATGAGTTCTCAAAATACCTACGATTTAAAATTTAAGCACTGCGTTAGATTTGTATTTATTCCTCAGTGAATTTAGCTTACTCCCATGTAGCAAACCTGTAAACCGACATTATCGGTTTCGTTGGAAAGGTTTTCAATCACGAGTGTGCCGATGGCAGCTGTGACTCGCAATAACATGGTTGAAAAAGCCGCACCACCACTTGGATGATATTACCCGCAAATCGACAGGAGACAAAATCGACAACTCTGGCAGTCCAATAAAGTATTGAGTTTACGACACCAACATGGCTGGTACTGGACATAACAACCACACAAAGTATTAAAAAATTTTAATTAGTCCACGATACATTATAAATTAGGAATTAAGAGTGTGTAGTAAGTGGGCGCTGAACTTATTGCCGTTGGCTATTGCCAAGTCTACAATAAGACACTCTTTCTTATTTAATTTTGATATTAACGTTTAACTAACTACTCACTGAATCAGAATTGTTCTTATCAATTTGTAAAACCGTACATAAAAAAAAGAAGATATTTCCAAATAATGGTGATAAATAGAGTGATTTGTTCTATTTTCACAATATTACAACCATACAGTAATATATTCAAAGCCCAATAATCCATCAAATGACATATGAGATGGTCCCTTCTCCAACAAAAGAGATCAGGGAGATGTCCTGCACTGCTCCAAAAGCCACATTTCAGCTAGTTAGTCACAGACAAGAACATAGCAGAGAGAGAGGGAGACTGAGTGAGAGCCGCAGACGCTCCAGAAAAGAGGGGAAAATAATTCCAGAAATCCCAGTGTTGGGTTGGTTATAAGAGATTTTAAAACTATTTTCACTTTCATTTAAATTGCTGTGGTATTACGTTCTTTGAGGAAATCAGTTTTTAAATGATAGATTTTAATATTGCTGTAGAACTTACTATGCTTCGAATGAACTTGTCGAAGATCAGAACTGTCATTGATCTTATAAAGATTCGTATCATATCGTTCAAGATCATAAGTCCAGATTGGTTTTGTAAATTGGTATATTGTTTTCTGTTGAGAGTTGAGGTTTCATGTTTGTCAAGGTTTAAATTGTGTCATATTGTCATATATTTCTTTTTTTTTGAAAATCAAGTCATGAACTAGATTAAATTTGTATAGATTGTAATACTAATGATACGCATAACAAAACCCTACGAATTCCAGTTATGAAATACAAAAAATAAAAAATACTTTTTTTCGTGAAATAAAAAATTGAGTTGCTAAATAAGAATCCTTGAAGGTGTAAAACATAAAATACAACCATAAAAAATGTCTCATCTGTTAATATGGCAAAATAAAGGAATCGGAAGCCAGTGGCACAAAGAAACCAGGAAGGCATAAACCGGAGCAGGTATAATCTAAAGACGGAAGGGCTGAGGGGAATATTATTACCTTAAGGAGTTAGGGAGACGGAAAACGCAAACAAAGGAGTTTGTACTCCTAAAGCTTCGCTGCCTCCTCCCCGGTTGCCAATAAAGCCAGTTTAATACTTCTCAGCTGAGAGCAATCTTTAAGTGAGAGTTTGATTATTCAACATTATACGTAAGCTAAGCTATAAAGCACCATTTAGCATTTCTGAGTTGAGATTTATATTAGTGTCAATTAAACGATAATTCATTAAACATAACAGATACACAATGCCCATCATTTATACCTTGTTTAAATCATTTCATAATTACGTTCATTTTAAAAAAAAAAGAAATATTTCTAAACTATTTCATTGCTATGGGTTTAGGGTCACTGATACATAAGGAATTTATTGGCTTACTTTTGACTATGTCTGGCACTCCCACTCACTATAAATCGACTTTAAGCAAAAAATTACAAACAATTAGTTTTTAAGTACCGTCTTGATATCGTTTACCATGGAAAAGCCTTACAAGCAAACGTACGAAAGACATATATTCACTCATCTTCTAAAGCCCTAATAATCACTAATTAATTACATTATCCTCATTGAAGTGGTAGCGTGCTCCACATCCTGCATATATACCAGGTATTGTACCTAATCCAATCATAACATATCGATTCCTTCCAAGGACTTAAGTAATTGACCTCTGTGATGTTTTCTTTATTGCAAGTGATTGATACAGAAGGGAAATGTGACAAAAAAAACTTCTCCTTCCTGCTCCTATTATATAATATCATGATTAATATCGTAAAAGTTATACTTAAGCCAATCTGGACATACGGAATAGAGCTATGGGGGACAGCAAAAAATTCAAACATCCAGCATATCCAATCCTTTCAATCCGAAGTCCTTATTACGACAGCAACAAAACCCTTCACAACGATCTTAATATACCTCACATTCTTCAACGCATCCCTTCTAAGTTCATGAAATTCCATAGTAACCTATCCAACCACCCTAATCCCATAGCACAGTTATTGCACTGCACCACTTATCCCTATAATCCTCCTCGGAGACTAAAACGGCAGTGGCCTCGTGACCTGCTATAAATGCGTAGCCGGGGGAGTAACCATGGGGATTTGGGAGGTCTCTGGGCTGTTTGTAAATACTGTATGAATGAGCGAGTGAATGAAAACTGTAAACATGGTATTAATGAAAACATTCATCACAATTACTTATTGCACAATGAGGCTGATTGTAATTTTATCATAATAAAGTTGTTTTTATCAATATATAATATCGTAAAGATTACAATATATTATGAACTACTCAAAAGTAATATCCAACTGACGTTGTAGCCTAAAAAAATATACTGAAGTACTTAACGCTATGCTACCACGTACTAGTTGTGACAATTATTACGTTTTTCTTGAATAGGTTTTCTACTTCATTGGGCAATGAATAACCCATTTTCCCTCTGCAAGGCTGAGTAAAACTAGACCAAACTCATGGACACGACAAGCATGGAGACGGCCACATCACGTTTAACCTATATATACATATATGTATAAAAGTCCGTAATCAACATCGTATCGTTTTAATTATTTATTTATAACATTTCTGGACAATTTAACCATTTTTGGTCTTTGTTGTCACATGTCTTTTGTCTTCTGTTTCCACTAATTTTCAACAGCATGCTCTGTTCGCTTCTCCATTTTTTCTATTTCTTCCCCTGGACTTCTTATTTTGTACTGTTCCCAATGTCTTCTTCGTCCTGATTATTCAGTGCAATCATTTTCAGTAAAATTCTACCAGTCCTTGCATGTTCTGTTTCCTCACTAAGGTGAATCAGTGTGTTCGGAGTTTTAATTGTTTTGTTTAAAAACCTACAGTGGGCTTTCTAGTGGTTCATTTATGTAGTATATTCCTACACATTATTATATAGTCACCACTGATAAAAACTTTTCTGGGAACACAACTCAGGCAGGTGTTGGACTTTTTTCAATTGGTTTTACTCAAAGTGTTTTACTGTGAAAGGCACCGCAAACATACATTGGCATTCACTTTTTAGATATCAGACAAACACGTGATAAAGAAGCCATATTTCTCATACTTTTAATCTCATCAAAGACGAGTTATCTCTCCTGGTCCATTCGTTGAAATAATCACAGCATTTAATTGAACATGTCAATCTTCAGTATAAGTATATACCTCTCAATTCACATTTCAATGGGAAAGAAACTTCATAATTCCTAGCTCAATTATAATTAAGTAGTTATACAATTAAAATTAATAGTTATGAATTAATAAAAGTTCCAGCTGATATGTTTTTCTTATGTTGTAAAAAGTAGTGTTATATATAAATTTATTTGGAAGCCAGTTCTGACCTTTCGTGTTCTTTGTAGAACCACAAACCATAAAACTTATCCATCCTTATCAAATTACCGGGACTCGCAGTCTCGTGGGATCAAGTCTCGAACTTATCCTGACAAATATCAACTGACAATTACCGCAACTGTCCAACCTGGATGTAAATCTGTAGTGGCCGAGTGAAAAACTAGTATGTATAAACTACCCAGAAACTATTTATAAACGTCATTTGTTGATGATAATTTATACATATAATTTATGAAGTAAGCTTTGAGAGTATAGGTCAAGTATAAATTATGTAAACTTGTCTGCATAAAATAGACGTTGATAGTAAAAAAGAAAGTACATATAATCAAATTTGGCGATATAAATTAGAATTCGATATTTATTAAAAATGTTTAACAAAGAAAAATATTCTGCAATCTCCGTCCAATGGGATGACTAACATTTGTTAATTTAAAGTCTGTATTAGTTGAATATTTAAGATATACGCAGTGGAATCTCGGTGTGCCCATAACTCAAGAACTATCCACGTGATAACTACTGAACTATTGCTACGAGTTATGATACTTAATATTTTGTTTTTCTTAGCCGGGCTCAGAAAATATAATTTTCAGATGCCTGAGTGCCTGTAGACTAAAACTATAACAAAATTAATACGTGAAGCTAAATTTTATGCATCTACTTATTTATATGTAGAAAACTCTTTAGCTACTAATTATAATAAGCCATATTGGGCAATAAGTAATTGTGATAAATGTTCTCATTGATACAATATTTACAATTTTCATTCATCCATTATTTACAAACAGCCCAGAGACGTTCCAAATCCACATGTCGTCACCTCCCTCGCATGCGAAAGAAAATATGGAAAGTGGAGTTTTGGAAAGTCCTCCACGCTCCTCCGTCAGCCACGTCACTTGATACGAGCAAGTTGAGGCTGGCCAAGAGCGCGAGATCCTAAGACGTTAAGGACGTGATTGGAGAAACTGGCCATTACCAGAACACTGATTACTAAGAAATATTTATAATCAAAATTATTAGTTATAAATCAATAAAAAATCAAGCTGATCTATTTTCTGAATGTGGTAACGGTGTAAGTCAAACAATTGCACAAAATGAACTGCTCGCTATTTTTAAATCTTCATCCTTTAGTAATATTGGCCAGTAGGAGGTTTGTGCGGCAACTTGTCTACAAACCCTACATAAGCTTAGTCAAGCTGTTGATAAGCCACCTTGAAGTACAACTTTATTATTCTCAATGACCCATGTAATCCTTAAGCTGGTACTCCTCAGCCGGACTTCGTCCACAGTGAGTACTTAGTTGTAAGTATGAATACTTAGTGCTGTGAAGTGATGTAATGATACTACCTTGCTGCTTATGACATTTGATATTGACTAAACTAGCGTTATTTCTTCTTTGTTTTCCTTAAAAATAATAGGAACAATACTACAACTAACATGATATATTAGGAATGAATTTATTAATAAATATCGATTTCAGCTAATGGAACTTTTGACTGATGAATGTTGAATGCGGAAATGCCTATCTTAAAAAAAACCTTAGTAAAGTGTTAAAAATATCTGATATATTTTCTACTTGCTACTAATGCAGTTTACTGGTGAATCTTTAGTAACATGTTTCCTACGATGGAGGCTAGTGGCAATGTACCTCTATCCGATTACATTTGACGTCCGACTACACGAATGCATTCTACCGCAATGCTGTCCCGCCGAAACATGTAAAGTTACTATGGAGGAAGCATGTTATCCGTTTGAAAGCTTACTCCGTTGAGTAATAAAAAAAAAATAAAAGAGCCCCCCTAGCTTTCAGATTTTTATTAAAAATTCTGAAATGAACCATTCATAACAACATAGGGAATATTGCATTGAATAAATAATCTAATCCTTCCTGTTCTGTTTTTTTTATATTGATTAAGGCTGAATTTTTATTTATAGGAGCTATCGACTCCACATGAACTTATTTTATTACCTGTAAAAAATAATTACTGCAACATTTTAAAAAGCATTAGGCAGAATAGAGCACACCAGGTTTGACGGTCAGTTTGACATAATTAGGCGCTGGCAAAGAATTGTATTCCGTGCATTTCTACTGATCTCAGAAATTGTTTACTTTATTGAAATGATTTTAAAGCTACCCCAGACGCTTCAAAATTAAAACATGAAATATTCCGTTTCTAAGTATACTTCTAACAACGTTTTTTCCCAACTCGAAATTCTGGAAAAGACTCCTTTCCATTTATTTTCGGCAACCACCGATGGGGAATATTCCATGTAAAGTTAGAACAGCTATTCTGAACATCACAGCCGATATGGGTTAATAATACTAAAATATACAATCGTTATTCCATATTGTTGTATGATATATTATTTAATAACATATAGTGGGACATTTAGTATTAAACAATAAAATAATAGAAATAGCGAGAAAACGACTAAGGTTTGAAATGAAAACATCTAAATTAAAACCTTTGCACTAGCTGGGGGTGCAGTGTGTTAGCTCGGAACGTGCAATAGTTAGCTATTTGCTCTAGTTATAAAAGCCATGTCATTCTACGATACATCCCAAAATTAGTAGAATATTAGAATATTAAAAATTATTAGCGTATTTTACTAGATTTCTGAGCTGATCAGTATTAATTACATTACCACAGAGCTGTGGGCTCACAATGTACCATTTAATTAATTGATAATTTAAGCTTAGTTTGCTTTTATTTTTAGCGGCTTTGGACCATAAAGATAAGCATTTAAGCAAAATATCAATGCTCTTTATAGCATATTGATACATGCATATTGATGAAAAACATTGTGAATACATTCTACTCAATGATTTTATTTTATATTTTAATTATTATTATTAATCAAGGCATGGTGATCTTTAGTTTAACACCTTATAAAGATTACGTATTTTGACATATTGCCAGCTATTTCATTAATTAATGACACTAAATCACGTTTTATGGAGATCATTATAGTTTCATATCAATTTAATTCTTTAGCTTGAACAGAACCCTTGTCGAGGGTTGGCCCGTTATTACAGTTCCACCGAAAACGGCCCATGTAAAGAACACAACACATATTTAAATCATTATCTTTTAGGCTATACCCTCGTTGGAAAGAAAAAAAATATTTTTACAATTATGTATAATTTTTTCATAATCCCAAATATCAGTTTTTAATTATCATCTTTCAATAATCTGATAAGGGACGCATCATAATCTATGAAGCTATTAGGCTTATAATTATTAGCCTAATTAAGGATAGGTGTTGAAAAAATGATATTTAAAATTTTTGATAATAATTTAATTTATTAATTTTCAGGTAGTCAAAAATCGAGTCAGTGCTCTTCTCTTAGTCTTCTGAGGGTTACAACCTTGTTCGAGCAGTGATGCAACTGCTGCTAAATTACTATAGTTGGTTTTACTTTTACAGTTTCTTCCTTCCATACGAATTCTTAGTACAATTTAGCACTTTAAATTTATATAATATGATTAAATTCCAAGAATAGGCAAAATAATATTGATAATTAAGATATCCTCCTAAATATTTCATTTTATTTCTACAGCATGGTATGTACCGACACTTTAGTATTTCTATAAAAAAAAAAAAAAAAAAAAAATATCGTCGTAGAAAGGCAGACAGATACGCAGATGAAATCATTAGTGGTTTTGATCTTGAAAAAATAAAAATAATAATACAATTTAGTTCATAATTATGTAAAAAATGATTTTGATATTTTGAAAATACGGATAGGTCAATCAATCTTTTCAAAAACTGCTACTTGTAATTACTCCATCCTCCCGCAAAAGGCACATGAAAGCACCATATCAAAACAACAACGGAGAACCATAGCTAAAGACTTATGAGTCTATTCAAGGCGACGATCCCTTCCAAGTACTTACAGCAGTGGGATACGCTCTGTTTCCCAAAACCTAAGGCCCTTAGCAAAAGGGTGAGGTAATAAACAATCTTGACTCTGACAAAAGGAAACTTGGGTGAATCAGGCTGTGGTTAAAGAGCTCCATTATCTCCCAAGTGACAGTAGCAGTCTCTATCAGCCGGAGTCTTAGTACGGTTCTTTTGATCTTCGGGTAAACTGACACATCGATTTACATTCAAGACAGGAAAATCAACACACTTAATAGACCGACAATTTACACAAGGCCTTTATTATTATTAAGGAGACAACATTATCTGTTTTATGTTTGCTAGTGTAATAGCATATTTATGGAAATCGGACCTTTTGAATCGTATGATTTGTAGAATTCCAGTTAATATCGATAGCATACTTAAGAGAAATCGTAACTTCTACTCCTGATTTATTTTTGTAGTTGTCTATCCTATGTATAAAAAGCTGTTGTATAAATTCCTCTTCTAAGATTAGTACCAGTGCTACTGTTTGGGATGGAGGAGGAATAGGTAACGAAATGGGTTTGAAGTTCCTTTTTGATAAACAGTGCTTCAGTGTTTCATTCTTTTTTTGTTCGATGTGCCTATTGTTTTTTATTGTTATGCTTGATGTTCAAAATTCCTAAAATATATTTTTTCACACGTGTGTGTGTGAGAGAGAGAGGTAGAGAGAGAGAGAGAGAGAGAGAGAGAGAGAGAGAGAGAGAGAGAGAGAGAGAGAGAGAGAGAGAGAGAGAGAGAGAGAGAGAGAGGGAGAGAGAGAGAGAGAGAGAGAGAGAGAGAGAGAGAGAGAGAGAGAGAGAGAGAGAGAGAGAGAGAGAGAGAGAGAGAGAGAGAGAGAGAGAGAGAGAGAGAGAGAGAGAGAGAGAGAGAGAGAGAGAGAGAGAGAGAGAGAGAGCTGGTCTTCGTGAGTCCTCTGTTCAAAGTAGAGATATACAAATATTTTTAAACATATTTCAAATAATTAGTTGTACTCATAGGAAACTATACTTTCGAGTAGGGTAAGAAATTAAAGATCTCATCGTTTTTATCAATATCCTGTAACTCAATATAACTGTAACCCACAAAAAGCAACTAAAAATCACTAAAACCATCTTTAACCTGTAAGTGTATTCCGTAATTATTTAGAAAAACTATTTCCTAGCATTCTGAATCGAAGAAAAAATTTGAAAGCCTATTACTAATAAATATAAAATGATAGAAGTTAATTAGCTATAGTTACAAAAACTGCCATTAAAATCGTTTTCGCAACTTTTAACTCAGCCTGATAAAAATAATCGCAAAAAAATAGCTAAGGGTCGACTATTATTCAGTTCCTTAAAATTAAAAAAATATTGTTTTTATAAATTAATAAGGTTATTAAATTAAAAACATTTAACGTCCTAATTGATAATACATAATATGTTCTGGGACTTAAGTAGACAGTTATTACAAAAAATACATTTAAATCATTAAGTGGGTGATGCATTACACCTGATCAATTTATTTGATTTAGTTTTGACGCCAATTTAAGACAGTTAAGTGGAGATATCGATAGCTTATCACCCTTATCGAGATCACAGGATGTTCCCAATGGATCTTACATATTGCTTGATAATCATTGGATCAATAATGAGTGCTAAAATTCCAATGCGGGCATATGAATGTTAGGGTGTTAAAGCATAAAATCTGTCGTTTATCAAAACATGTTGCAAATTAGACAGGCAAAAACAAAAAAATATGTCAAAGATCAACCCAAAAAATCAAAAGGCCGGGGACAGATCCAAAAGCCACTCACTATCGTAGTGTTTGTTACACTTGAGAAAATCAGAGTAGTAAAATAATATTTAAAAAGTTCAATAACCCTTACATTCAATGACATACACTTAATAGCATACATTAATACATATAGCATACATTGGGAATTATTAATTATTAATAGTTCTTGGCCATTCATCAGCATTAGTCGTGATTTGTTTTTGTCTGAATGAACTCTTCAGTACCATTTATCGATAAATTAGTTATTAATAATACATTTTGCTCAATTAGTTTATTTTCACATGAAACTACTACATTATCAGGAAGTATTGCACCCAAAAAAATCAGAAATATCTAAAGATTAGCAACGAACGCAAAGCTGTATTTAGAGCTCAGTTCAGCTACGATGTCTTTATCTACTTTGGTCACGCTAGCATTAGTGTTTTGTCTCCATTTTCATTAATATCTCAGTAAATAGGAAAAATACGTGTTTCAAGTCAGCGCATACCAAACTTTAACGGTTATTATAAACAATTGTTAATGTTACAACAATAATTAACAATTATCGATGAATGACTTAAAATAGTGCAACAGGATTCTAACACAGGACATAACCTTTTAACAGATTATAACGCAATTATCTTGGGTGTTAAAACGCATCCAAGTCTTTTTGTTATTTTTAACCAATGTATTAATTTAGAAAACAACCTTTTATTTTAAAACTATAATTGTCTTGACCAGAAGGGATATTCGAGCCAAATTTGTTCCAATCATTATAAGAATGCTTTTTCACACTTGTAACATAACTTTTATTTACAAACTTTAGTCTGATTCCAGAAAGTTCACATTAGTTTCAAACTCTGAAACTAACAGCTGCTGGATTGGTGCTTGCAGTTTCATTTAATTTCCAGTCAGAGTAGTTCCTCGAGGTCAGTACATCAGCTCTTAATGACTTTCCTCTTAAACCAATCAGTTGTTAGGGGCAAAGCTCACTGCACTCGGGATAATTAACCACAAGCTGGAGCAAGGACCGCACGTGGGTATATGGGCCGAAAGAGGTCGATGCAACTAACCAACCGTGATGATCACCAAGCTTCCTGTGAAAGAAGGAACTCCGTATCTTTCATCTTGTTATCTGACCTAGATATTTTGTAAATACTATCAATGTACACGGATGACTTCTACTAGGAAAACCAACAAATATAATAAGATCATAATGTTATAAACGAACTAGGTGATTGATGTAAATTTAATTTTTGAAATATGTTTAAACAATAATGAACAAAAAAATAAATATTTTTGATCATAGAAACTGTATGCACCTTAGTTTGAGTATTAATTTTGCAATATTAAATGAAAGGATAAAAAAAATAAGAAGATTAGACAATGTAAAATTAATTCGCTAAGGATCTAGCGTAATTTCCAACCTGTAGTAATCATTGGATGAAAGGATATTTAGGAAGCATAGGGTAATCATCAAATGAGGGAAATACGCTTATGATGTCCGAAAACTTAAAAAAAATACTTAAGCCTATATTGAACTGAGTGAATAGGTTTTATATTTTAGGAAATGGGCCACTGCCTAGATAGTTCTGAGATTAACAAAAGTCTACTCAACAGAGGAAATAGGGCAAGCATCACAAAAACACATATACCTAGTACCCTTAGGTAAAATAAAGCCATCAGCTGTAGGTTTTTTGTTCCGTTTTTTTACCTACATACAAATAAGGAGATTTTATTTCATTATCATTAGTTAAGTGCTTATTTAGGTTTTAGTTAAAATTCGTTCTATATTTAATGTAACTTTTAATTAGACCCAAATAAATATAATTATGTCTTATAAAAAACTAGTGGCTGGGAGTCCAATTAGCCCCAGGTAAATAAAAAAAATATATACATAGCTGTGGACAAAACAGAAATCTAACACTGCTACATAAACCAAGAACCAGCAGCATCTCAAGTAGACCTCCTCATTCCAATAATTCCATCCAAAAGTTATGCCAGGATTCGCACTTAAATTAATCTGGGCCCCATGCCGTGGTGGTAGTAGATAATGAGTTGGTGATCATCGATAAAAATGGCCATCGACCTTATGGGAAAGAAAAACATTAGTTACTCGACTGCTGCATATTCCCGCGCGACATCAAGTGAGGCAGTTGAAGGAAAAATTCCCCTCTTAATAGCTATCTCTGTGGTATGGTAGCACTAATCGAGCAACTAAAGAGACACTCATTCGTTTCACAGCTTTCCTAGTATTCTTTTCTAAGAGTGATAAATCTGATTACTTAGGTATGTAAATAGACAGAAGACGAGGAATCAGCTACTTAAATAAATAATTAGCAAATCCTGTCAAATACACCTGTAAGCGATTAAAAAATGCATTACGTGTCAACTGGGAATATCATATTGTTTTTGTAAGAGAATGTTGGTGTGATTGAAGAGAAAGTTCTGTGGGTTATTTTCCAATATTTTATCCGGTCCTTCATTGCAGCCATCGTGTGTGTTCAGGGTGACGGGTCATGACCGGTTGAACTGACGTAGCTAAAATCCAACTTGGCCATAATGGCAGCCGAATATGAAGTATTTCTGTTGAAGTTGAACGGAATTATTCAAAACACTTTTAAGTCCATAACTGATACTCATAGAACTTTTAATAAACAATGCCAAACTAAGTTACCCTATAGTGTAAACTGCGGGACTTTATTATGGGCTCTTTTAATATTATTTGTGTACTTTTTTTTACAGAAAATAATTTATGCTTGAAATAATATTTATAATATCCCCTAATAAATTTACTGAAAATAAATAAAACGATAAGAGTGAACTGACTAATCACTTTAACACTTTTTGTAAGGAGCCATGCTTATTGGACATTTTTCGAAACGTCAAAAAGGGTTGAGTGGAGAAAGGGTGGATGCTTGTTGTTTTTGTTAGTTGATTTGTATTGCAGTCAAATTTAGGGGGAATGTTTAATCTTAACCACGACTTGTGCATTATTTTGGTCTATATTAGCAAGCTTTATTCATAATGAAATGAAAATAACTAAAATAATTAATAGTATGTTCACAAAATAACATAATCAAAGGATATTCACGTTTGATTATTACAATTACTATATTATATTACTTAACATGTGAACAATCAGTTTTTTTTATGACAACATTCTTTGAAAACATTTAAGCAGGTTGAAGTGGCTCTAAATTAATAGAGTTATTTTCTTCCAACTCAGCAGTAAATTGTATGTTTAAATAGATAGGTACTGTTCAAAAATCCTGCAGTTCTACAGTGGTTGGGGAATATCACCCCAGCACATCATCGAAGTGTCTGATCCAGTATTTGATTTTTTGGAAGAAAAGGTTAACCGTGGACATAAGATCGTTTTTCTAAATAATATATATGATGGCTACTTGTAGTGATAAAATGAAATATTATTTAGATTATAAGATAACTGAGGTTGTAGTGTTTACTCTGTTGCCGTGTTCACAACATAATCTGGATCATTATCCCATATTGGGAATTATACTTGTTGAGTGATCTTTAATGCACACAATTAACAGGCTATTGCTTACATTTAGTCCGTCTGGTGCTCTGGTGCCCTGTATCTGAACCTCATCCTCAACAAGGTGATGGTATTTTATAAATTGCAAAAGTATAAGATATCATTTCATTTTGTTTAATTTAAATTCTAAATATATTGTTAGGTAGAAGTTATTATGTACTTATTTCATCATTACGATCTTTTCATACTGCTGTTAAATGAGGGAAAAACATTACAAAGCTTTAGAGCAAATAGAAACATTCCTTGTTGTTTCAATTGTAAATAACGGAGCGAAAATTCAAAGCAGGGACTGCAATCAAGGCAATGAGATTAATCAGTCCTCTCCAAATGCCCTCATCAGCAGCGAAAAATGAATAGAATGCCGTTGCAAGATATTGCTCAGGCGTGGGCTATAAAATATTCCAGACACAATCGGCCTCGTGGAACCTCCAAAGCCGTGTCATTAAAAGTATTTATTACCGGGACGTGAGGTTGCTGGGAGTTGCCATTGACTGGTGGGACTGTGGAATTGAACCACATCTGTCGGTTCAACGACTCATAAACTGCACGTTTGATCACTATATAATTCCCTCAAGTGAAACTTACACTCAGGGTAATCTGGAATTATGGGGGGGGTAAGTGCGCTTTAAAGTTCCCAGGTAGAGAAGACCACTTTATTGTATTTAAATTGATGCATTTATTAATTCTGCACACTCGGGCCATATCTACAATAAACTAGGAGTCAAATGATGATATTATTTTGAAGAGCACACGGCCAGTGCTTATGTCGTGGGAAACGAGAGCTGCTTCTGATCGCCTACTCCTATTGCATATTTCTGAGTAGAAAATCGGACGACGCCCTGATTTGTGGCATCATTCGTACATGTTAAAGGCAGCTTGTGTTGTTTGAAGCATATAACTAATGATTTGTGAGTAGACATTGTTGCTGACGAATATAAGTTTAACTCAAAACCAGCAAATTATTCTAATTTTTTGCTCGTTTTGAATTTATTTGAAGAGTATATGCCCTATTCATGCCAAAGACTAGATAAGGTAAGTCTCGGAGAATTATCAAGAACTATCAAGAAGTATCGTTCATAAAACAATTCGAATCGTTCATAAAATGGTTATGTAATTAATCTAAAATCCGTGATTATAATAGACAATTCCTTGCAAATTAATAATTATGATTTCAATTACTTCGGACCAATGTCTTTGAAGAAATGAAAAATTAACTTTGTTCAGGGAAACCAAGCCCCTAAGAATAATAATTATAAAAATTCTTTGCTACTCCAAAAAAAAAGCAAAGATAATAAATTAATACTATTATACATATAATGGTTGCTTACCGTTAATACTGGCTTCACCAGTACTATACGGTTTTATATTAATGAGGGGTTTAACAACAAAGTATTTAAAACAAAACCCGACCAAATATAATGATTAACCAAAAGAAAGTGAATGATAAAAGAAAGAATAATGTACTATTATTATTATTATTATTATTTGTTCCGGCATTTGTGCACCGCGGCCTCACTGAGACCTATTGTGCGCCGTCCATGTCCCTGTCCTATATATGTGACAAGCCCACGGCCTTTGCAAATCTGAGGATACTGAATGGATCGATCAGTTCACATAGTTTGGGGTCTACAATGCGATCACTACCAAAGTGAAGGTATCGCCTTCTAGCTAAGTTATCACAGTCACATATTATATGACGTGCCGTTTCTCCCTCTTTCTTGCAGAATCTGCAGATTGGTGATCCCACTATCCCCAAATTAAAGAGGTGTTTATTTAACCGACAGTGACCTGTATAGAGTCCTGTCACACTTTTGAGTGTCCACCTGTCCATTGATAGAAGTGCTGAGCTTCTTCTCTTACAGGGTCCATTAAGAAACAGTTTCGAGTGTTCCTGTTTCTTAGTTTCTCTCCAAGAAAGTCTTGCCTTGTCCTCTAAAGCTAATTTTATACGCCTTTTAGCGTAGCTGAGGCTGATACCACATATGGGTTCAGGTGCAAGAGGTGTCTGTTCTGAGCCCACCCTTGCAAGGCCATCTGCTTTCTCATTGCCTGTGATGCCTGTGTGTCCTGGCACCCAGTCGATTCTAACCTTATTGGCTAGCGAGAGTGTGTTTAAGTTGTTTTTACACTCCTCAACCAAATAAGATCTGGTCGTATAGCTTCTCAGGGCGCCAATGGCTGCCTGGCTATCCGTGAAAATTGTGATCAGTCTGTTTCTTACACCCTCCCCAATTAAGGTTTGGGTACAGACATTGATCGCCATCACTTCGGCCTGAAAGACCGAGGTGTGTCTACCTAAAGGAATAGAAATCCCAGATTCTGGTTTATCTTTCCTCCATATGCCGGCCCCTGATCCGTTTTCTGTTAGTGAGCCGTCTGTGTAGCAATTAATCCAATTACACAGTTTATGTGGTTTGGTCTTTGTGTTTTCCGCACAGTATAAAACGTCTGTGTGTTTCTTAACTTGTAGGTCAGAGTGCATTGACAGCACCTCGTCCTCATCAATTCTTCTGAACAAGTTCCCATGTCCCATGTGAGTCATGACTTTGGATCTTGTTCCTGATTTCGCAAGTCTGTAAGCCACGTTCAAGGCTTGCGCTTCTACTTCTATGTGCAGTGGATTCAAGTTCAATAAGACTTCCATTGCAGCAGTAGGAGTTGTACTCATGGCACCAGTGATCATGAGACATGAAAGCCTCTGTAATTTGCCAAGCAAAGTTCTATTTTTACTAATACTACCTCTGTGCCACCACACCATAGAGCACCATTGGTCTAACTGCTGCGGTATATAGCCAGAATAACATTCTGGGTTGTAGTCCCCAGGTCCTACCCACAGCCCTTTTACATGCATAGAGGCATCGAAGTGCCTTCATAGTAGTATTCCTGATGTGTTTAGACCAGTCCAATTTTCTATCCAGAGTAACCCCTAGATGCTTTACCTCACTACAAATGCTTACCTGTGTCCCCCCTATATAGGGTGGTCTAACTATAGCATTTCTTTTGTTAGTGAAGATACAGAGATTTATCTTCTGGGGATTGATTCCTAAACCATTCTTTTCACACCAATCCCTCAAAAGATCCATCGATGCGGAAAGCAACTCAGAAATGGTTTCTGAGAACTTGCCCCCTATGAGCACAGCAATGTCATCAGCATATCCCTGTGCGTAGAACCCTGCAGAGTTTAGGTTTGTTAACAATGAGTCAACGACCAAACACCACAGTAATGGAGATAACACCCCTCCCTGTGGACATCCTCCCACTGGCTTCATCCACAGTTTGGTTTGTCCCAATTGTGATTGTAAAATCCTATTCTCTAGCATGGTGTTTATCCAGCTAGAGGCTAAGGAACTAATCCCCTTTCTTTCTAAGGCTGATGCCATAGTGTTATAGGGTGTGCGATCAAAGGCACCTTCTATATCAACAAAGATGCCTGCCATTATTTCTTTATGAACTAGGGATCTCTCTATCCTGGAAACCAGGTGTACTGATGTACTAAAATTGATTGATTGATTAAAACAACTTTATTATGATAAAATTACAATCTACCTAATTGGGCTATAAGTGATTGTGCTATATGATCTCGTTCATACCAATTCACAATTTTCGTTCCATGGTTGTCACCTCCCTGGCGTGCGAAGGAGGAAGCGGAGTCTTGGGAAATCCCCCACGCTCCTACGTCAGCCGCGTCACTGGATAAGAGCCAGCGTAGGCTGACCAAGAGCGCGAGAGCTGCAGACGCTCAGGACATGATTAGAGAAACTGGCCATTGCCAGGACTCCCAGTCACTTAGTTATAGCAGGTCACGAGGCCACTGCCGTTTTAGCCTCCAAAGAGGTTTATAGGGATGAGTGGTGCAGTGTAATGACTGTGCTAGGGAATTAGGGTGGTTGGGTATGTTACTATGGAATTTTATGAACTTGGAAGGGATGAGTTCAAGAATGTAGGGTATATTCAGATCGTAAAGAAGGGTTTTGCTGCTGACGTAACAAGGGGCATTTACTATTGTTCTCGGGACTTTTGATTGAAAGGATTGTATGCGCTGTAGTAAAATTAACGTTAATTTTATCTTGACGGGCTCCAATATTGTAATAAAACATAATTGGTCCTCTTTCCAGAAAAAATAAAACTATTATGTCGCCGATGAGAGAAAAGGAGAAATTTATAAAGTCTCGATACGAAAGGGATGTGTAAGAAAGGATGTGAGCCGCATGTCCCGAAAGGGGAGAATAATGAATGGAAGTATTGGGATTTGAAAGGTGCATGGACGGACGAGAAAAAGTAGGTTATATATGCATGATGGGGTTTTTGTGAAGAAGGTTAGTCAGATAAAGGTTCCTAGGTCGTATTGCCATCTGGCAGACGGAAATAACCGTTCTCAGCAAACAGAAAGAGGCATGCGGTATTCTTCCCCTTTTTACTAACAGCAAATCCCTTCAACTTCGCAAAAATGAAAATAAAAGTCCTCTTTTCTGCTTCTTCTGTATTTCTGTCCAAAAACCACTCGCAACGGCTGGAAAATGCTAAGAAAATATCAAGTTAAATTAGGAAAAATTTCCTTAATCTTCTTCCCTGTTCAAATTATATGTGTTCTACTGGTGCGAAAGGCGTGCGAGGATTAACCACAAGTTTTTTTTACCACCAAGAACTTTTTATTTTTTTTATCAAGCCCCTAAAAAAGTTTAATGACTAAAAATTCATGACGGGTACTTTAAGGAATGGAGGAACTTAATGGCTAAAGCGGCTTAAGACTGCCAACTTAACAGGACAGGATAATGGGGCTAACTCACCGATTCATTACTTCTGAGAGTAGCAAGGCAGTGAGTTGAGAAAGACAGCCATTAGTGAGAGGTAGATGTATATCTGCCGTCCGACTAAAGTACATACATACATACAGACATATTACAAATAGAATCGTTAAGTCTATTAGAACAAGAACGAAATTGCTATCACATAAAAATATTCTCGAAAGAGGTTCAATCTAGTGAGAGAGAAGAGTGAATGGGAACATGGCGAGAACATAATGTTAAACAGTAGTATAGTACTTCAAGAGTTTTAATACTGGAATATAGTTATAAGCTATTAATGTTTGAACAGTTTCGCGTGAGCTCTGCTGAGTTTATTCGAATTAACATGGTTTAATGGCCTGTGGCTTAGATTGAATTAATACTCGTGACTCAGATAAATTAAAAAAAAAACCTTTTATGGTATTAATTATTTCATATGTATTTTTATTATAATGCGGAATTATACCGGTGATAATCGATCCTGCTCACAGCACACCGAAAATAAACCGCTTGACTATTTGATAACTGCCCGAAACGTTGACCTCATCTTGAACTCTACTGACCGAGCCCAGGCTTAAGAAGCTGGTGCTAAAAATGGTTAATTTTTTAGCAGCATCTGCAACACTCCTCGCTAAATTTTAAAGGGCAAAAAAAGCAGCTACTCTAAGCCAAAGCTTCCCTATAAGAAGAAACAAAAATATTAATCAAATATTAAAAAAAAAAAAGATGTTTTGAGCACAATGTTTTTTTCTGTTATATTGTTTTTGTTGCTGATCTGCATTTGACTTAACTGACTGTCGTTTCTTAAATAAATGTCATTTCCCTTGTCTTCTGTCCCTCAAGGTTAATAACACGCCCACGCTAGCTTGTGGTTTCTGTTCTACTGTTTTTCTTGTACTGACGGTATCGTTACTAAACGTATAACGTACGGTATTGTTACTAGGTATCGTAAATTTGTTGAAAACCATCAGGGTTTTTTTTTCATTCTTGTCAGTACATAACAACTTCTACGTAAGAAAAATAACAAATATTTATTTTCAAAAATTAAGCCAAAATTGCTTTAACCTGTTTTAATATAATTTTGGTATTCGAACTAAAAGCTATTTAATCTAGAAGGATTTGACAAACTAACGTAATCCAATTTTTAGTATACCGAGAAAACCTATGTTGTAATACAATTATGAACGTGGGACTTATTCAATGTATTTTGTGGACAAGATAGCAAAAACCTGTAAGAAAGAGACTGTTACATTTTCGACTTCCAGCTCTTAATCTTGGTTCTAGTAAACAAAGTGTACTTAGGGTACATTTTGGCCCCTGAAAATTCTTAGCCTCGATCGAATAGTCTATTGAACAAACATCAGCATATAACAATTATAAGTTAAAATTAAGAATAAATGCTTAATTAGTTTGAAGAGGTGGGTCATTTTATTTAATTAAAAATGAATAAAATTCTATTTTGTATTTCTTTGAAAAGTTGAATGAACGGTAGGGTGGTCGCAAATTCTTTATTTATATCCAAAGGCGGAAGTGGATTTTAGCGGTTTCTTTAGCTCATTATCAATCTCTCGAGAGCGGTGTCCCGCCTTCCTTGGAGAAAAGAAGATGGATGAAAGAAGATTATGAAAAGAAATGAATGGACCGCTTTAATGACGGAGCTATTGTCATTAATCTAATAAATAAAAGATAATAGCTAGTAAAATTAATCTTTTGAACAAATATACACAATGCGATTTGTTAAAAAATATTGGTTAGTAAGAATCAACTTAAAATTAATGTTTTAAACAGCGCAAATTTTTACAATCAAAAACTAAAATTACATCTTTAAGGTACTGCTTATTCCCGAAATTTTAACGTCATTTATTATCTTTTTTTAATCTATATATTTTTGTAATATCTTAATGTATAAATGTATAAATAAATAAAAAATAAATAGATTCGCCAGAGGATCTATAATTATATATAATTATCTAATGTAAATTAAAAGGGGCTACGAAGAAAAAAAAAAAAAAATAATAATGTATAAATGTAATATCTAATATGTAATATCTCATTTTGCTTTACCGGCTTTGATCCACCCTTATCTATGGCAAAATTGGATGTTAAATACCTTGTAAAAAGTCTTAAGTGCTAAGCTGGCAGCTGAAGATATTTGTTCGGTGTGTAATAAATATAAATAGCCTAGCGCTTTTGTTCAAAATCATAGGGCTATGATCAGAGGAGAGGTCGCCGAGGCCCGTGAGCAAATAGTTTAGTGTTCCTAAACTATTTTAGAAGAAGAAGTCAAAGAGATCTGGATTTTGGTTGGGATCAGATGGCCAATAGGTGGCTGTGAGATAGTGGAGCAATGTTTCCGTGTGAGTTCAGACAGCCAAAGCACGTCCTCGTGTATTTGCGGATCTTGATTGACTCTCATTGAGCCTCAATGATAGTGCTTTGCGTTAAAGTCCCCGCCCACAAGGAAACGATGCCCGATGAAGTCTAGAAAGGAGGTGAATTGGGAATCAGAAATGGATTTATTGGGAGGGCAGTAAGTACACTGATGGTAGAGTAAGAGGAAAAGTGAAGGTAACAAAGTGCATTAGGATAATAAAATCAATAAGTAGTGAAATATGCCTAATTCGTAGGCAGTAAATATTTCATTACTGAAATCTTTTGATAAAAAGGTAATATAGTGAAATTCTGGTTATTTTACACTTTATAATAAAAGAACTACATTGAATAGTTATTTGTTACAACACCTCCATTCAGTAAACAGACACACACAGACTCCAAATGTGAATGAAAATAAATTTCCTCACTTAGTTATCTGAAATTATTACCATGGCGTCAAGGACTTCACCAGTCTAGTACAAATAAATTAAAAGGCCAAATGAAAAAGTTAGGAAAATAAAACAAAAAAAAGATTTCCCTTGGATTAATTCACATGTTTCAGACAAACTGGAACAAAAAAGAATATTATATCACGAAGGCACTGGGCGGAAACAAGAGTGATAGGAGTCCGATACTGTCAGTCCAAATTCAACCTCCTCGTTCATCTTTGTACTTCTGCCTTATTTTTTTATTTATATTATAAACAACTTTATTATGATATTACTTAATCTGCACTATTAAATACTTAATAGGCAATAAGTAATTGAGATAAATGTTCTCATTCATACCATATTTACAATTTGTCATTCACTCACTCATTCATGCAATATTTACAAACAGCCCAGGGGGCTCCCAAGACTACATGGTTGTCACCTCCCTCGCATGCGAAAGAGGACGTGGAGTCTTGTGAAGTCCCGCACGCTCCTCCGTCAGCTGCATCACCGGATACGAGCCAGTGGAGGCTGCCGAAGTGTGTGAGAGCCACATACGCTCAGGACATGGCTGGAGAAACTGGTCATTGCCAGTACTCCTACTGTCACGCATTTATACCGAGTCACGAGGCCACTGCCGTTTCATTCTCCGAGGAGGATTATAGGGATGAGTGGAGCAGTGCAATGACTGTACTACGGGGATTAGGGTGGTTGGATAGGTTACTAAAGAATTTCATGAACTTGAAAGGGATGAGTTCAAGAATGTAGGGTATATTAATATCGTTATGAAGGGTTTTGTTTGCTGACGTAATAAGGAGCATTTACTATTGTTCTCAGGACTTTTGATTGAAAGGATTGGATACGCTTGATGTTCGACTTTTTTGCTGTCCCCCATAGCTCTATCCCGTATGTCCAGATTGGCCTAAGTATAACTTTGTAGATTAGTAATTTATTTTCTATTGAGAGATGGGATGTCCTTTGAAATGCTCGTAGTCTGTACAATTGTCCAAAGCGTCTGTTTATTTCTTGTCTTTTTAGCCTAGTGTGTGGGTTCCAAGTCAGTCGTTTATACTTTATTAAACTTTTTTTTTTAGCCTTCACAAACGGCAGTGTTCAAAATTGTTTTCACTTCGAAATGTGATAGATAAGGAGGATGACATATTACCTGATAACGACTATATTAACCATATATGATATATTGATATTATTTGGTTGTAAAACGATTACAAAATAATTAGTTAATTACCATCATGGATTTTCTTGTTTCTTGATATAAACCCACTCATAAATAACCTCAAAGCTTACCATGAAGTTATATTCATTTTGATTATAAGATACACACACAATCAATGTAAGAGCAATGTACCAAATCAACGAGAGTTGTTACACATGTTTAAGTATTAACGGAGTTATTTTCTTTCAATAACGCCCACGCTATTGGTATTTCGCCATTGAGCTTTTCAAGGGACAAATGTAAGACACATTAATTTAGACACTCATCAGTTTGGGTGCTACCATCATCAACACGAAAGTACTGACGACACTCGTACCTACTTAACTGTTACTTAACTCTCTTGTTGTCTCATCTGATGTTACTCGCCAATTACGACTATAGAAAAACCTTTGAATGCGTTAGCCCAAACAGCTTGAATTTAATATGTAATTTGTAGATTTTTCAAAATTTTAAAAAAGGTACAATAAATAATGACCAGATAATAAAAACTGTAAACATTGATGAAATAAAAAATCAGAGGTGACTTGAAAGGATTATATACGCCAATGTTTGGTTCAAGTTTCGCAAACGGCCCATGTCTTCTTATTTATTCTATCGTTACTTAATTTACCAATGCTTACTTAATTGTGTAACGCATCACCCATACCTTAATAATTACTTATTAAAAAATAAAATGCTTCTAGAAACTTCCAAAAGTGCCTTATTCTGCTAAAAAGCAAGGAGTAGAATTCAGCTCAGAGCATTCCTACTATTTGTATTTAATTAAAAAGAAAAGCCCTTTCATTACTTTTTGGCTTGTATTTGTTTTTATTTTTAAAGGAAAACAACAGTGCGGTCAAGGTAAAATCTCATTAATTTAAGTATTCGACTTAAAACGAAAAAAATAAAACAATCCGAATATTAAGGAAAACTAATCCAAACTAATTTAAAGTGATTACTTTTATTACCACGTTTTCTTTCGTAGGAAAAAAACCAGCTGAGCAGATTATTAACACCTAGTACTAAGCGCTGGGGAACAAAGGGTAAAATGGTACAGCCACAAAATTGCTTAAAGGGGTTTCGCATATGAGAATATAACAGCATAAAATAAAAAAATTCTTATTTTTTTTATAGAATTTCCTCTATTAACCTTTACTTGTTTAAGTAATTTTTATTTTTATGTCTAGCGGTAATTTCACTATCTGTCACAATAAATGTTCCTGGATGGTTTGCTGTCTTACAATAATTTTTGATGGTGGTCCGTGGAGGTGGTATTTTCAAAAAAATAAAAGTTCCACATTGTTTTATTTACATAAAATTATATATATAAATATTTATAGTTAATAACAACTATTTAGAAATGTTTGTATTGAATTACTCACTGTAATTTATCAACCCCCAAACGAACAGGCTTCACTTTCAAACTTTCATTTATGTCAGCCCTTCTGAGTTTTTTATGAAAGTGTAATGAAACCGATTTGATCAGTCTGAAGTTTAAAGTTAAATTCGACAAAAATACAGGAAAACATACAGGAGTCTTCTGTTTATCATTTGTATGATTTTTAAATCACAGTTCAGCCGTGAAGGTTTAGTCAATATTTATTCTTGACTCTTTTCGTTTAGGAATCTTTAGTGACGCAGTAATACAAAAAAAAGTTAAAAGCTATTAAAAAAAAATCATTTATATACAGTGGTTTGAATGATGTTTTAAAGGCGATTTCTAGTGACCAATGTGGTTGATTATTATATAAAAATAAAGTGCAGTTACCTGACTTCAAAAACGTTTTGTTTTGAAAACAATAATTGCAATCAACAAGTCAACAAAACTGGCATATTTTTTTTTGGTTTTCAGTTCAGATATTTTATCAGTTTCGTTTGATAGCCTAATAATGATAGTTCCTATGAAAAATTATAAATGGTCATTTATCTATTATATTTCGTAGAGCATTAAATTGAAAATCTCGAGGTCCTAATTAACGGTATTTACTATCGATTGCAGCTCAAGTCATTAAAATTGTTTTCCCAGTCAATACGAAATATTCTCCGTGGCATTACAATTGACTTTATTTTGAATGATTTAGCACATAATTAATTGCTGAAACAATTTTTTAAATTCTAAAGCTACGTGTGAATAGATTAATCTATACGAATTGGTGAGAGAACTGATCTACTGAACTGTTTTTTGTAGTTTATTATGTTTTGGTGCTTCTAGCAATTGGTTATATTTGTATCCATCGTCTTGGATCTAATGATATAATTAGTTCACCCAGTTCTTAGTGCGATTGCACATTTCTAAATTTTCAAGGGAAACTTGAAACTTCCACTGTCCGTACAGATAGTTGTAGCAGGAGTTAGTGACCACCAGCTGATTAGGATAAACAATACGGATCCAATTTAAACTACGGAGGATTCTGGCTACTCATCTAAAAGTTAGATAATGTACATAACTAAAGTCAGTTAACTTCATTGTTTAATACGAACAGTTTACTTTATTAATGTTATTCATCCGCGGTGGACATAACAAGATACTACCGTCTGTATTTACTTGCCGGCTACTCGTGTTAAGACATTGTGGGGAAATGGCGGCTGGTAAACTTTAATTTATGGTAAAAGAATGGTAGCGATTAAATAATGTCATTTTATTAAGATGATGGGGTAATTGGCCACGTGCATTAGCACAGGCTTAAGATAGGTCGTAGACAAGTAGGCTGCTGATACCAACTGTTGAGCTGATACTAAGGAACTGGCCTCGGTTGTACATTACTGACTGATAGCATTGTCCCCACTGTCCGTACAGATAGTTGTAGCAGGAGTTAGTAGCCACCAGCTGATTAGGATAAACAATACGGATCCAATTTAAACTACGGAGGATTCTGGCTACTCATCTAAAAGTTAGATAATGTACATAACTAAAGTCAGTTAACTTCATTGTTTAATACGAACAGTTTACTTTATTAATGTTATTCATCCGCGGTGGACATAACAAGATACTACCGTCTGTATTTACTTGCCGGCTACTCGTGTTAAGACATTGTGGGGAAATGGCGGCTGGTAAACTTTAATTTATGGTAAAAGAATGGTAGCGATTAAATAATGTCATTTTATTAAGATGATGGGGTAATTGGCCACGTGCATTAGCACAGGCTTAAGATAGGTCGTAGACAAGTAGGCTGCTGATACCAACTGTTGAGCTGATACTAAGAAACTGGCCTCGGTTGTACATTACTGACTGATAGCATTGTCTCCACTGTCCGTACAGATTGTTGTAGCAGGAGTTAGTAGCCCGTAGTAATCCAATTTAAACTAAGGAGGTTTCTGGCTACTCATCTAAAAGTTAGATAATGTACATAACTAAAGTCAGTTAACTTCATTGTTTAATACGAACATTTTACTTTAATGTTTAACGTTATTCATCCGCAGTGGACATAACAAGATCTTATAATAACAACTTTATTATGATAACATTACAATCTGCCTCATTGTTCAATAATTAACTGTCATGATTGATCTCATTCATACCAATTTTACAATTTTCATTCACTCACTCATTCATAGTATTTACAAACAGCCCAGAGACCTCCCAAGTCCACATGGTTGTCACCTCCCTCGCTTGCGAAAGAGGAAACGGAGTCTTAGGATGTCCCCACACTCCTCCGTCAGCCACGTCACTGTATAAGAGCTAGCGAAGGCTGAGCACGAGAGCCACAGACGCTCAGGACCTGTTTGGAGAAACTGGCTATTGCCAGAACTCCCACTGTCACGTATTTATAGCAGGTCACGAGCCCACTGCCGTTTTAGTCTCTAAGGAGCATGGTAGGGATGAGTGGAGCAGTGCAATGACTGTGCTACGGGATTAAGGTGGTTGGATAGGTTACTATAGAATTTTGTGAATTTGGAATGAGTGAATGAGTTCAAGAATGTAGGAACAAGATATTAACATTAGTTTTTAAATCAACAAAAAACAAAAATATTATTACTCACACAAGGACACATTTACGTATTAAGACTAATGAACAAAGTCATATTATAACAGAAATTACTTTACAACTCACCACTTATGTAATTACTTAGCTGCTCCTCTTACTACAAAGTTGATTATTAGGAAAACTGTAATAACAAAGTCATCGATTCAAAAAGTGTTCACAATACACAAATGGGAATCCAAGTGATTAATAAAGAAACAGCATTAAAGAACCATGGCGTAAAAGGGCATAAAGAGGAAGTGCCAACAGAAAGTCGTGCTAGTGTGATTTGCACTTCCAATCTTAAATTCAGTTTTTCTCTCCAAGTTCCCTACTTTTTACTCAAAAACCTAATCATTCATAACCAACAATGTAGAGCTAATCCTAGGCAGACACATCCCGAAACGAAAAATATCAAATGGTAAACAAAGGAATGAACCCGGATTCATAAATGATTATGCTAACCATATGATGACAAGATTAAATTGACAACTACAATTTAATGACAATATACAAGTTCAACAATTAATTACCACCCTACCAATTAGCGGTTTGTCAGCAAAGATTCTCCAAATTTTCTACTTTTGTACTTTAATTTACTTCCTTACTTTGCGTATTTGACATGGCCCTCATAATTTATCATTATTTATTTTAAAAGCTAAAAATCAAATTATCAAATTGTAAGATAATTGGAGGTACATCAACGGGGACCTCGAACTTTTTGTGGATGTCGGGAGCCTTCATACCACGAAAAAGGGTATGCCATAGTGCTGTGCGCAGGATTTTTTTCTGAGGAAGCTCTGGAGTCAAGTTATTGTGATTCCTACACGTGAGTAGGTTTAGAAAAGCATACTTGATCAAATTTGTATACAAAGTAGTGCCAATATTCATCAATCAATACGAACTTGAGTTGACCGTATATTTTAAATAGTTTATCTCACTCATTCAGAATGTGACACAAAACTCACTCATATATTTTTAATTTTTGAATATCGTGGTTTGTAAAAAATATATTTGGTTGATGGTCATGGCAATGTGATATTCCTTCCTTTGATCGATACAAAATTATTTTAAATAGTCAGTAGTATTCACCCGTAACCTGTTTAGTTCTGAGCACGTTAAATGTTTTCTTAACCTTTCTCGTTACAAACAAAACTCTTCGACATACAAATGCTGCTCCTTTTAAACTTCAATATTATTTATCTGCTCATTCCTAAGTCAACTTTATCCATTCCACACTTACTTTCCGGACTAACAGGTTATGATCTCATATTTTGAACATGGATATCAAAGATTAGCAAATACATTAAGTATACTCACAATACATTTATATTAGCTATTCAATTTGCTTTAGACAAGAGACACGTTTCATTGATAATTAGTGAGTAGGTCGTTGAGAAAGGTATATACGTTTTAGTGTCCCTGTTCACTTGTCAGTTAACCCCTGTCAGTTGTCATTTCCCTTTCGGATTACTGTCCAACCAATAATCCCATAAAATCACAACGTGCAGTTGTGTATCATGGATTTATTTAGAGACAAAAATCTGATCCATTTATTGTTCCATATTTCATACCTATCCGATTATATATTGTCGGGTCGTCGAAGTAAGGGTTGCTTGAGTTTATAACCTGACGCCTTTATTATCTGACTCCATTTGTGATAGGTATGTGCCCCGACAATGCACTATGTTCTATGTTTCATCGAGTCAAAGAACTTTATGTGCCTTTTTTGGATGGCTTCAGTGATGGTGGGGACTTCGAACTTTTCGTGGATGTCGGGAGCCTTCATACCACGAAAAAGGGTATGCCATAGTGCCGTGCGCAGGATTTTTTTCTGAGGAAGCTCTGGAGTCAAGTTATTGTGATTCCTACACACTAGAATCGGAAGAGTGGTGTGCCAAACATTAGAGCTGGCCTCAGGACGCTCTTATATATTAACAGTTTCAGCCGAAGGGATATAGCCGGGCTTGTGATGAGATGCTGGAGAGAGTAGTAAGTCCTTCGTACTCTTTTCAACTTCTTCTGCAGGTGTGTGTAGAACGTCATGTGTCTGCCTAGGTTGATGCCTAGGTAGCATATGCTGTTGGCTAATTTACATTCAGTCCCGTCTATGGTGAAGCTGGGTGGACGCTTCCGTTTTCCATGCTGGAAGGAGAATACGATCCCTTGAGTTTTGGCCGGGTTCACCTGAATGTGGACAGTTCGCAGCCTGTCGGTGATTAACTGACTGGCGCCCTCTGCAGCCTTTAGAGCTTTCGCTGGGTTGAGGCTGGTGCTGTAGACCCCTATATCGTCCGCATATGCCGCTACCTCACAATTAGAGTATGATGCCCCTACTATGTGCGAGGTGTATATGTTGAAGAGTAGCGGTCCCAGCACCGACCCTTGGGGAACTCCAACGACGAAATCTCTTCTGGTGGTTGATATGGGTCCTATTCGCACAGAAAAGGTTCTTCCTGCTAGATAGGGACATATGATGTTCTTGAGTTGCGCAGGAAATTCATCCTCGGTCAGGCGTCGCAGGAGTGTACGATGATCTACAGAGTCGAATGCTTTCGTACAGTCAAGGGAGATCATCGCAGAGACTCTGTTGCTTCCCATGTTCGTTGCAACGTGCCGCTGCAGTTTCACGAGATTGCAGTCCGAGCTAAGTCCTTTGGTGAAGCCGGTCTGTTGAGGTGGAATGATGTCTTGAGCGTCGCATTGTCTGGTGAGATGGTCGTAGAGAATCCTCTCGTAGATTTTTGACAATTGGGTCAGCAGACTGATGGGCCTGTAGTGAGCTGGCTCACACCCATTCTTGGCCGGTTTCAATAGTGGGTCGACGACGGCTCTTCCACGTCTGGGGAAAGTAGTGTAGTCTCAGTGAAGAGTTGAGGATGTTCACTATGTTAGATATTCCCTTCAGTGGTAGCTACTTCAGAAGGATGTTTTGGATATTATCGTCCCCTTGTGCTCTGTTGCCTCTGTTGCGACGAATGATTGCTGTACCTGGTGGTAGGAGGTATGTATAGTAGAGAGGATAGGGGTCCGTCGATCGGGAGCTGTGATTGGATCACTTTCTCTATCCCCTCTCAAGTGGCCGGCTAGTATATCTGCTTGCTCTGCAACATACATGAACTGCCTGTTGTTAACCAGTCATAGAGTGTTTTTCTTGGTTACAGATGTTTTAACCAGCCGCCAAAATGCTTTGTAGTCACTTTGTAAACTGCGGAGACGGTCACCCTATATAGAGCTCTTCCACTGGGTCATTAGAGATGTTATTTGGGTAGTTAGAGCGTTTAGCACAGGCCTCAGGTCTTTGTTTTTCGTCCGGAACCACCTGGTTTTAATATTATTACGTTGCCGTATCAGTTGCATGATGTGTTCTGGTGGCTTCCTCAGGGAAGCCGGTACCGGGGCGAACTTCGGTATGGAGACATCAGCAGCTCGGACAATGGTGGCCTGTAACTGATTAATGGCGCTGTCAATGTTCCAAGTATGCCTAAGAGGCGCGATTGGGGGTAACTTGGCACTAATGAGATGCTTATATTGGGCCCAATTGGCCTCTCGGTAGTCATATCTTGTAGCAGGTGGCTCCGGAATGTTGCCTTCAAGCTCATAGAAAATAGGTCTATGGTCTGAAGATTCAAAATCGAGCGCCGAGCAGCCGGTGACCCGATGAGGTTGTTGGGTGAGAAATAAGTCTGGTGTGAAAGTCCTGGGTTACCATATTGCCGAGAGGTCGGTACGCCTGGGTGGATCACTGTGAACGGCGTCATGATTATATGTCTGCCGAGGGCATTGGCTGTTGTCACCAGCTGTGATTGGCATTGAGGTCTCCAATGATTACGTGCCTTTTACTTTTTCTGATCTAGTTTATTAGGAGCCTGACTGTCGTCAGATTTGTTCTAGGCCTTCTATAAATTATATTAGTCAAAGGAAGTTGGATGGTGACTACATAGTGGTTCCCGTCAGATGGCATCACTGGGTCTAGTCGTTCACGTGCCACTCCCTGCCTGACTAAAATAGCCACGCCCCCTGAGATTGTTTCCGTGTCCTGCCGGTAGGTAGAGTAGCCTGGAAAATGACAGTAGCAGTCCTTCTTCTGTCTGGTGTCTGTTAGAACTGCTACATCCGGGTTATGGCAACGTAGTATTGCTTCGATGTCTTCTTGTTTGGGCCTAAGACCGCAAACGTTGTAATTATGTATATTGTGTCCAATCATTATACTGCTGTTCTATCGAGTCTTGCAAGAACTCTTTCGATTAGACCAGCCATCTGTGACATCAGGTGATTCAGCGGGTTGGGCCGAGGGCGTGGGAAACTTCTCCGTTAACAGGTGCTGCCCAGAGGTCACCTGAGAGTAAGAAGCCGTTTGTCGTGGTGGTGTGGGTGCCGGAGCGTATCTAGTGTCCCTAGATGATGCAATCGTTTTATGCTGGGCCTGGCGTCTAACCTCCATTGCCTGCATAAGTTTTATTCTGTAGGGGCACTGCTGATATGAAGCAACATGGCCCTCCCCGCAGTTGCACTGGTAGTAGTTAGCGGCCGCTACATATATGTTTTAACAAGATTCGGTATAAAAGACCTTGCGAGATAAAATCAGCTTGAAGGTACTCCCGGTATCAACCAGGCACTGCACTCCGCACGCTACTCGAATAATTGGCAGACCGCTGTATGTACCGCTCACGCTATTACTTATTAGTGCGCGGTCACCTCTCCTCTACCACTCTTATAGATTTCACGTTTGTTCCTCTCTCCAGCCGCCTGTCGTCGACCGCTTCTTCGGGCACTGCTGCTCCCCCAGCCCACTCCACTCCCTGGTTCCTCCCTCTCATTGTCGACATCTCAGAGATTTCTGACGCCTCCGACTGTGGCCTCGCCTTGCTCCGCATCCTCTGAGCGTTTATTGCCATTGGCTCTGGTCGATTTCCGTTTCTTCAACGGCTCATGTATGGGCACTGTCTGCCTACGTGCCACAATCAAAGCGCCTGGTAGTGTGGGTACTGTGCTACCAAGTGTCCTATTTTCCCGCACTCGTAGCAATTTCTATCCTCACATCTCCTGGGGCATCCTGCATTTGTTCGGTTCCTGTCTCGCAATGCCGTTGCCTCTCTTCCGCCGTACCCCGTATCCTTTCTCCTCCAGGCAACCGGTATTTGGCCTTCTGAACGATACCCTCTTCCAGCCAACCTCTTCTTCATAGCCTACCTCCTCTACTCTGGTGCTAGTGTCCACCATTTCCTGGGTACATTATAGGTGCTCCACAGGAAGCCCCTCTTTTCTTCCTGTTTCCTTTGCCAACTGCTTCTACCTCGTCCGTGCTCACGGACTCCCTCATCTTCTCAGTGATACAATTGTATCTCGCTAAGAGTGTTCCCGCACACTGGCCGTTCGTCTGGTGGGGCTTCTTCATATCCCAGAACATCTTGAAGATATCTCCTTCCGGAGTCCATCTTACCCCTCCAAACGATTTCTTTAACTGTTATTTTACGGTACTCCACTGTGTTTCGTAGTCGGCCTGAACCAATTGATCGCCCCCGGGTAAGATCTGATAAAGAAAAGAGGAACAAAAGACTAACTCAAGTTACCGAAATAGACTGCTTTATTCCTGTCTGTAATCTGACATATGTAGGATCATGGGATGTTTACATCCCATGACCTTATTTATTTTCTATACGGATTTTTTCTTACTTTAACTTATATATATATATATATATATATATATATATATATATATATATATATATATATATATATATATTGTAACATTCATGATATTTGAGAATATCATGACCAGGAACCCTCCCATCTGGTAAGCATCTTTCTTTATGCTCTTAGGAGTGGAGATGAGATAAACGGGCAGTCTTAGCCCAACCGTCTAGAAGAGCGAATGAGAGCAAGCTCCCGAATTGGCGGTCACCAACAGGAAGAGAGGAGAAGAACCAACAGCAGAAGTAACGTTGATTGGATAAAAGGAAGATCATCGATTGGGTGATATTAATATTGTTTTTATTATGGATCCATTAAAAGAAATTGAGCTCAAATTTCATGTTTTTTGTAATTAGTAGTAACTATCCTATTTTAAAGGGAATTGAATATTTTTTTTTATACTTTTTGTCAGCACTCTATATAATTATAATTATTTGTTATAACCATTTTATTTGAATATATTTCACAATTCCTAGTCTCTCAATTTAGTAATAACTACAACATAAGCCTTGAGATCGGGCGATTCAATCGGGATAAATTCCTATGTCAAATACATAAAACAATTTGAAAAGATCTCATGACGGACCTGCCAAATTAGTTAAGGTAATAATTGATCAAATAAGTAGAAAGAGAAATGGTAAAAAATGAGGTAGGTTTCAAATATATATATATATATGAATATACGTGATTGATCTATTTACAGAATTTATTTTATTATTTGGATTTTTTAAAAATTATATTCAACACTATTACAGAAGCCACTGTTATTAAATTTATTTATTTTACTTTATGACATAACTTGGGGGTTCTAAATAAATAAAATAATTCTTCAACTTTGGACAGATTCGGTGATAAACTCAATTGTTTCAAAGCCCCCCATAGTCACTAGACGGATAAATAGGCAATGCTTACGTTAACTGGAAAATCCATAAATAGCCATGATACATTTACGTCAATGAAAGGAAGCAATTCATCAATCACAATAATCACTCAATGTTGATAACAGCTAAGATGGGGTAGAACAATTGCTGTTCAGGCTTCAGAGAACAGACAAAGACTGAAAAGGCCTAATTTCGAGCCCATTAATCATTAAAATGAATGATATTTTTTTTTGTGGATAGCGGGCCTTTTTGTGCCAAGTTCTGCAAAGGATATCTTCTTTAAATGGCCCTCTTATCAACTAAGATAAAAACTAAATCTTAGAATATATTTTGCAAGATATTTAGTTGACTGACCTGGTAGTTTGTCATGTAAACGTTTTTATAATTTGTTTATAGATAAAACAATTTTAATCGATAGGAGAGAAAAAGAATAAAATTTATTTTACTGTAGGGTTGTGCAAACTGAGCTGGCTCACAGCTCTAATCAAGGGGAATAGGACAGATAGATAAATGCAAGATTGTAATAATAAATTCAAAAATTCAAAAGGAGGCCAAATTTGTTTAGATATAGCTTTTTTGTAAAACCTTAGGCTTCAAGTGACATTTAACGGCCTCAGAGTGTTTTACTCCGCGGGTAAGGAGAAGGAATGACTATGAACAGTTAAATCTCCTATTGACCCCATGACCTACTGAAGTTGGGAATTCCCTATAACGACCATCAATCGAATATAACCCTACAGGATTATAGACATAATCTCCAATTTAGTACTTTGGCTCAAACATATATATTGATCCTCTTAACAAGCAGTACAAGTGGGGGCCTCGCCTGTGATACCAATTAAGCTTAATGGTTCTTTCCCCACTTTAGTCACGGTTGTCATTCTGTCAATGGCGGACAGCCTGCCCGCGACATCGCTATTATAAGCAATTATTATGTAATATTCATCATTAGTGCAATGCCTCCCTGGATAGAATTAATCCTGATCAACTATTGATAATAGAAAGTCTACACTGCTTCAGCAACTCCAGTATTTAATCATTTATATCTTAAATGAAATGTTTTTTTATTCTTGAAAATTATGATTCTTATTTTTTTAAATAGGTAGTGGAAAATCTTTTCAAAAGGTCTTACATACAATTTCTAAACGTGGCTGTTATTTTCAAGTCCTGTAAAATGAACAATGTGATACCTAATATTTAATAGTACTATAAACTAAAATTTAATATAGTAATATATTGTGCACATAAATACAGAAGCAACAGCGTTAAAATACATAAATATCTACACTTTCCTGTAATTGTGAAAAAATATATAAATGAGAAATGGTGCATTGTTCTAAGCCTTAGTGAGAGTTACCAAAAAGTATTCATATTGCGAAAGTCGTCATTCAAGGCTGCATATCTCTCAGTTGGTATCCTCCTGACTAGATTTCGGACCGGTCCAAGATTTGAGTTTAAGAACTAATCATCACACTAATTTTTTTTTTGGCTGTCAATAGTTTAGTATATATAAATCCAAAATATAAATTATACAAATAAAACAATACAATACAAGTTCTGTTTAGTGTAGGAGGCTCCTGGGTCTGAGAGACATGTTTTAAAATTGCAGGTAGGTACGCACTGGGAACTCACTTTTTATTTACTCCTTGAAATGTTTTTCAATAACTTTTACTACATTATATTAATACTTTATTGATTAATTGATAATGACTGGACAAAAAAACTTCTGTCATTCACTTTTTCGTCTTGATAGAACCATCTATATAGACTATTTTGACTATTATGATTAAGGTTAAAATCTTAGACGTTAGAAAATGTTCTGTTGATAAGCAAGGCCTTGCTCTTAAAGTGATCATCAAAACTTGTTATGCTATCAAGTTATTAGTTGTTAAACTAATTTCTATGCATTTATTTATAGATTATCTAAGTCAAATCAGACATCTCGATAGTAATTTAAAAGCGAAACTGGCCTCATTTATAATAACTATTACCCATAAAGCAACATCAAGACGAAAAATCAGCTAACTATAATGTTATATTTTACACGTCTAAAAGAATTCGTCTTGTAATAATTTACAAATAGATAATATTTTAGGTCTGAACTTAATCAGTGGAAATGGAAAATTAAAAAAAAGTTTTCCCAGGTGCCAAGAATAAAAATATGAATATGATAATACTTATAAGTATGAATTAAAAAAAAAATCTAATACACAATGTAGCGACCGCTAACTACATAAGGCAAATCACCCTATACTCTATTGTATATATATTGTAAACAAACGTAAATAACATGAACTAAATGTATTATAGACGAAATGTAAATAACATCGACAAATATAAATCATTATAAATGTGAAGCAATAAAAGGCGAAGCCAACTAAGTCACACGAGAAGGGTCAACAGCTGTCAGTCACAGATACCCGCAGGGCCTAAGAGCCAGATGAGTGAGGGTAACCACAGAGCATAAACATAACAACCCTTTTGGGGCCTCTCTACCTTGGGGGAGGGTAATTAGGCGTCGGTCGCGGTTCCTCGCCACATGCGCGGGAACCTACCGCCGGCCTAGGCTACCTTGCAGCCCTCCCAGCAGGCAAGGGGAGAGGGTACTTAAGGCAGGGCTCCTGGCCCTGGTAATTAGTCTCTCGCGACCTTTACTCGGTGACGCTTGGTTTCCGCTCGAGCTCTGAAAACTTGAATAATTCTTTATGGAAAAACTCTGTACCTCTTCTCTTGGACATAGTGCATTATCGGAGCACATACCTATGAAAAATGGAGTCAGATAGTAACGCCGTCATGAAACGGTTGTCCAGGTTATAAACTCGAACAATCCGCCCTTGTCACCAAGGCTAGGGTTGCCAGGCACCCCCCTAGTGACGACCCGACACACAAGATGTTGTGTGACGTTCTTCTTTTATTTTAATTAGGAATCCAACACAAATGGTAAAGACTATACATGCTTTCGTTTTATTAGCCAGTTCCAAGTCTCAATGCGTTTCTTATTTACACCAAAACTATGAATATCAAAATAGTTTTCTTTCGTTTACTAAAGAAATTTGTGCAAATATGATTTATTGTCAGTCATCTGAAGAGACCATAAAACATGTATTTACTTATATAAAAAAAGAGGGAGGGGCTACTATTTTTTTTTTAAATGACTAGATAAACAGACATTTTTTGTTTTACTGTCTTAAATTTCTTTAGGAAGTTTACGATGAAATAAATCATATCATTAAATATGTATACATTTAACACACATAAAATAATGGTCGTTTTAAAAACTAGTTCAATGGTTGTGAAAAAAACTACTTGGTATTTTTATTTTGGTCTTATTAAATCTAATCTAGAAGGCAGAGCTCTACTTTATTTTACTAGTTTTTATACAATATAATACTTATATATAAATACTTATATTGAATTGAAGTGACTAAATTACAATATAAAATCCTTCGAAGAGAAAAATACGTCTAAAAGATAAATTCAATTTACGCTCGTTGTACCACGCATTGAAGCGTTTCAATTTATTTTAATACCTCAGATCAAAGCTAGTTGTCTACATAGAAAAAAGAATCAATTTTAAAACTGTTAGGTATTTGCATATAAATCGTAGACAGGAAAAGCTTGATGATATAAAACCATTTTAGACAATCTGCTGCATATTTCCCTGTCATTTTTTTGCGTTTGAATCGTAGACATATTTCACCCATTGTGCCAGGAAACAAATATATAGCAACAGACATTTCCCTCATTTATCATACAATAAATTTGTCGTGTTTATATATCACTTTCTCTTGTATGGAAAGTGCCAACAATCTAACTTTATATTTGTAATGTATTGTATTTGCAGTACACGCTGCTAGTTCTATTTTAACCAAAAAAAACAAAACATTTTGGTATATAGTCTGATTTCATATTGCTTTTTCAGAAGCAGTTGTTTCTCAAAACAAACGATTAATTAAACTAATCGTAAATATGAAAAAAAATATACCCTTCTATTATGTAGTTTGTGTTCCTTGCTCACAATAATATATGCATTAATCTAGTATGATATATTTATTTTTATACCTTCAAATAAAAATTAATAAACATAGAACGATCAAGCGTACCAACAATAATGTTTAAACGTTTAAAAGAGAACGTCAGCCGCAAGGAATGTTGAGTTTTTCTTCATTCAAGGCAAATTTATAAAATATAAAAATACAAAAGATCAAAAGTAAAAAAAAATATAACAGTTATATTTTTATAAAATAATAATATAAGTTTATGTAAATATTCATAAAAATTATTCGGAGTATATACCTGAGAATCAATCAGTAAAATTAAAATTTAATATGAGATAAAAATTAAATTGTATTAAGCGCGCTGGGGACAACAGTGACCTAACTCTTTTGCCGGCTCGACAGCAAGTGACTATTAAAAGATAGGGGGGGGGGGTAAAATGGGAATATGGAATAGTATAGGGGGGAATGCTAACTCAGCTACTATGACTCATACCTCCCCAACGTGGAAATTATTCAGCTTAAATTGCGTTAAGTCAGTCAGATGGGGTAAAGTTGCACCCCCGTGCATTGGGGTTAGGTACATACTTACATAATGCATGTGACAGTCATAATGTGGATCACTTTAAACTTTATAGTTTCTGTAGATAATAGGATATCAAACTGCAAACAATAAATTTATTAGAAAAACGTTGACCGTGATAATGTCCAATGGTAACTTACAGACATTAGACGAATTTTTAACTATTATAACACAATATTTAGAAATTATGACTAATATAAACATAGGTAATAAAAATTACCTGATGAAATGAGAGGTTATATCGGCTCTATAAGGGTATAATTCCGAGAGGGCTCGGAATAAACATGAGTATTGAATATTTTACCTTAACAACAGTTTTGATGAGCTCCCCAAAGTACTCTCAGGATGCGGACATTTCCGACCTAGATCGGGCATCTATGTGTTTTTGTTTGACCCAAATAGTTTGACCAACTGAATATTCATGGCTGCAGGCAACTGATACACGGGGTGGGCCATGTTTCCCACACAGTTACATACATTTCCAATTTCCCGTGGACCAGCTCTTGTAGTCTTGTTTAAATTAACGTGTGTAATTTATAATTGTGCCGAGAGCATTTCATTCGGGTACTAGCCATATACTAGTATTACAGTCGTCAACGAGCAGTCGGGAAGGCTTCCTAAGGGAAAAGGTAATATTTTGTCTCGGCGTAGGATCGCTCATACAAACCTCACACACTGTCCCTTAATCTGTAGAGAACCTCCTCCAGAATGATTGATTTGGTAGCGCCGTGGCTGAGGCCCACATTTTAAATGCCAAAAATGTGATAATGAGAGGGACTTTTTCTCTGCTTCTCATCAACAAATTTAAAATTTTTAGTGATAGTGGGAAAGAAATTCATGGTTTATTTCAACTTTTAAAGACTACGAAACCTAGTAGTGGAGGTGTATTTTTAGGATTTTTGATAGAATAAAATATGCGAAGTAGAGCGAAATTTATTAGGACAATAAATAAGTGACAATTAAATAATAATATAAATCAATAAAAAAAACGAAATATTGGACTAAATACTAATAACTAAATATTGGAAGGAAGAAAGGTGAACCATACAATTAATTGTCTTACACCGAAGGGTTAGGAACCCAAAGTGAATAGGCACAGTGAAGTAAAACTGAAGACACTATCGTGGAGCAAGGAATATTTCTTGGGCTATGGACTTTGATTGGATACATTTTCATAATTTTTTTTAGTGATTATATTGTTATTTACATATTGAATAAATTTAACGTTTTTTTCGAAGCCTTCTTTTATTTTGAGGTAATGCGTCAAACTTCCATGTATGATATTTCCATCTACGTAAATGTTAATGGCTGTTTAAATGAATTCTTGTTACTATAGTTCACTTAAGTGCCAATACATATCTGCCATGAGTTCAACATAAGACCGGACGTATGCGTACGAAGTCGAACGACGACCAGTAATAAATTTCATCAACCAAAGGCAATATTTTAACTAAAATTCTAATCAATTATTCACGGTTAATTGTTACAGTTGTGTGAGTTATGGTTGAGCACTTACTTGACACAAAACTAAGATAGTGTAGACGTAGTTACTAATTCTTAGCCGACTATGTACAAACATATCTCCCTTAAATTATTGATGCATTTATCTTTAAATCCTCAAGGCACTCTTTATCATAGAGACTTCCATTATTATTTGATCAATCGACTGTGAGCTGTTTAGTTTTTCGTGGTCCCTGCAATGCGGTTCTTATTAAACTGTACACCTAACCAACAAACAAATTTTTTTTTTGGTGTGAGGATTTAAATAACTATCCGTAAAAAGATTTCTATCAAAACAGTGAAAATAGTACTCTGCTAAAAACATTATTTCCTTTTATTAATTACATGGATTCCATCTGACAAAAATACAAAACAATTTTAACAATATGTTACATTCTTAATTTATTTTTAGGAACTAGCCTAACTAGTACACAGCTATAATGAAATAGGGAATGTTCATGTCCCTCATTTGTTAGGGTGCGAATGTTTGCTAGGTACTTACGTAAACTACTTTTCAACACTTGCAGTAGTAAAACTGTCGTGTAATTGGCCTCATTAATGTGGAGAACATTCAATTGTATTTCTGGTGAACATGATTTAAATTTCATTCGGTTATAAACTGTAAATAATCACTGTTAATATTCAATTTTCAAGCGAACTTATTTGCATCCCATTTTATTTTCAATTTTATTCCCACTTTATAATTTGTAACATAAGAGTTGTCGTTACAGCTAGATAATTGCTACTCGTAAACATAAACTGTGATCGATGAATAAATAAAAAGACTGCGATATGTAACCGGCTCACTCAGGCCCCTGGCTGGGTGGCCTACAACAAACCATCGCCTAGGCACCCCTAGGCTCAATCCTTGGTAGACTCTCACTACCTTCCTGACTCCATCCGCCTTTCTAGGCATTCCACACCCCATATCCTTCTCATACATCCTTCAAATAGGGGTCTCCCCTTAGTGAAAGGCACTTTCCAGCCAAAAATAATTTTCCTTATTTTTCCCACATTTCTATTTTTTATAAGTTTGAGAGCTTAGAAAAAAAAAAAAGAAAAAAAAAAAAAAAAAAAAAAAAAAAAATGTAACCGGGACATTTTTTCTCCCTGACGGGGACTGAACGATCCACACCCAGCTTAGAGATCGAGGTCGATCTCCCGGTTGACTCAACCGAAGCACCATGACCCCTTCTACCTGCTCAGGGTGGGTCGATCTCCCGGCCGATAGACCGACACAGTGCAGCCCCCTTCAGGGGTGGTATGACCTGGTATGACCTGGCCGACTACGATCCAATGCCTAGTACCCCTAGGCTCCACCCCATAGGCAGACTCACACTACCTTCCCGAACCCACCCGCCTCCTTTAGGCATCCTACACCCCATACTTTCTCATACATCCTTCAAATGGGACTCGCCTTAGTGAAAGGCACCCATCAATCCAAAATAATTTTCCTTTTATTTTTCCCACATCTTATTTTTTATAAGTTTGAGAGCTATGGAAAAAAAATGTAACTTCGGGGCCGAGGCTCTACTGTTGTAAAGGTACCTATGCTCCCAAGGGCATCCATCATGCTGCCGGCTGACCCTTACTTAGCCACCTGCATTATGATGCATTCAGCCCTTAATAAAAATTGGTAATAGATTAGAAGTTAAATCAACAGGAAATATTTCTGGGGTTGATAAATTACTCCATCTCTGTTCACCAAAGGTAATTCGTGTCAGATAGATACAAAAGTAGGTAGTAAATATCGATGAGTAATCAAAGCTTTAATCTTACTTTTTGAGCTTTATTAGTTTGAATAATTATGCTGGAAAAATAATTAATGAAATTGGTAGTGAACCATGAGAATAACATTTTTATTGAATATAAGAGAAATATCAATCAAACCAAAAAAAACTTTTCAATCTGTAATAACAATTCCCGAGGGGATATTTCACACTTGTATTTTGTTGATTTGTTTTATTATTCATTGAGGTATTAAATGAAACTATATTGAAACTTCTTTCCTGTGCTAAAAATTAATAGTTAATTGTCACAAATCCCAACAGCACAGGAAGTAAAATAGATGCACAGGCAACGCACCTTGTATTCTTATTGTAAACCGTCCGTCGGGTTGAACAAATCACCCCCTAGTAGGCTTCTAGTTCCAGAACCAGTTCCTCCTCTCTAACTGAGGCCTAAGGTTTTCATTATTAAAATATGGAAACGTAGGTGGGTGTTTTCTGGTGCGAGAAGAGGGGAACTTCTATGGATTCGTGGCGAAGTTGGAATAACACCGTCTTTATTTATAAACTTAATATTTAAAAAAATACTAAATACTTCTATCCTAAGTTATGCTATCTATATAGAAGAATAACTTAAATATACTTAAAAATATTTACAAAAATGAATATTCTCTTATCTACATAATTTCAATTAAAACTAATTTATCCCACATTTACAATGCTAATACCTTATTACTACGTCTATACAAACTTAATCTTCATACAGCGGTGTCTTCTTGATGAGCGGTCTCCACAATGTCACTTCTGCTAATCTTGTACCACCTTCCTCCGTGGACACGCTCTATTTTTCCTCTTACCAGGTCAGTGGAAGACCTCGCTACAAATCCCACCCTCTTGCACCCCCGATGTACCTTTGGGGTAACCCAAACTGGAATGCGCCAGTGGTTTCAATTTCAATCAAAATTATTAATTTAGAATAGTAAAAGCCAGGGCACTTCGCCTAGCTCCAAGAGCACAGCGAAGCATAAGGTTGCTATGTTGTACATATTAAATGAAACAAACGTTTTTTCGGATACCATTATTTTGTTTCTGTTCCAAAAGAATCTCACCAAAAGCCTTATTTTAATATAGTTGTTTAAAGGACCCGAGAGCAGCCTGTTGACTAGTCTAACCTCGGCGAAACTACTTCGGTCCAACCTAGACCAGTCCACACCCGCCGCGACAATAAATCTCTTTATTGAACCCCTTAATTGCTGTGAGGATGAAAATCATGTTCCGATCCAAAAAAAATACTCATGCGTGTCATGTGTTGAAAATAATGCCACCAAGATGAGCTTTTTTTGCCAGCTCCTTTATGACATCACCACCTAGTTTCGATGCGGCCTGGGAATGACAGGTCCTATCCCAGCCGCAGTACCTCTAACACAAGACACCCCACTAGCCCTTGAACATTTTTTGGTTCATCGCCTGACTTCCTGCCCCACAGTGTCTGAAGTTATTCAATCAGAGTACCAAATTACTAACTTGACATTATTAAAAAGCAAGTAGCTTCGTTTTATACTATACTGATCAATGTGAATCAAAATAGCTTATCAAAGTCAAAGATCCATTTTCTTTAAGTACTATACTGACCCATGAGCATTACAATACCCGTACAATAAAGAAAAAATGATAAACAAGATATAGTTACACAATTACCACAAAAGGAGATCAGAAGAACAAACACAACCTAACCCCACTGCCCGTAAACTGCCACTGAGCTTTGGGAGACCAACCAGAACAGATTTTCACGTTATCTAATGGTTTATTATCGTATCATGAAAATTTAAATTGTTTGGTGTTTTATGTGAGATAATTAATTATTTGTATTTATTATATCCATCAGAATTAAATATATACATGTCGTGTTCTACACTCACTTACTCATACACATACACACCACCTCGGTAATACAAATACTGAAATTGGAAATTTTTTTTTTTAATTAATTTTAATGTTGACTGTGATTATAAATGAACATTTATTTAGTTTCAATAAATAAATAGCGGTAATAATAATTTAATTTAATAAAAAGTAAAAATTTCTTAATTTCTCGAAGTTATATAGGTGGCAGTGGGCCATTGGATGCTATCATCGTTCTCAAGACTTGCATTAGGCTTAGTCCAAGTTCTCTTTAAGAGTTCACTTTAAGGAAATTAAACTCAACGACGAGTTCACTGTAGCCCACACATCCCACCCACACAGGTTTCTCTAAAAAAATCTTTAACACCATGATTGTTAATAAGTGTATTTAGCGATATACCTAACCTAAAAAAGTAATTGTTATGCAAAATCGCAAGTCAATTTATCATAAATAACCCCTCCCTCAATGGACCTCTTTGGGGAGTTATGTAACCTTCGTAATTAGTTCATTAAATTACTATTCCTTTTTTGTATTTTTTTGAAAAATTGTTATTTTCTGTAGATTAATATATTTTTTTGGTCTTGTAATACAGATTTTCTGATATTTTCTTGATTTCGTAAGAGAATATATCATTTGTAACTGTGTGTGAAGTTTTGTAATACAATATAAATATATTTTTGTCTTGTGAATGCCGTGAACCCAATAATTTGATATAAAAACCGGATATTCAATTCCCACCTACTTCTCAAATCGACATATTTTGAAGTAATACCTACAATCATCAATTGTTAATGGTTTGAAGTATGAAGTATATAAAAAAAACATATCTATAAAATATGGACTAACAATATAATACATTTAATAATGTGTGGGTCTCCATCCTGTTGTAAATGGACCTTAGGGGATTTAGGGTTTTGGTGTTTTCCACTTTTTTAGTTTTTACAAGATGCTAGTTGTTACTTTAATAATTTCAATATACAATATGGATGTATTGTCAATAAACATCACTTATGAATGATATGTGTCTTATGCGATGGACCTATTACATTTCTTATTTTAGTCCATTTATTTTTTTTGGGTATAAATAAATTACTTTTTTTTCCAGCTGATTCCGGTTGTTCACAACCATTCATTGAAGATTCCCCCCTTCCCAAACAACACCAGGTAATTGACTATTGAATGATTATTATAAATACCCTTTAATTTTAGGCAGGTAGTGATAAGATATTGCTGATAATAACAAGGGTTAAGGGTTTGTATATAGATCATTCACTTGAATGAACAATGAATAAATCACTGATCGATATTTGTTCTCGGAACTACACCCGATAATTGCATGCACTTTTAATTTCTATAACAATAGCAAGTTTGTAATCAAGAGAGCCCATGCGAACAAATTTCACAGTTCGCTTAACTGTTTGTTCACATTTGTCTTCAGTGCAAATTACAGGAGTTCACTTTATATTACAATAATTGGTTTGGCGATGTTACTAAAATACATATTTACATTGTTTGTTACCATACTTTGCTTAGTATAGCTAAGCATAGTGAGCGTTTAGTCCAAAGATTACTCAACTATGCCTGATTTTCCCTGAGCACATTTGCTGTGAAAAGCAACACTGTTGTATGTCCACCTCACTGATTTAAAAAATAAATAATACCAGTGCTTTTTCAGACATTTATTGAATGTTGATCACTGTATTGTGCTTGTATGAAATGGTAAATGATGTTCTAGATAAGTTTTAGATCACTTTTACTAGTAAACTTGGCTATCATATACAATCGTATGTCTACAACATTAAGTGTAATTTACCCATTTCTTTAACATCTGAGTTAAGTGGGTAATCCCGTTTAACATTCTTGATAATGAAGGTAACTGAAGGAGAATCAACACGTAAGCTATTTGGCATAAAACAATTTACACAGGTACTTATGAGTTATACTGACTGTAACTGGTTATGTTACAAAATAGACCAATGGATGAAGATATTTAATATTTTAATAGCTTATGATGATTGTTGTACATTTATTTACGGGATTTTTACACATTCCAGTGTATATATGTACATAGTGTTATGAAAAATCACTGAGTTGTTTTACACGAGTGAACATATTACCAATGATAGTTGGCTAATACTTATAATCTCATCTTATTTAGTGACTCATCAGTGACATCAAAAACCCTGAGAACAATAGTAAATTCCCCTTATGACAACAGCAACAAAACCCTTCATTACGATCTTAATATACCTTACATTCTTGAACTCATCCCTTCCAAGTTCATAAAATTCCATAACAACCTATCCAACCACCCTAATCCCCTGGTACAGTCATTGCACTGCATCACTTAACCCATTAATCCTCTTCGGAGACAAAAATGGCAGTGTCCTCGTGAACTGGTATAAATCCGTAACAGTGGGAGTCCTGGCAATGCCCAGTTTCTCTAATCATGTCCTTAGCGTTTGTGGCTCTCGCACTTTTGGTCATCCTCCGCTGGCTCGTATCCGGTGACGCGGCTGACGGAGGAGCGTGGGGGACTTCCCAAGACTCCGCTTCCTCTTTCGCATGCGAGGGAGGTGACAACCATGTTGATTTGGGAGGTCTCTGGGTTGTTTGTAAATATTGTATGAATGAGCGAGCGAATGAAAACGGTTTCGTTGTAAATGAGAATATTTATCACAATTACTTTTTCCCTAATGAGGCAGATTGTAATTTTAGCACTATAAAGAAGTTTCAATATGTTATTTTTTTATACCAAGCGTATTTTAACTCACTCACACCTACACAAGAAATAGATGCTACTGACTACACTATAAATTGATGAAAGGCTAAAGACAACCAGTAGATATGGAGGATTAGTGTGAGCTGGAGGGGCCTCTCCAGCAATCTCCAGGTCATAGGATATATTTATACTGGGATAGCAAGGACTGTTTCCTGTAGGCTCATCACTTCATAGAGGTGTGAAATACACATTTTGATCTTGATAGCGAGATCTTGATCTGGATAGAACAATACCGAGAATATACAGCAATTTTACAGATTCAAAATTGGAGACCATGTGATTTTACTACTCAACAAAAGATAAATCAAACAAGACAGACAGACAGCCATATTCCGAGAAACTTAAAACACAAAACAATTTAAGTCTTTGAACAAACATACTTATTTGCAGAATACATTAAAAATAGTTTTTATGAAAAATTCATTTAATTTTCAATATTCCTGAAAGAACCTCATGGTATCCTTGCATAGTTATGGTTAGTATATTATACATATGTTTGTAAATTTACTTTTTTTTTCTTTTTTGTTTAGTTTCTCACCGTTTACTGATATTTTATTTTATTTGTATAATATGTAAGCATTTGTCAGTCAGTCTGAATGTTAATGTATAACAGTCAGTGGTATTAAAGTATTATAGGTATTTTTTTTGAAAAGAGATTTATGTATTCACCCTCCTTGAAATAGCAGTTCCAGCAAGACAGACAAAGATTGCCTCAATTAATTATTAATTTGGATATATAACGCAAAATATAGAAGTGAACAGAGATTATTTTACCAACGTTTAGATTTGTAAATTCAAAAACAGTTCTACAATTACATAACATTCTTGTTCTCGCTAACAATATGAGTACATATTACCACCCTCCTATGTTTAATGGAACGGAACTATCTCGAACATGTACAACTCCTATAAACGTTTAAACTCAAAACACAAACGCAAGGGAGGTTCGTAAAGTTGGTGAAGTTAGGGATTCTGTAGGAAGCTTCACTTTAAACGCCTTTTCCAAAGTTAACAAAAGTTCAGAGCTAAGATCGTTCTTAGCAATCGTTGTTTCGCATTAAGCACTTGCCGGGTTAGAATAACAATAAAAAGTCCTTATCACATTAGGAGTGAGGTTTAAATGATAAGAAATCAGATTATTCATTATGAACGAAAATAAATACTGAAAAATCTAATAAACATAAAGAAGACCTATAAAATTAAATAATTAATGCCTGACTTAAATTTTACGCCCTGACAAACTCTCTAATTGATAAATTTGTGATTAGGGCTAGTTGATCATGAATGAGGCAAATTAATTAAAGCCAGTTTGACACTTTGAGTCGGAACTTGACACTCACGATGCACGGAGCAGAGTGAACGCCTACTCTTGCAACGTTCACCAGTCTTATTAATGTTAATCGTAAGGGCCATTAGCAGTCACAGAGCAAACGTTGATAGCACGTGATTTCATGATATTTATACAATTATTTTTACATCATTTTTATTATAATAATGAATCTTGTGGATCGTGTGTGGCTGATTACTACAAAACGCCATCCCTTCTTTGAGGTTATCAAACAACTTCATTAAATTTAACTAATATTCAATTAAAAAACAACACGTGGACATGAATGCGAACTATTCTAAAAACACTAAAAATAGACTAGCTAAGATTAACTGAGGCTGTTTGCATCTGCCTTCAAAGAGACTAGTTTAAAAATTAGAATGATACAAATGTAATATAGAGAAACAAACTTTTGAACCAAAAGCTAATTAGGTTTGAAAACAGAAAGCTTACTAATTTTGACAGAGCCCACTCCAGCATCATTCACGGCTTGCTTATGCTGATTAACAACAATACAATAATATCCTAACAAAAACAAATTATATTTTCGATGGCGGAACACCGGGTATATTGGTTTTATAATTTTCAGTATTCATTTTAGCCCGCATGTTTGTACTCTCAGGGGTATTCAGGGGTCAGCGCACTGTAAACATTTTACCTCTTATCGTCAGTGTTTTTAGCGAGACATCTAAGCGTCACTGTTTGTTACCGAATATTGAAAAGTTAATAAATTTATGGAATTTTTTTTTTCAAATCAATAAAACGTTAGTCTTATAAGGTTTAGCGATTTACTGTCATATACGCACAATCCACTTTAATTGTATCTAAGAGACATGAAAGCTCTTAGAATTCGTAAACTTGGAAGGGGGGAGAGCATCCATCCTCGTAAGGGTTGGGAAGGCCAAGTAGGTGGATATTCCGAAAGGTAAAAGATCTTCGATGAAAAATATGTTGAGATCAGAGTTAAGGGTACGGTTGTTAATAAGGAAGGAGAATTTTTGAGAAAAGAACATTTTTCAAACGTCTATTGTGTTACACACATATTAACATGCATAATAGAAGCCTCATTCCATGACATTTTTATCATTAAAAAAGATTTTATGGGAGGTATGTATGGCTAACATAAGACTCTTTTTTCTATCTCAAATAAAGCCGGTCTCTGATAAACGCAAAAGGTCCAGGTCAGTAGTAGCTGAAGAGACACACGAATATGATTCTTTTGATAATAAATTTGAGGTTCTAAATTGAGTGGTAACCGAAATTAATTCATTAAATCTTTGGAATCAAAATTAAATAGGTCAGTTCGTTTTGAAGGTAATTACGTGAAGATTTATTGCAGTTTGGCGCAATGCTTTGTTGGCTCCTCATGATCTAAAAAGAAACAAACTGAAAGACAGTATTTACTTCATTCGTTATTCAAATCATCAGAGATTGGTCAGGTCAGGAGCCAGACACCTAGCATATGTCAAACAACCCATGAAGGGTCCACATAAATAAAGTTTACCCCGATAGGATCTGACAAGAGATTGAAACATTTCAAAGCCGCTATCATGCATGCATGGACCATTCTTACAGGCAACTGTGAACTGCGTTGGGCAGGAGATGAATTGTTGAGCAGGGGCCCTATCGCACATAACTGTCGCACAGATATCGGCCTCGCTCTAGGGGAGGGCCGATAACGGCTACAATGCCCCTGAGGCTAAAACTAATTCCCGCCACCGCTCTGCATAAGAATGGCACTGTCCTTTTCACAGCGTCCCGAGATAGATGTGATAGTTTATTTAGTTAGGTAGATATACTCATAGCAGATGTAAACTACTTATATTATAAACTACTTGTTGTAGTTGTGTATACTGTGAAGTATACACTCAGATAAACTGACGATATCGCCTTTTTGTTTTGTTCATATAAGTGCTAATTATAGATCAAAACTTGTTCCAAGATAAGGAGCAGAAAACTCATTCCAACCTTCTGTTCTAAAACTAAATCATTTCAAACTTTAATCTTCTTTTTCACTTATGATTGATTAATTCTGATTCAATTTATTCAAACCACGGTCACTTTCACTTAGTAGTAGGAAATCTTAAAGGCAAACAACATTATATTTTCTTAAATACTGGTTCGTGTCCCAATTTTTATTTATAAATAACACTTCGACACAAAGCATACACAATTAACAACTAGACCACCATCTAAACTTCTCTAAATTAATTTAAACATTAACACCCAGACACGGTGCGCACTTTGCATACTATCCCTCAATGGAAGAAACAACAATCGAAGGAAACAAACTGAAAAACTGCAAATGAAGAACTTTCCCAAACTTTGTAACATTTACAACGAATAATGGAACTTTTGTTGAGGAAAGACCGGAAACTTACCTTGTTCATCTTTATTTTCTTTATCAAGCGTGATAATAAACCTGTGGATTGGTCACGGTAAGCTGGAACTTTAGCATCTCCTGGTAGGACTTCCAATACCAATCCGATATTTAGTTATTGATAATTAAACAATTATATGAATAATAGTAATAATGGTTTCATATTCGGTTTCTCTAAGAAACCAGACAGTAAACATTTTCAATAGCTAAAGTTAATAAATAATATCAGTTTAACTAAAACCGTAGACTAGCAGGGACTCTCATATTGTTTAGTGATTAGCGTAGACTAAACTACAAAACTACCATACAACAACTTGATATAGAGTTTATGGGCTCAAATATCTAGTTAAAAGACTTAATTCATTTCATTTTCATAAATAGAAGTTGGTGGCTCCCATTAGGGTATGCTTGGTGTACCTAAGGATTCAAGACCCAAATCATGTTAGGAAGTGAAACCTCAAAAGTTTGTATAAACATTGTCTTATATCTATCAAATATTTAAACAAATAACAACATGCAATCATAAATAGTCTTTGCTTTGGCATTAAATTTTCATATTGTACACAAATTGATTGTTTACCATCTTTTCAGCCTTAAAAGAGAGTGCATAACATCGTAAACTTGGAAAACCTGGCCACTATTTGGAAAATTTACCTTACTGAATTTCCAAGATGAAACGCCAAATTCTTAGCTAATATCCTTGGCTATAATGGTCGCTCTAAACTAGGACTTAATCTTATCGTCTTCATTCTTCGAGTTCTTTGCGGGCTAAAATCAGCCTCATAAAGTAATATGAGCAGCTTATCAAGTAGTGAATATGTTACTTGCGCTGAAGCTCTATCAATTATGCACATTATACCTAATAGTATGTTAATTTTGGCAGTCACCTGTTCTAAAAGACCTGTTTCCTGTTGTGTCACCTGTTTTTATATCATTGTATATGATACGGATTACCCAGTATTAACGACACTATAGAAGTTTTATATGAAATTATACTAGCTCATATCATTTATGGTTAGAACAACTAAATAAAATTGACGTTTTGTTTGTAAGCGGAATCAAATAATCCTCCAAAAGGATTGGCTCATCCAATAACCTTTACAGCTTTGATTCATTGAAATCGAATTTAATCAGAAAGGTAGTAGGGATGATTGCTTAGCTCTTCTTTGAACTGTTTTTTTTAACTTGGTTTGATTTTTTAATATAAAATCTTGTGTAATGGAATATTCATTTTATATTTAATTGCATTATTATATTTTTGTACATGTAGACTGGGTATTCATGGAATATTTATTATTCTCTAATTATTTCCTCTCATAAAAACTTTGAAAAATTATACCCATTCCTGAAAATTCAAAAGGTTTGGGAAGAAGAAATGCAAGAATAATAATCAAGGGCAGAAAATCCTCCGGCCAGCTCTGCTGTACGGTGCCCCGCTATTTACCCACTTGACTGACAATACAGCCAAATGTCTCCAACACTTCCAGAATGGAGTCATGCGAAAAGTGGTCCAACATACCTCTTTCGAGAGGTTGAAGAACGCTGACCTGCACCCGTTGCTTGGTGTGCCGTCGGTGGGTGAGTTCATCCGCCGGAGACACATTAAGTTTTTTGACTCGTTGCAGCACCTGACAAATCCAGTGTTTAACACTATGACCCTACCACCACTCCCGCATCGATGGCAACAGACTGTCGGGGAAAAATTATGATAAGAATTGGTAAGTAAGTTAGTTTTAAGGTTGATCAAAAAGGTGAGCCCCATCACCTTATTAGTCAGTTTCGTCAAGTCACGTATAATTTATGTCATTATACTTGTTTATACATTATATAATTTCTATAAAGTAACAAAACCTGTATATAATGTAGTGATGCTACAGGAAATACAAAATAAATTGATTCACCTGAGGATCTGTAATTGTATGTAATTATCTTGGAATTTAAAGGGGCTATGGAGAAAAAAAAAAAAAAAAAAGGGCAGAAAAATAAAAATACGAACTTGTACTTTTTTAAAAATTTTATGTTTTATAATGAACTGTACCAATATAACTTTTTCCTGCTGTCCAAGTTTATTTTACCCATTTATGCATAACTAAAGGCAGCAAAAATCCAAATCCAAAACAATTTGAAAACAAATTATATTAAAAACGTTGTTATAAAATTCAAGTTTCAAGTTTTTTTTATATTTATATATTTTTTCTTTTGGAAGGCTTACAATAAATACAGGTCCTGGGAGGAGTTTGACTTTTTTGTGTGTATGATAATGTAATATTTAAGGATTGTGTAGATGTATCTATGTTGTTGTTCATGGTTTTTACCAGTTTGGCATATAAGACCGGGGTCCATTCCAAGGATCCTGGGCTCGGCTCAATGTCAAAATCAATGTTGTTTAAATAAACAAGTAACGGTTTTGAGGATCTGAGGGGTTTACGCTGAAATAAATCGCCGGAATGACATACAACAAAAAGTTTGTTCTTCATTCGTTCTTCACTGATCAGGCAACAGTTTTGAAAAACTAATTTCATCATGAGCACAAAGTATTGTAACCCTTTACTTGTCAGGGGGGGGGGGCATGAAAGGGAGGAAGGATATTAGCATATAAACCATACAGATGAAATCGACGAAAAAAAGCAATAGAATACAAATCGGATGTTTGGACCCAGGTGACGCTAGTGGTTGATCCTTCCCTTTTAATGAAAAACAAATATTTCACCCTCGTCAATCCAGTTGTTCAATTATACAAAACCCACGATAAGGTCATAAAGGGTTTTAGGCGGTTTTAAATAATATAGCCCGTGTTTGCGAGGACACTGGATACTACCTCTTGAGTGGGAAGTAGCAGTTGAGAGGCAGTTTTCTTTAAATCCGATTAAGATGTCGCTTATGTTATTTTGTCATCTAATCCTTCCAACATTTCACCTAATCCTCAACGTTGCTTTTAAGTCCATTGTTCGTCTTTTGACTTAACACAAGGAATTAGTACAAGGCTCTTTAGATCTACGTAAATATACAGAAAAGGCTAAATGTTGTCAAACAAACTTATTAACTTATAGCCGACAATTAGCTTATACACATATATATGTATATAAAGTACATGTAAGCTCAAATCAGAAAGCTTGTTCGTGTCATATTTGAGTAATTCATAAAAACTATTTCTTTCATTTTTCTCGAATGCGGTATTTTATGTACATTTTTATGACACTTGCCGAATACAATGATGAGAGTCAAACACTGCTCGATCAGGGATTAGAAAATAGCCAATATAAGCGAAAATCCATAAATTAGCTGTTTGTTTTTTTGTTTTTTTCATAGCCCCTTTAAATTTACAGATAAGTATATATAATTATAGATCCTCAGGCGAATATAATCTCAAATTATTATTGTATTTCCTGTAGCATCGCTTCATTATATACAGGTTTCGTTATTTTATAAAAATTATATAAAGAATAAACAAGTATAATGATACACATTATACATGACTGGACTAAACTGACTAATAAAAGTAATGGGGATCACCTTTTTGATCAAACTTGAAACTAACTTACATACTAATTCTTAACCTAATGTTTCCCTGACACTTATTAGTATTTAGCGAGGCCAGTTTATAGGCATACATACTGCTGACGATACAATAACGGGAAGTAAGTATGTGAATTCATTTCATATTTTATTTTTCACATTTTTTTTTATTTATAACTGTCAATCAACCAGTGGAAGTGAAGGGTACAATATGACAAGGAGATCTCGTCAACCTAGCCACTACCCGGCGGGCGTCCTGTTTGACCTTTGCTAGCAGCTCACTTGTCGGGCAGCGTAATTCGTATTTGTGTATTGATCTGACTCCATAAGATCTTAGAAGGTATCCCCCGACAGTAGACTAGGTTCAAGATAAGAGGCATTTGCTAGGTATTATAGTATAGTAGGTATTTGACTTGGTCTTGGAATGAAGCTCGGTAAATGAGGGTAGGCGAATTCCGTCCGGATCCTAAATGCAAGTGTGAACCGAAAAGAATTGACCGCTGTTTTCAGGTCTAAGAAGAGGGTACCTTCTATTTGCTTGTGGTGAAGAAGTTGGCATAACAACCTAATTCTTATCTGGCTCACCAAGATGGTTTGACAAATAAAATGAAATATTTTGCTATGCAATGCTGATCAGTATTTTGGCTACTATTTTATGAGAATTTAAGAAACTCCTTTGCAAACTATTTGCAAACATTTTCATTTTGTTCAGTAATAACTTAAAAAAAAACAATTTAGACAATGATCTGAATATAATATCTGCTTAGTATACAGGTAAAGAATAATAAGGCAATTGATCTTGGATCGAGTAAATATTTTCAAAGATTTGATTCCCCGAACGCGCTGTGAGGAAATTGTGCGATGAATACTGTTTCATCCCGCTGGTGTTGTTAATTGCATTGCCTTCTCCTCTAAGAGGTTGATCTTGTTTCCTCGCCGAAGCTTCTACTGGGTGAGTGGCTGGTGTGTTAGAGCTGTCTGTACAACCTCTCTTGTCAGCTACTTACTGATTCTTGTCTAGTCAATACAAAGGACTTCATCATCAGCTATCACATAATAGGACAATTTAAAATCAAACGTACTCCAACCGTCACTGATAGTCAACACGTTCCAATAGTACCTGATTCCACCAGCTTACTTTGATGTTAATAGTCATAGAATATGTTGAATTTAAAGAGCTACTGCAAACAAACTTTAACGTGAACCTTGAGTAGGTTCCCTATTGTTAGCTACAAGAATGCTGTCGCTTTGACTGTTCCAAAGTGGCAAAAAATAGAAGCAATAATTAGGAAATTATTATGGATCAGTTTAAATTTTTAACTGGTAAAATTTACTGAAAGAAATAGCCAAAGATGCAAGCAATCAATTTTTCCATTAAGAGCAAAGGTTCTGCCTCAGCCTCTTAAATCTTAAGAAATACCTATAAATCTTTGATGCATATAGAATATAAGCCGAATTCTGTGGGGCTACTTATCCCGGACAACAGGCCGACTGAGGTCAGAGGGTTGGTAGGATGTTGGAATACAGGAGAAATAATGTCGGATGGGCTGAAATCAGGGTAGTGGATACATGAATCCCTTGATATAGAAACCAATGGACGTCAAGATTTCGCGTGGGCAATGTTATTAATTCTTTGTGTGTAACCGATTAATGTAAATATGAATGAACTCAGGCAGTACTCTCTTAATATGAAAACTATATTGTAGAATTTCTTTTCTTTTTGTGTACTATATTGGTTCGCAACTGTGACTTGAGTCAAAACCAGTGCTGTAGGAAATATAATGTTTGACATGAAGTTTGAGGACATCCAGACGTACCCCGGCTATATTGCTGAAACTAAGGTTGAAGATATCTTATTTTTATTAATTCAGAAGATCCCTATTCCAATCCTAAATGTTAGCAGGTAAGTCAGGTGTAGGTAGACAGTCCTCTTGTCTATGGGCATGGGTGTATGTGCAGTTTTTCCTTCATGAATTTGGGCTCCCTAAATACAAATTGGTTGCAGTTGATGTTTGTACGTTAATGGTTTCTAGAACAAGGAAAGTTTTGTTGGTGTAGTAAACGCTACAGTAGTTTGATCCGGTTAACAAGGGTTTGTCGTTTCATTTTCATGCGTTATTTCTATAGAAACTAAGAATGCAGGTTTGTGAACATTCAGATATAAAGTTAAGCTCCAGTGACTTTTCTTAAGTTTTCTACTTAATTTCAAAGGGTTACATAAACTAGTTCTACAGTGAGTCCCTTCCTCCTTCCTATGTCGGAAGGGCAGCCTTTACTTATGCTCCGGCCTCTGTAGTTTGTTTGTGTAGTTAGCCTCACTCTCTAATCTGGTGACACATGGTTTGGCACAAAAGGGCAGAGTTTGTTAGAGACCATCTTCTGCAACTCCTCGCCTCAATTACTCTCAAGCTTGAGAGAAACACTGAATTAAATAGTTAAGATTCATTAGTTATCAGCATTTTATACATTTGTCGTCATTATTTTGTTGTTTACTGTGATAAAGTGTGAATAATAATTCTGAAAATATTTCAAGAAAATGTCAGGAAAAGGAAAATATTTTTATCGACTGAGGAAATAGTGGAGCTTATCCACAAATCAAGAAGCTTTCTCCTCATAAATATCAAAAAATGAAATTTTAATACCTCATAACCCCACCGAATACTTCAGGAAGTGGTAAACAGTTTTATGTGAATTCGGAGAATATGACAATAAATATGAATTAGAGGGGTTATGGCGGAAGGGGTAAATAATGCAAGGCCATCCCATCTTTTACAAATGGTGCTGATTTCAGAGGTTAGAGATGTATGGATATGATATATAATATGTAATGTTAGATATATTGTGTTCTCAGCAGGACTAGTAATCGTTCTTGGTTGAAGGGTTCGTAACACAAACTACCCCTTTAATTGTAATCTCGTTTTTCTAAAGAAAGGAAAAAACAAGGCATTTTTATAAAAGTGATTGCCTGTAAGCACTTCTTTCGGAAATATGATATATTTTTGTGATATGAATTTTTTTGACCGGTTTTTTTTTTTCTGGCAATAAGGTTCTTCCTGGATAAAACTCATGTTATTTTGGTTTAGAATCGGTTGTAATACTTGATTTATATTTACTAGGGCTGTCCAGAGTGTGCTAAAATCTATTTTTTATATATATGTACTATTTCGTCTATAAGTAGCCTGCTATCATTATTATCTCAGTGTTTTACAATCTTAACTTCTAGACCGTTATCTCTTATAACATCTGAAAGTTTAACTTTGGGAATTGTTTGTGGTATAATAATATAAAAATATTAAATTAGATAATTTATTTTTAAAACATAATAATTGATCCTCTTTAAAACTTATCAACCAGTTTGTTTTCTTCTAATATTCTTTGGCTGGCTTTGTTCATCCCATGAAAAACCCCTAAGTAATTATGTTTAGTATTAGTTCGTTCATTATTATTGTAAACCCGTTCATTTTTATCAAACACGAAGGTAAAAAGAGTTGCCCTCAAACTATATATTTTTCTTTTCCACTCGTTAAACCGTTGCAATTTGAACATAGATGCACATTATTTTAAACTTCAATAATACTCAATAAAATCAAGAAATACTTTATAAAATCACAAATTGATTCCAACTAACTATATTGGGTTGCTATATCTAAACAATCCTATGAGTTCAATTCAATCGAATTTTTCACTGTTTTATCTAATGTCTACTTACAGTATAAAATCATCACCACAATCCATTAATTGACCATTATAATGTTATGAACATTGCTATAATTATTATTATATTATATCTAGGCTGCTCTGTTAGGATTGGAGCCGATCAGTTTGGAGAGGCGATACCGAAATGAGTAACGGCCAATACTTGGAAGACACCCAGTGGAACGGAAGAGCGTGCTGAAGTTCTATTGAAGACCAGGTCTACCCACACTGGTCGATATAGGAGCGTTCTCGCCTCTTTCTAGTCTTAATACACAACAGTTCTTTAAAAAGACAAATATCTCCATTATAACTACTACATTATAGTTAATTAGGGAACGCAGTCTGCCAGACTATTTCAGCAGGTAATCTTGTCAAAAAAAACAAAACTAATTGTGCAAATTAAGAAATTATATATACAAAACAAAATTAATAAAAATGTTAGTAAGAACTCAAAGGGTTTTAATAATTATTAGAATGAAACAGTCTAAAATAAGTTTTATTAAATTCAGAATAATTGTTATTATATATAGCTTCTTTGTTTTCCATAAACCCTTGGTCATGCCAGAAAATGTATTTATTTAATTATCACCGTTTTATCAAATGCTGGAATTTTCAAGACATTTTTTCTATAATAATAAATAGTAACCATAATAAAAAATGTTAAATCGATTGACAAATTATTCACCAGGTGATGCTTGACAAGGATGTGATGAGGAGTTGAACAGCTTTCCCTTTGTTTCACCATCTGCTGCTTATTGTCAAACATACCCCCACCCATCATAAAAGTGAGGTTTTTAACAGGGCCAAGGGGTAACTTCTTGCAACCTGACCAGTTCCTATAAACCTTTAACACAATATACATATATATTAAAAAAATCCCAACTAAGTCCCCAAACAAATTTATTTTCTAAAACGAACTTATTATATAATCCCTCATAACCTGTGCTTCGCCATGGAAAGTAGCTTCACTAAAATAGCTCCACTTTAAAAAGTAACTATGGTAAACTCGAAATAATTCAAAACCCACAATTTGTCCTTTCTCAAACAGAAAATGATTTCAATAAAGCAACGTCTTCAGAAAATCCACTATATGAGAGATAATGTAATTTAACATCGAAAGGACGTCAGATCACAATATAGTAATTTGATTCGTTGATAAAGTTTTCTTAATCTTCTATTGCTCTTGTGAATGTTTACAAACAAAGAAATACCTGCGAATTTCTCTTCGGAAAAAATATTTATTCAAATAAAAGGAAGATCTAACATTAATGTAATTCTATCAGTGTATTACGACATATTTCAGTACTAGTAACCAGAGAATCTGACAATTTTAATTATATTCGGACTGAAAATATTGAAAAAAAAACCAATCAATACCGGTGATAGTGAATGTTACATTAGTAATCTAAATGTAATTATCGATGCGGGTAGTAATTTGCTTAACAGTTGACTGTAAATTATAAATGGCTGCAGGTGGGACTCTGGTTATTGTGGAGTAAAGCTTCAAGGCATTAATCAATAATCAGACAAAACTTCAATATCTTTTTTAACATATACAATTCCTTAATAACAAAATCATCAGTTGTCAGAACATGCCAAATAGTAAATATCCGGACTGTCCCAAGGATATCCTAGGAGTTTTAACATTTACATTGTATACATCTAAATTTCTAAATAATTCTTATATTTCTCGCTAATGTTAATCTAAAGTTCTAAATATTTCTCAACATTTCCTACTAATGGTGATCTGAAGTCTTATGAGAGTGATCAATTTAACAAAACAGAACATTTTACACTGATGGGGACCAACAATTAGGAGCTAAGATCCAGCCAGTTGTGCTAACAATGCACACATTGTCATACTTTTTTTTTTTCCCCCTTCCTGAGGTGAACCTCAAACACACACATTGTCAAACCAGCTCATTTATTAATGCAGAGATCCAACTATGCATAACGTGAAAATTATGAAAATATAACATACTTTTTTCAACCTTACATAACAATCACTCATATTGGTTTAAGTTCTATTATATATGAGTGAATATAACTTTAAAATTGTCTAAAAACACAAAAATAATATTAAAAAACAAAAGTGACCTGGTTTATATTCAAGCTATCTATAAAACTTTACAAATAGTATTATTAATTTTATAGTTAATATATTGTAAATATGAAACGAGATCTCACATCTCCGTACAATATGACTATAATAGACTATAGAAAAGGTTTAATGATAGATTTAAAATTATTGGAATTTCCTATTTTGCTAGACGTGTCGTGCTAAACCACCACATTTTCAAATTAAAAAAAAATTACAATGTGGTTTACTAGTACCATCACTTTTGTTGATTGTAATTATTATCTAGAAAAGAGTTTAAAAATTTGAAAACGTCACATTATTATAGTTATGATGTTGTTTCCAAGTGATTTTCCCACGTGTACATTGATATCATTATATGGACTTATCCATTAGACTGCGGGTAACAAGTTTATGAACTTTGAAGGCTAGTACAGTTTCAGTAAGTGATGGAACTCACAACTTGCCCTTCTGGTGATAGCTCTACAGTGGACTAGCTCATGGGTAATCATTGATCTCTAACCCAATTGGAAACAACCCACTAGCAACTTCAATGAACCATGACGACTTCAAAATGGATTAAAATATTTGTTTGATGTTAGAAAATTAGCAATTTTCAATAACAACGTTGGGTCAATTGCTACGGTTTACTAACCCTTTGTAAAGAAAGGAACCGCTCTCAACTCTTCGCAATTTGATTACTGAATATTTAAGTCATTTTTATTGAACGACTCATTCTGAATTGTTTGCGAAATCATTCAGTGTTGACTAAATTCAAAAAAAAAATAGAGCATCTTTTTTCATGTTCTTCGTAAATTTTGCTGAACCCAAAGGGTGAGATTTTACTTTGAAATGTGTACGAAGGTATGTATGTTTGTGGTTTGTTTATAAAATAGTAGTCAGAAAAAACTTACAACCGATATGAAATTATATTTATATATACTTAACGAATTTTCGGGTGTTGAATCTACATTATTTTTTTTTGCTTCATGGCACGTCAACTACAGGGTCATCGATGTCCGCATGTACATTTGTTGTATATCACATACGAGTAATCATTCGCTAGTATTTTTTAATACATTTTAACAAAATATAGAATCTATGTTGAATCTATTTACGAAATTGCACTCAATACTCTACTAATGTTTTATGCTTGTGTTTTTTTTTATTATATTATAATAACGGAAATAACTGTAGATTAGAAGAACGAAAGAAAGAAATATAGACGCAAAGGACAAATCAAACAAGAAGAAAACCTTGACCAAATAACAAAAGCAATATTACATTTAATGTCCTAATTTATAATATCAGATTATACAAGTGTCAATGAAATAATTTCCATGACACCGCACAAAATAATGATCCCCACAGAACAAAAATAAAAACCATTGATTTAATTAGCCAATTCCTCTAGTATGTTTATATTTATATTTCTTTCTTAATGTTAGAAAAGTATAAAGTGTAGTAAGGCACTCCCGAATCTACAAATGATAATTTTCTTCCACTCTAAAAGCTACTGAGTTTGAATATATAATTATAAAATAATCCCTTCAAACTCAACAGAAATTCTTCGAATTTCGCAAAGCAAAAACTCTTAGGGTAATCTGTAAAAGGGCAATGCCCCTCCTAGGGATCTGCTACTGTCAATACAGCTAATTTTACGTATTTCAGACTCTAAAAATGCATTTTTCGTCCTAAATATTATTTTTTGTCTGTTTCATGCTTTTTACAAGTTATTTTGGGTTTATATCGATTGTAATTTTTTACTTCCTGTACTACACTATTTATTTATTAAAATAGTTCATTTATTACTTTTTGAATGGTTATTATTGCTTTCTATGATCTTATCTTCCTATACTACTTTAGTCCCACGCCATTACCCATAAGTAAATCAATAGCTCATACTTCGCTACTTAATAATTATTAAAAGAAAAGTTTAATTGCTAAAAAATTAAAAGTTATAGATGAATCGAAATCGTCAACATATTTTAGTAAAATTAACACACCAAAAAAAAAAAAAGAAACCCATAAGAAATAAATGCTGTTTATAAGAACCACTCAAGTGATTGTCCTAATAATTAACCTAAAGCAATCAACGAAGCTGTTTGTTAGAAACTTAGGATTAGGGGTGAATTTAAAATTATCGACTCGGCTTTTTGGAATTCTAAAAGTCCTCGAGGCTTAAGCGATTAGAAGTTTCTAATTAGCCTTAAACCATGTCGTGGCGTTCCTCGATCAAAAGTAGGGGTTGCCTCCAGCCTACAATAACGGTTCCATTAAACCTTAAACCCCTAGCTACAGCACCTCACTGCTTTCTCTCTCTCTCTCTCTCTCTCTCTCTCTCTCTCTCTCTCTCTCTCTCTCTCTCTCTCTCTCTCTCATTATAAAAGTTTAATATTGACAACCTAATCTCTATGTAAAGCGTAAAGTATAAAGCAGCTTATGTTCAGGAGAGTGAAATACGCGGAAAGATAAAAAAATTTAGTAAAAAAAAAAAAAAAAATGGCTCTCTATATAAAATATTGGACTTTTCTATACTATCTAAAATCTTCTAATCAATAAAATCTTAAACCGGATAAAAGCAGACGTGTAGTGGGCGTTAACAGCCAGATTTTTTTTTACTTTTACAACTATATTATGATAAAATTACAACCTGCCTGATTGAGCTATATGTAATTATTCATACCAATTTGTAATTTTCATTCACTCGCTCATTCATACTATATATACAAACAGCCTAGAGGCCCCCAAGTCAACATGTGTCTCACCTCCCTCGCGTGCGAAGGAGGTAGCGGAGTCTTGGTAAGTCACCCACGCTCCTACGTCAGCCGCGTCACTGAATAAGAACCAGCGGAGGCTGACTAAGAGCGCGAGAGCCACAGACGCTCAGGACATGATTAAAGAAAATGGCCTTTGCCAGGACGCCGCTTATTTATAGCAGGTCACGAGGCCTCTGCCGTTTTAGTCTATGAGGAGGATTATAGGGATTAGGGGTGCATAGCAATGACTGTGCTAGGGAATTAGGGTGGTTGGATAGGTTACTATGGAATTTCATGAACTTGGAAGGGATGAGTTCAAGAATGTAGGGTATATGTAGATCATTATGAATGGTTTTGTTTCTGACGTAATAAGGGGAATTTACTATTGCTCTCAGGACTTTTGATTGAAAGGATTGGATGCGCTTGATATTCGACTTTTTTGCTGTCCCCCATAGCTCTATTCCGTATGTCCAGAATGGCTTAAGTTTAACTTTGTAAATAAGTAGTTTATTTTCTATTGAGAGATGGAATGTCCTTTGTAGTAGTCTGTACAGTTATCCAAAGCGTCTGTTTAGTTATTGTATTTTTAGCCTCGTGTGTGGGTTCCATGTCAGTCTTTTGGAGAGACTGCAGTGTCATCTGCAAATGTTGCCAACAAGGTATTGGTGGTGGAGGGGACATCAGCGGTGTATAGATTATAGAGAATAGGACCCAGGACACTGCCCTGTAGAACTCCTGCTTTTATGGGATAGTAGTTACAATATTCTAAACCACAGCGGACTTATTAGCGGATGCATTATTTGTTTTTTGTTAAGTATTGTTATTATTTACAACATCGTTCATTAAGTTTATTTCATTGAGTTATTAATGCCTATAATATACAAGAGGAAGGTGGATCCACTGCAGTTTACTGGTCTTTGTATTTAATAGGTATGTTGTCTTTTTTTTCTTAACTACTATGCTAACATTTAGTTTTAATGCAGATTGTTTCTTTTACCGTTTATAGACTATTCATTTTCTGCATATGTATGTTTGATAAAGGGTTTTAAATAGTTAAATGTATTAGGTTCGCTAGTACGTTATAACTGTTATTATATTTGTAGACTGTGTTGGTTACCATTAGTGGAAAGAGAGGAGGGGTATACATATGGACTGAGTGTTCCGTGTTTACTGGTATTATAAGTGTATCTTATGTGTTTCAATGTCCAAACCCCAGTTAATTTATTTTGACTTTCCGTTAATCTCAATAGAGGAATCTGGTGTCTGTAACATTTACAGTTTATTGTGTTGGTTCCATTGTCCTCTCTACCCTTAATTATTTCAGAAATTATGTTTTATTTATAATCTGTATGAATGAGAGCATATATCTTAATTACTTATTGCCTTATAAAAGGCAGATTGTAATTATTGCACAATAAAGGAATTAACAATAAAAAATAAAAATAAAAAAATTTATAATCACCCAATTACTTTCTGACACCACCGTAATCATATAAAAAAAATATGTTTTTATTATATTCCCCTTCATTATTTCATCAAGTGGAACTCCTTCATGAAGAGTCGTATTACTTAGTCGAACAGGTGCTCCTATAACCCGGCAGTGGGAACGCTGGGAACCTTACCTGCATCTTTGGTAAGCTTAACTAATGAGACCGCGGCAGGTGCTTGCTCATCCGCTAGTTTACCTTAGAAGTGAATCATATTAAACATACAGATATGACATTCGTTCGTTTAAGTTTAGCACATACACGTGATACTGCATGTCAATGAAAGGTCAATCAGACCAAATGTTTCCGCAAATGGGACTTTCTTAAGTATTGTTAATTGGACTTAAGTATTGTGTATTGGGACTTTCTTAAGTACACAACATGGGCTGTATTCAATTCAAATATGGGCCGTTTCTTCTAGGACAAATATAGGCAAAGAAAGAGCCTCCGGAAATTATCAATCAAACCATATCTGCAACATCTTGATGTCCATGGTCAGTCTTCATATAGGAGTGTGGTTGTATGTAATACATGATAATGCTCCGTTTTTATTGTAAGCAATATCACATTAAATTTTAAATACTTATGCATTCACAATGCAGTAATGTATTCGTAAAATAAATTTATTAAACAAATTCTCCTCGTAATTGATAATTACATTTAGAACTTATCCTCTACTCCGGCAGTGACCTGCTATTTTTTGCCCCACTTCCTCACAAATGATAATGATAACGAGCCTTATCATCTGTGCTTCCACTTCCAGATAATGCGTTCTCTAGTGCCTGCTTTTTCCCTACCAAACCGTCTCGTATGGTGATTAAACAGTTTTAATGACTCAATTGCTTTAATAATTTATATTATTGTAAGATATATTCTTGTCAGTTGGGATTAAAGAAAAAACGAATAACAAGACATCAACTGCCAGATACTCCAGGCATATTTACTTTATTGAATAAAAACCCGTGGCACCATGAATCATGGTTCATTTTTGATCATAATAATTACGAAATATTATTTATTTATATTAATTTTAATTAACTAATGAGTGTGGTTATATTGTTATCCATTTTGAATTATTATTATTAGGAATTTTAGTTGGAAACTATAATTCTTCATTAGTTTTGGTATAATTCGATTTAAAATTTATAAATAGTGGTGGATTTTATCCATTATTGAACGTTAGTTAATTATAGATTAAGAAGTCATTTAGAAAACATAACTTTATTCGTAATATTCTTTAGTATTTCGTTTAATTACAAAACACATCATCATCATAAAGTGAAAATTCAATTCAAGCATGAAGCAGTTCACAATTTTGGTTGTTAAATCAATTTTACTAATAGTTTTAATGACTTTTCAAAATACGTAGATAGTTAAGCCCCGACCCAATACGTCTAAATATTTATTTGATAGCCTGCTCAATAATAGAATAATAGAAATGTTTATTACTTATGAATTAACTAAAAACAAAATGAATAGCCTTAAAGTAAAATTCAATAAAAGGTAACAAACAAAGAACTAATAATAAAAATTTTTAATCAAAGAAAAACAGGAAAGTCAAATACCTTCAGAACAATAAGTTAATTAACTTACTTATGCAAGGTTATGGTAAAATTACAATATCAAATCTATAATATTTTTTTCGTGGATTTATTAAATCAAATGTTACTTTTATGTAAAATTAAAAATTACTTACTGTAGCCACTTCCCAAAGTATCTCTATCCAATGGCTTGATTTGATCAAATTATAGAAGATTCATATTTAAGGCGAAGGTTTGGTATCTTTGAAGTATGTTTGAAATCGACACCTTTATAAATTTGACTACCTTTAAAACCAAAACCTTATCTGCAAATAGATACAACCGATATATATAATAAGAAGCATTATTAATAATATCAAAATATTCACTCAGTAATAGCTAGCAGGCGAGCAACAAGCTGAACCATACAAACCCGGCACTGAACTGAACCTTGAAAGCTATACGACACAGTGCTGCCAACTCTAATACATATGAGTGGGACTAGAACCGATCAAAGTACATTGCACACAGGAGTATTTTTCCCCTACTGGGAACATAGAAATCAATTATATTTATAACTTGCATATGTTAAGGCAAAACTATACCTGTTTAGATTATTTATATTTTTTACAAGTTGTCTGCCAACAGGCGATTGTTCATCTATATCCAGCTATCCCTAGCTTGAAAAATAAAAAAAAACAAAATTAATAGGCTAAAAGTGAAATAAAATAAAATATAACAAACGAAGAACAAATAATAATGATAAAAATGTTTAGTAAAAGAAAGAGAGGAAATGAAAATACCCTCAGAACCCTAGGTTAACTATTGTACTTATTTAAACTTATATAAAATTATAAACCATATAAATTTCTATCTTATTGTATATAAAAACGAATTTCAACATTAAAAATTACTATAGCATAATATCAGCGGGTTAAAGTCACAGTGGTTAACAATTCTCGCTCCAAACAGTCCAGAAACAGAATCTATTGGGGCTAAACTGCTGAAAGAAAACCAGAACTAAGTCACTACCTGGTAGCTAACTCAAATACCTTGACTGTATTCACATAAGTGATGTCTAAACGCAACATATAATACCTAAAGGTCTTTAATTAATCTTAAAATTACGTTATTGTACAATAAAATATTCTATTGCTCGATATATATAATCTAATTTTAATTAGGTTATTCATTAGAAATGACAATAAATAAAGAAGTGCTTTCAGCAGAAAATAAAATAAAAAAGTATAACACAATAAATATATACCTCCCATCGTGGAATAGTTTTTTTATCTGAGTCAACTGACCTAAAACCGGTTAGAAGGTCTTGAAGACGAAGAAGATACCTGATTATATCTTGTCTATATATGACCAATGTTAGCCAGTCGGCAAGTCTGGAGGACTTCATAAATGGCTAAGGTGGTTACCATGACCAAGGTGGTTGTCTGGTTGAAGAAAAACTGTAGCAGATGATGTAGTTGTTCCACTGGCAGATTGAACTCTGTACGGTATTAGTTAACTTTTAATAATGATATCCAATGCTGACTGACTGACAAGTGGCGGAAGGGAGGGAAAACAGGGATCCCAGCACTGCGCAGACGCAACACTCACAATTCTGATAGCACTTGACTAATATACTACTACGAAGTGTATATAATATAAAGTATTATATTTTACATTGCTTATTTCCTAAACACAACCCTAAAATTACACGAGTTTTTGGCTGTCTTTCAATTGCTTATCAACCTCAAAAATTGTATTTATTTCCTTTCACAATGATGTAAGTCATTCATAGACATTTAAAATAAACCAAAAATAGATTTTAGACAAATTTTACTTTACAATTAATTAAATCTCATTTCAATATTCAATTGGTTCACATCATAAATTTGTCAGTAGCTAACTTTTTAAAATAAACCTTTTGTTCCTCAAAATGCAAAAAAATGTGGCTTACACCACTCTGACTTAAGCCCGCCCATATTTTACCATGTCAACATCATATTTTTTTATATTTTATCTTGGAATACGGAGGCTTCTGTAATTGTAGTAAAACGCACTGTATGAATGCACATGCTTATTATTACCAAGGTTGCTATGTTTTTGAGTATGAGGAGCATACCCAAAACAAGGTCACAGGTCTAAAATATTCCCAGGTCACAAAAGGAATAAAGTCATAATAGAAATAAAGCTATTAATGCATTTATTTTTTTAGTAAAAACTTTTTTATTAACTAAATAGTGCAGACTAAACAGAATCTAACCTAACAAGCATAGAAATATCAACTAAGATTTCTATTAAGCAGGTAGCATATTAATAGTAAATTTATGAAGAAATCTGTATAAAAAGAAGAAAAACTGATTAAAACCAAAATAAATTCTAAAAACGAGTTTTGTTTAGACTGGAGAAGATTACATTAGTTACACTGTCCCTCTACAAGACAATATATAAAGAATTTAGTACAGATAGTTACAATTCTTCAACATCCAGTCAACACATATTTTCCAACCTAACTTGATATGAACAGTCCCTTTTCTTAATTAGTTTCTACATAAGAAATTAATTTTATAACAGTGTTAGAAATTCTTCAGAAACTACTAAAAGTTTATAATCCACACACAAAAAAAAAACTTCGATAATCAATAGTGATTTCCTAATAGGAATTGATTACTTCCTCAAACTTTATCCCTCCCCCCCTATCAACCCCAGGAAGCGGGAATGAATAAAGTTTGGAGTGCCAGGAAGAAAAGTAGGGATTCAAAGGGAATAAATGTACTAATCTCCGAAAGGAGGAAATCCGGAGGTGGGAAGAAAAAACGAATTCCCTTTTACAAATTCTCTCTCTTTACAGAAGAAGCGCGATACATTTTTCACTTTTAAATTAATTTTTGACAAGAACTTTATCCAAGGGAATTACTATTGCCGATGTAAATAAGTTTTAAAACAAAAGTGAGATGTTTTCAGAGAAAAAGTGGTGTACTTTTTAAAGTCGATTTTACGAAATCCAGAACCCTTCTGGGATTCTTTAGCTGCCAAGCATCAATAACACTACCCCATGATGATATCGAATCAACGCATTATATTGAATGTAATAAATGCGATTTAGACCAATGGTAGAAGCTGGATGGCCTTTTGTGTTCATATTGAGAATATTTTCTACCCTGCGAATATCTGTCTATATGTTCAGGTGATCCGTTGTCATATGTTACTGCAGGCACTAAACATTTCCTTTAGGGGATGTAAGCCATAAAGGTCACTGATGCCGCAGGTACACGATTATCTATCTTTTACTATGTTACAATATCACTATGTTTTATAATTTTATGACACTTCCGTCCATGGGATTCCTAAAGTTATTTTATACTTCTAACAAACGAAAACCCTTCTGAATCTAAAAGAGTACAATGATAGAGTGACAAGGGTCCCGGAGACCAACCGGGATCCAGGTAATACCCCATACAGCCCCAGTGTGCCTTTCCTGGTGGCGTCTGATTGCTCTGATTTCTAATGCCTACTGCTTATAAATAACTCCTGGTTCAGAAAAACCTCTTGTACGTTGATCCAACTTATCGTATTTTATTCAAACAATCTACATCGTACTGTAGGAACAAATATCCCCGCATTCGGCAAATCGTGATCATAAAAAGCCTACCTAGTTTATCACCACTATAGTGTCCACATACGACCAGCTTTAATGGGTAGAGCAAAGATGTGTATCTAGCTTTGGAAACAATAGCAAATTTAAAGAAATCTTGTCTCACACTAATCAGTCGAAGGCTTTCGGCTACTGATGAGAAAAAAATCCTCCACTGACTCCCTGAGCCCAGAAAGACTAAGATATAGAAAACCATGGCCTTTGAGTTTCACCACTAGTTCATACCCCTGATGGTTTCTGTATGTTACAGTTCAAAAGAACGTTTGTCACCCAGAGGACTTGGTAGAAGGTTCTGGACTTGACTTTCTAGCATAGTGAGGATTTTCCATTAGTTCCTTCTTAGAGCTTTCTGCACAGCTACTTAGAAATATTTCATTATTGTTTGATAGATGAGGTAACTAATGGATCTTCCGTGTATATTTAAAACTTTTACAAAGGAATGCATTGTAAGGCTTCTCCTATTCAACCATCAGCTAAGCTTTTGATTAAATTCAAGTCAAGTGAGAAACGTCACACAATTATGGCTTTTTTGTGGTTGTTATAAGTTTATAGATCGTTTTAATATATTTGTAGTTAAAATCAAAACGTAAAACATATCAGGACGTCAATTGGATCAAGAAATGCAGTTTGATAATAAACCAATTATGATAAGAAAATATTTATTTTTTAAATACCAGCGATTGTTAAACAATTAGCCTTTCGACGTTTAATTTTTTAAGCAGTTCTATGGCATTATGTAAAAATTTAAAGCAAATACATCTCTCAATATGAAGATAGGGCTGCAAATACATTTTATTGGGTTGTTTTCATGACTTCACGCTATTATAGTTAGCACAATATTACCTATTATTAATCAGGACGTCGTGAAAGATCAATGTAGTCAATGTACAATATCTATACACAAATAATACTTGTTTATTACTAATTAAATGATAAATAACCCTGAATTGTATATCATGGGGCTGATTTTATGTATCCAGTTTATTATGACCCGTTGACGATATGTATTTATCTATAATTTAAGTTATGGTTATTTTTTAAACCAATGACCCACTACGATAATAAATAAAACCACATGCATTTCATAGGCGTAGTTTTGCAAACGTTTGTATAGAATCCGTTTCAATATCAATGTTCTGTAAAGTAAAGTTTGAGCAAAAGGCTGAAATAAAGCACCTCCATCCACCTGTGTCTTGGCTCAGGGCCTTAACTTCTCCATTTTCCACCTTTGTACTTTTGTTCTATTGTTCATTACCAAGTCCTCTCTCATCCTCTGAGGCGTAAGTTACAACCCAGCGCGATTCTCTCTTTCTCAATGTATCCACTACCAAATTCATCGCTATCTGTTCCTCTGAAGGTCTTTGACTTGTAAATTTTCATATATCTTCATTGAAAACTTTGTTCCTCTCTCTCTCTCTATATATATATATATATCCCTATCTCCTTAGGGAATTAAGGGAATACAAAAACTAGCAGCCGGGCTTAGACTTGTTACACAATCCTCAAAGTGTCACATCCAACAGGATAACTGACTTCACATTCAAACTGGAGCCCTTCTAATATAACATAATAATTATATTGGCCTTTCTATCTTGGATATGGTTCCTCTTCACCGTTGCCTCCAAATTATCCAAACTATTTGCCTTGTTCTTAAATTTAATTTTTATTATAATTAAGTTTTTAAATACTACTTTTTTTGGTTTTATTTAAGAAGAGGTTTTATTAATTTATTATTAAACGATAATCATTACATAAAAACCGCTGGATTCATGTAGAATAGCCTGACAATGTTATAAATATAAAAATTTGAGTTAGCTATATAGACTGTTTATTAGCCTTAATAAACAACTGCATATAATATCTGCTTCATATATGAGCTGAGAGTATTAATATTAGTACTCCAGCATTCCATCACGCTTCATTTTTAATGTGTCGATAAACGCTTTATGATGAAATACGCTATTGAGAAACGCGACTGATGTACTGAAAATCTCCTGAATGGTTTCCAGCAGTCTTGCAAGCTCATCTCATTTCCCTCTTTCAGTTCCCAATCGGAATTTCAAATGTTATCAAACAGGATTGGTCTAAGCACAAGGGATAGGGAAATAAACCTCCCCTCTCTTTCTGGTTCGTGTTATTGAGTGACCTCTTTGGTTTTAATTTAGTGCCAAATGTACTGCTAATATTCTGTTTGATTATTTACCTTAGATGAGAAAATAATTGGAGTAAAAGCTTAAGGCAAATAATTGGGTTTAACCATATTTTCTTGAAACGGCGAAAATTACTATTTTTTTAATTTGTTCATGATTTCTTTGAAATTTCAAAATTTAAACACTGTTTTACAAGACAAAAACTGCAGTAGATATATGTATACTGTTTTATTAGTGAATGTTATTCCGGAGACCTGACTGCTATTTATTGACATATTAATTTGAAATGAAATTATATTAGATAAATTAAGTAAATAAAGTAATTCTGTGGAAGTTATAAGAAAAGTAAGGATTGAAACCCAACAATAACACTAAAACGCCCTATCCCATTAGACAAATATTTTCCCAATTGTAATAATTTTTTTTTAATTCTCAAACCAAAACATTTCAGATAGCTTTAGGGACCAATTTTCTTTCACGTATACGTATACAATAATACGTTTGATTGTTTAAAGCAAGTTTCTTAAATTTCTATATCCAATATAAAGGGTGTCCCAGAATTAACGCAAGATTTGATTTAAATAGAACACACAGTTTTTAGTATTTTTGTTGTTATTTTTTTATTTAATTATAAAGTAAATAGGATAGAGTTATTTATGGAATAACAGATCCGGTAAATGGCCTCCACGACTTTGCTGGCACATACGCACTCTTTTGTCGAAATTCTCCATGACCATTTGGCATAAATGTGGTTGAATTCCGTTGATGCAGCGTTGGATTTCCTATTTTAATGCACGGGTGGATGTGGGCTTGTTGACATACACATTTGACTTCAAATAACCCCATAGAAAGAAATCTAAAGGTGTTAAATCGCACGATCTAGGGGGCCAATTCTGATCACCGAAACAAGAGAGTACACGACCTGGAAATGTCTCATGCAGTATTTGAATTGTTTCATGGGCTGAATGACATGTGGCACCATCTTGTTGAAACCACATATTGACCACACCAATATCATCCAATTTCGGCACAAAGAACTGTGTTATGGATTTTCAACAACATTCCCACGCGCTGCTTCGATATTGACATTTGAACGGCTTATTTTTGGATGATCAGTTTGTTTAGTATCTCCAACTGATCCAGTCTCCCTAAATTTTTCAATTAATCTCTTCACAGTTGATGAAGTCAAAACACTATTCCGACCATATTTTGTATGACATTTTCGAACTGCGGCCGCTATCATTATTTTTGAGATAATGTTCAACAAAAAGACACGTTGCTCTATCGTGTAACGCTCCATTTTTACTAACCCTAAACTGTCAGCTGTCAAATTGTTTTTTTTTTAGGGTTACCAGCACTTTACTGCACAAATGGCGGCAAATTCAAATTTTGCGTTAATTCTGGGACACCCTATACTTACTTTAATTGTTATACATAGATGAAAAATACTAATTATCTAATTAATAAAAATTAAAGAAAGCTTGACAGTTCAAATTCGAATTTCGTTGAAAGATATTAAATGCACGATTTACATTGTTTTTTTTCAAATATCTTTTTAAGTTTTGAGAGGTAGCTGTTGTCTGAAGTTTAGTTTCTGCTATTACTATCTAAAATCAGGGCTTTAAATCAGCTATCACGAGAAAGGTTAAACGTTATCGGGCTCAACATATTTCAGGTTATTTTTTGTATTTTCCATACATTCCATAGGTGTATTTTAGATAGAATACAATCAGCATACCTATGATACACAGACAGATACATGAAATTCCTTTGCCCCGTTAGCTCTCAGCGGTTTCACCAGTAAAATTTATTCTGGATGATTTGATAATCATCGTGCTCTCAGCTGAATGTGAATGGGATATAAACTCCGAGGCGGTTCTATATGGTAATGTTGTCAGTTCATCATATTTTCTTCGTTTCCATAGCAACTGTACAGCCTCCAGACTGTTTAGTATTTATTACCAGAGGCTTAAGAGTTATCTGCCCCAAGACGATTACTCCGTTAAGCACCTGCTTCTTATCTCTAATTGAATTTCACCTTGCGCTTAATTCGAATAATAACAACAAGAATAATGATAGCAATGAATTATGACTAATTAGTCACAGTACTGTGATATTATTTATTATTTTTTTCCTAGCTTAGACGGAGTAATACTTTATAATATAATTTGTATTTAGCAAAACCTCGCATTTTTCAAAGATTATTTGTTAGTTGAAATACAACCACAATAAGTAAAAAACATATGTGAATCTCGGGTAAGAAAATATTTCAGAACTCGATATTTTTTTTTTTTTTTGGGACGCTTTAAAACTTGACCGTCTTGGATCATGCCAAAAGCATTTCACATAAATTCCCCCAAAAAAATTATCAACTATTATCAAGCAAACCAACAGCTATCGTGCATGTCATATATACAGATAGCTTAAAAAATGAAATGAATTATTTCTTGAAAAATAAATAATACTTTGGCCACACATAAATAATGTCACTTTATTTTCTAGGTCTTTTATTTGGTTTATAAACACTTTAAGTGCAATTCAGTCCATAACTGCTGTTTCAAAACATTTGTTAAAGATAAAAAAAAAATTAGTAATTATTAGGCAAGAAACATTACACTCGCGGGCTCAGGACTCGAAACCAGGAACACATAATTTTGACCTTATGAGGACCTATCCATTTTCCAAATTTTGACCATAATATGTACGTATGAGGACCTTTATGGGTTTGAGTTTCAATCCTGTCAGTAAATTTAAATCCTTGGCTGATATGTAAACCTGTAGTACGACAAAAATTGACAATTGAAATTGGTTTAGACAACTTTTGAATCATACGCTTTACACAAGAAGACAGTGAGTCCACAACTACTGAGATCAACAAACCAATTACGAATACTACTCAAATAATATAATAAAGGAAGGTATGGAGGTTATAAGGAATGTTTTGGAACTGGTCGAAGAAAGAGGATAGCGGTGTAAACAGCAGTGGAATGGAAAAATGGAGGTAGAAGGAAGAGGGTTTCAAAACCAATGGAGGGGCAAAGTGGGTGAAGGCATTGCCGCTGATGGGCTGACGGAAGTAGAAGCAATAAACAGGCTCGAATAGCGGAAGAGGATTATGGAAGAATCCGGTCGGGATGACCAACCGCCACGTGTGAGGAAACTGTAAAGTGATGCTTAGCCCGAAGGGGGAGGTTCAACTTTCATTCAGGAGTAAGGCGATCGATCTTCCATCGTTTCTATGTGTGCTCGAGGACATTGGTCATAAAAGTAACAAATTTGCAATCACCTTTGCTGTAGCGTAAATTGACAATGATAAGCTTATATTGACAAATGTTTATATATCAAAATGATTAAATAGACACAGCATGTCTGAAGATAGACTTCCTCAAATCGTAAGAATGTTATTTGAAGTGTGAATCGAAAATGTATAGCTATATATAGAGCTGATATGAATAGTATTTATAAATGGATACCATATATACATTTCCCTAACAGAGTATATTGTAATTTTAAATAAATAAATAAAGTAATCATATCTCTCAAGAAAAATCATACCAAAAAAACCCACATTAGGAAACGTTTAATGCGATGTTTCATACATGCTTTACAATATTATAGCTAACCTTTAGTAATTATAATTATCAAATGAACAATGGTATCTTTCTGTATGTCAGTAATCAATGTAGTAAACACATAATTTAGGTACATTCCTTCTTGTGCTGCACAGGCAGTCATAATGAACTAGCGGAAGTTCATTATGTAGGTACTTGTGTAGGAAGTGGAACAGTTCAAGTTATGCTAATCTTCCCTCATGCCCTCGTTGGAGTTTGGTAAAGGGATTCATTCATTTAGCCAGCTCCTCTTTTTGCCTGGCTCAAAGTGTACAACTCTGCTATATGCGGGTAGGAAAGCGTTATAATTTATCAAAGGGACTTGGTATATGGCACGCTGAGTGAAAGTAATACGTGAGGTGCTTCCTTGAAATAACAACTTTGATTACACATATACTTTAACTAAGAAAATTAATTTTTTTTTCTTTCATAGCCCCCTTTAAAGTTACAGATAATTATAGATCCTCAGGTGAATCTATTTACAAATTTTTTTGTATTTCCTGTAGCATCACTACATTATATACAGGTTTTGTTATTTTATAAAAATTATATAATGAATAATCAAGAATAATTATATACATTTCACGTAACTGGCCTAAACTGACTCTAATAAAGGTGATGGGGTTCACCTTTTTGATCAAACTTAAAACTAACTCACATACTAATTCTTAGCCTATTTTTTCCCCGAAAGTGTGTTGCAATCGATGTGGGAGGGGTGGTGGGGTCATAGTGTTAAACACTGGGTTGTTTAGGTGCTACAACGAGTCAAAAAACTTTATGTGTCTCCGGTGGATGAACTCACCCACCGATGGCACACCAAGCAACGAGTGACGGTCAGCGTTCTTCAATCTCTCGAGATAGGTACGTCGGACCACTTTTCGCCATTAATTAAGAAAATGAATTTATTTATTTTTGAATTAATCTTTATTTTTAATGTTTTTTTTTTGTTTTTTTCATAGCTCTCAAACTTATAAAAATGGGTTGTGGGAAAAATAAAAGGAAAATTATTTTGGATTGATGGGTGCCTTTCACTAAGGCGAGTCCCATTTGAAGGAAGTATGAGAAGTATATGGGGTGTGGGATGCCTAAAAGAGGCGGGTGGATTCGGGAAGGTAGTGAGAGTCTACCTATGGTGGAGCCTAGGGGTACTAGGCATTGGTTTGTACTCGGCCAGGTCAGACCTGGCCCCGCCCCTGCAGGGGGCTGCACTAAGTCGGCCTATCGGCCGGGAGATCGACCTACCCTAAGCAGGTAGAAGGGGTCATTTTGCTTCGGTTGAGTCGGCTGGGAGATCGACCTCGATCTCTCGGCTGGGCGTGGGTTGTGCAGTCCCCGTCAGGGGGCTCGGGTTCTATGAGGTCCATCTGCCTCCAGGCTTCGGCGGTCCAGCAGTGCTTCCATCGGATGGGCATTGGTGGTTATTTAACGTCGGATTAGTAACAATTACTATTAGCGATGATATTGTCCGGGTATAAGGGAATTTGCTCAAGGAAGTTCAGCGTGTTTTTATGGAACGTCTCTTCCTTTATTTCTTCGTCTTGCCTACGGTTTACGGAACTTTGCGAACGTTTAATGTACTTTATTTTCAAAAATAATATTTCACAAACAGGTACAGCTACATAAATATCCTGAGTATATCATGACAGAGAGGTTCAGATGTAATGCCGCTTCCATAACCTAGTTTTATTAAAGAGATGGCCGCGGTTAGATCCCTAATCTGGGGACTGGATAGGGTAGACTCTGTCGGGATAAATTAGTAGCTACTAAAATAATCAAAACTTGATCTGCTTTAAAAAAAACCAACGTTAAGGGGTAAGTTAGTATACATAGCGACAATAAAATATAATAATATGATATAATTAAAAACTTTAAGTAATAAAAAACATTCTTAAGAAAATTGCAACACTCATATCTCAGTAGAATAACATTCTCAGAAGTGACTCGTTGGTATTCGTGATATATTTCGATAATATACCATGATGTTTAGGGTATGGTGCCTCTGGACCCAATCCATTATTTCAGGTGAAGGATGCGATTTTCACAAAATCCTCTCTCAGTTACCAATTACATGGGTTAATTATTTGAAAAATTAACATTATTAAACACTTGTAATTACTAGGCAAAGTGGTTTTAAAATTCAATTTTCGTAACTTGTAAAGTCCTAATGATGCCCTCAATTTAGGGAAGCGTCGCTAAATAAATTTATACTCCGATCAGAGATGACTTTATTATGAATATTTTTTTCTACAGACTATTATATATTGCATATCGTTATTAATAGTACTTTTTTCCACTAATATATCCCAATTTGGAGTCGGGGGACCTAACCTCCCAAAATAAAGTATCTTTGGCCTAACTTGATTCAAATCCTAATCCTGCGAGTATATTACCTTTTTGTTCCCAAGTTGGAATCCGTAGCCTACTACTATACTTGTTTATCTGACTAATAATCACCAATATTTTTTTAGATTAACCCACAACGGAAATTGTATAAACTATTTATTTTTATTTTTTATTCTAGCCAGTGATTACTGATGTTATCTAAATTTTAAATAAATCAATATAATTTATTCTCAATACTGGAAAGACGGCCGTTCATAATATTCCAATATAGCCTCCCGCAATTTTATAATACCGTTTTCTATGTGATAAATTTTGTCAAAGTTTTTAAAACAATTTATATTTGATATATCCCAATGATGATAGTCTCTTTTTTAAGTGCTACATAATTAATTTTTCACACACACATGCTTGGTGTCGTTAGCCAAACATTACTCCGAGTACGTAGTTAACAGATTTTCCTCAATTAATATCTTTCTGCTGGTTACAAGGATAAATTACTTGGCAGACCAGTGTAGAGCAGACATGGCTTGTGCGGTTAACATTAAATGTGATCTCAATCCACCGAGTCTTCGCCATTAATCACTAGAACTCTCCTGGCAATTCATCATAATTTTCACCTGCCAACACACGGAGTCCTAATGGATTGTGGATTGCGCACACCATTTAAGTAAGTAGGTCTCCCTACCTATCGTGAATACATATTTAATTCCGTATATTCAACACAACGTGTATGTGCCCTGGGATTGAATGAATATGTGAGCGTCTATAATACCTATTCCCTATAATATAGAAAAAAGGAAGAAGACCCAAATTCATTCAAGTATGGTGGTGATTGTACAACTAACCATATTAAAAAGACTTTATTAATAATAACAACGCACAATGATGGCATAATTTTCAGTCGAAAGTATTGCAGTGATTGTAGAAGTATTGCAGTATGTAAAATGGAAGGAGACAGGTATGGCCCGATAATGAGCTCGAGTCGACTAACCAGCAGAGTTTACATTGGTTTAGTTGGGTTTACTTGCACGAAGAGGTTTTCTTTGTTCCTTAGTAGGTATTGGGAAGAATAAAAGATCTGATACCCTCAGTGGAGTTAAAGTAGTTTCCCGGGAGGACTTAGGTAGATCGGTGTAAACAAGTAGGAGAACTTCATGTCCAGAAGTAGGAGCTGCAAGGGTCGGGACGCTTCAGCATCTCCAAGAGGGCAATGCCACCCGTGAATTCGGGAAGGCTTGTCAAGAAAAAATGCATCGTTGTACAAGATGGTGAACAGTCACTGTTTATAAAAAATAAGCTAGATTGTAAGTACTTAAATATAAAAGTAAAGTAAATATGGATTTAGTTAAGAAGAAAATGAACTACTTGTTAAAAGTATTTAAGCTTACTAAATGGTATGTAAGGAGTTATTTATTATTAGGATTGGTTTGTATAATCGTTATATTAATCATTGTACATTCTCTGCATGTATATTTATATGTACTTGGATATTTTTTGTATCTTTGGGTGCCCTTAAGTGTCTTTTTAAATAGTGTGAAAGGACAAGGTTTGTATAATATAATATTGTGTCATTCAAATTATATGATAAATAAAGACGGAGTTTCGAAGAATAAAACAAGGTGCGTTGCCGGTGCAATAATCCCAGCTGCAATGGAATACGCACACCACAGACTAATGATACCTCCAAGTCCCTCACGGACAATGGGTAGGCCCTCTTTGGGATAACGGTCCCAGGCAAAGGAAAACAAAAAAGACGCAACATAGTGACCTACGTAGCCCAAGGTACACCAGCTACCACAGCACATGGCAAGTGCTCGGCATTGCTGGTGGGATGCCAATTGCCCAATGTGCGTTGCTCCCATTCTGTACGTTTGAGTCCAAGCTAACCTTTGTTGGATAATAAAACTTCTACTTTTTATTCAAAAACACCTCGAAATTACATAATTAAATTTTAGTTCGAATCAAATAATGTAGAATGAGATAAAAAAAAGTTATACCTAAACAATACACTTCAAAAATTGCTATATTCCATTGTGTCTCAAGTTTTAGGTCAGAACCTAAAACACAATTTCAAAAGCATTTCACAAAATAATGTTTTTATTTTCAATAGTTTTTCCAATATTATAATTATATAATTATAGTTATTTTTAAATAAAAATTATTATTTGCTGAAAATAACAAAGAACTTACAAAAAAAAGGTACGGAATTACGATTTCGTTAAAAAAAAAAAAACACCTAAACCTGTGACTGACGCTGTACATACAACGTCGAGGCGTTCCACACTATGAACGGATACATCGTATCTAAATGTCGCAGGCAGAGCTGAACAGATCACAATGGCTATCTTCATGTCAGGGTAGCATTTCGCACGAGCTCATTATCTAAAATGCAAATTCCAAAGCGGTGCGCGTACCGCGAACCTAACGGTGCATTGATTTTTTTTTCTCTTTGTCAATAATATTTGATATTCTTTGTAATAGTAACGTTTTGTATAATAGTAGGGAGAAACATCACTCAGATCAATGAGCTATGAAAGTATATTATTAGAATATTGAATTGGTTTGGCAAGAAGCAATGTGGTCAACTGATTATTTGATAAGACTTAAACTGCAGTCTAAAAAATAGCTAATAATACCATTATGATATTACGTGTACTTTATGTTACACCTACTTAAAAGTTTAAGAACAATTAAATATAAAAACTTCATCGGGGTAAAGATTAGTTTTACTAATAATGGGTTTATTATTAGGAATCAACAACCTTACCCTTCCGAACACGTAGGAAATATTGAGAAGATAAAATGAAACACATGAAAGAAGCTGCGTCCAAATACCTGCCGTTGGATCATTTGAAGACGAATTTCATAAAAATAACTGTTTTGAAACGGTTTAGCATGGTCTATAAAAAAACAGATTACAAACGATTTATTTGATGATTTTCATAAATTCAACTTGGAAAAATTATAAATCTTCTACTGCCATATCTATTTATTATTTCGTAGGCAAGGCTGCTGTCAATATACTGTAGGTAGCAATATATAATTTAAATGTCCTCCTTATATTAATACTGTATAAGCTTTATGTTAGATAGTAGTTTCAACCAATCCAATAATATCAATAGGCTTTATTAAAATGTTATTACTTTTATCTTTTCATATATATATAATATAAAAAGTTAAATAATCTTTCACCGGTTATCAATTTTTAAAAACATTTTATTCAGAAATCCAAACAAGGTTTATATTAAGACTGGTCTGCACATGGGCGAGTCAAAATAACAAAATAACTTATAACAAAAACAAAAAGAAAATACGCTACGAATATAAGAATGATAAGAATACGAACGAGATAAGAATAAGATTTGAATAAGGGCTTGGTCACACGCCGAGGGCCTATATATAGGAGAGGAATGTTGACATGGATTAGCAAGGTTTAGGATTAGTTGAGGTCTCTTAACTATATATTCGTAACTTAAACCACTATAACAGTTGTTTTTTTCTTCATATAATGTGTAAATCGTAATTTTATATCAAACATACAAATGCAATGCAAACAAATAAATTGATCAATGTAACGTGTAGTAATCGTACGATGGTTTACATAAGAAATAAAGGACTGAGCTGTAAGCACACTGCTGTGCGAAGATATGAATAAAACATCATTTCATAGAAGACATGAACTAAACTTACGTGAAAATGTAGCCCAGGCTGAATCTCCGCACCTGTAATCATAAAAAATGAGTCAGAAACAATTAACATTCATATTGGTAATATGTTCGATACATCTTCCTAACTCGGAATGTCAATGATTTCCAGTGAAATTCATTTATGTATTATTTCGTCTTTAACAACATCGTGTCGTTGACAGCTCCTCGCCATATAAATTTGTGCCTTGTCATAACTTTAGCTATAAATTATGAATAGTTCTCATAGACACGTTTTTGACAATTAAAACTAACTAGATATCTTTGGGTACTAGCAAAAAAGAAACTTCATAGAGACCACTATGTCCGTGACTGAAATCCTTCAACAGTAAGCTGTCAAACTACCAATCATATTTTTATTCAAGCAAATATTGTTGACATATTTATTTTTAAGACAACACCAATAACTAAATGAAATCTAATCCTATAGCAGAAAGTTCATTCAGTTTTATCTTTCTTCTTCTTAAAAAGAAATAAGCCTACTGTTTGAGGGAATCTAATCAAGGCTTTGTAGTGTAAAGAGGACAGTTACTTGTTAGACAGCTATAGTTTTTACGGTGGGTCCAATTACACCCAGCTTCAAGTTTCTAAGAGGGCCTTTTCTTCCAAACTACATTGTCTGGCAGCTTGCCAATCCACGTCACCGTTAAGACCTGACCAAGCTCCAGACTAAACTTAACCCCTAACAACACACGACACCCACCTAAGAGGCATCGGAGCTTCAATGTCTCGGCTAGGGCCAGTCAATGACCCTTATACCGCCTGACAGCATCGATTTCTTTCTTATCTTGAGTTTATCGCCTATTCCTAGCAAAACACCCTTCATAAAAGAACCCTCTCAGAGCCACTCAACTAGTTAGTAATATGACTGGCTCTTGCCGAACTGATTATAAAAATTACTTTTAAACCTCGAAATCAAGCCTGTGTGGAAGTATAAATTATATTTGAAATTAAATATAGTTACTTCAAGAAGTCAAGGACCAAAGCTATTGGAATCGCCCTACTACGCAAGATAATAAACAGCTTAGGGCACTTGAAACCACTAATGGATTCGAGGGAGGGACTGATATCAATAACAATCAAACTACCATGACAGTCAACTAATGAACAGGGTTGATTGTATGGAAACCCTTAAGCCATATCACTAACCGTAAATTGCATATATCATATCATTATAAGCTGTGAAACATTCACTATATTCCTACATGGTTCCTAAACAATCAATAATTAAAAAATAATTGATAATATGGTAGGGAACTCTTTTCTTATTTATTTTTATATATATTTATTACAAATAAATATGTAAGGAATAAAATAAATTCATACTATTTATATATATTTAAAATATTCTATAAAAAGCTAGGCATTTGGCATCAATTTTTTCAATTCAACCTAATATATTTTTCATAACCGAACAAGTAAAATCATTAACCTAACCTATAAAGTGATAACGTAATCAGGTCACATTAAAACATCTATGACAAAAAAAAACGCAAACATATTATTTTAAAAACACTAGATACCCCGTCATCCATACAAATAAACTACAGTCGATCCATTTACATTGTTTTTTGAAATGTATTTTCAACGAAAACTATAACGTCAATAATAAATATTTAGAAATTTAATCGACAAAAAAATAATATTTTTTTAACACACCACTCCACACTCTCACAGCATGTATGTTCCATGCGGCCTCCAACTAGAGGCTAGTCACTCCTAGCTAAGACGCAACAATCAACCTCTACCGATGCTTCCCACTCTCCTTAATTCCCTTACACCACCTTCAAGCTGGTACTCCTAGTACAAGGATCCACTCAACCCAAATATCCCTATATTTTTCCCTCATCCTTAATCTTATAATTAGAGAGCTAAGAAAAAAAAAAACTAGCTAAGTGGGTACTCAGTTATTTATTTAAATATATTAATTTATTCTATTACCACCCATATGCTCTTTTTATTACAAAGAAACGTATAATGAATAAACTAAATACATACTAATATACTTATTTAGATACAAAATTTATGTATAAATTTACTAATAAGTGCTCATTTCAAATTTAAAAAAACTTGTAAAAGAGCAGCCACACTTGTTTGTATAATTTTAATTGTATTATTTTTCAATATTAATTGTTTTCCAAAACTATTTGTGAAATACATTAATAATATACACCACTCACACTAGAATCTCTCAATAACATGACGGCATGGAGGGCGTCCAAGGATGCGTCCATGTTCACCAAAATAGCCAAATGACCTCAAAAAGGCTCAGAAATTGGACTGTGGCAAAACACTATTTATAATAATTTTGTGAACTGTTGGTCCAGTACCAAAAACACCACTTCTGCGATACTTTTTACTTGTTAGTAAACACTTCCAAGCCACAAAATAGTTACGTTTCTGGCCGAGTTCTTTATCGCTAACTCTATTGAAGAGTATATATACTTTATGGTGTCATTGGTGGCGTCAATCTTATCATGAGGCTGATTATACAAAATACATATTGCATGCAGAGTTTCTATATATTTCTATACGATTGTTCGATGTTGTTTGTTTGATTAACAAAACCAATTCTTAACAGTTACCAATTTTAATTTTCTTGAACTCCCCTGATTTTCTAAATCGATAAGTTTCTTTCTCTGTTAACTGATTAAATGATAAGTTTATTTATATGAAGGGAGTTGGTTTAATCCCTGTATTATATATTATGAAAAATGATTGATGCTAACAGACAAGAGAGCTCTTAAGACTGTTTGGGTAGGCAATACAGCACGACCGAACGACTGTAACGGCTAGGTATAGCCACGGCGCCTGCATTTCAACCACTAGAGGGCGATGCAGCCAAGGGGAAGGGGGTGATCAAGAGCAGTCCGTCTCAACCAATCAGATGCGAGCCTTGAACGCTTCCCTTAAATCAAAGCTGGCTTCAAGTCAGTCAAACAAGCAGTGCAAACAGCTGTAACGCTTTTATCAATCAACCGTCACCGATTCTATCAGGTAACTAGAGGATCCATGGACCCGTGTGCAGAATATAATTCTGATTTAGCATTTATGAAATAAATTGTATTTTCAATACCAATTTGCGGGCTGGCTACCACTTTAGAGCACACGTGCAGACAGTCAGATGAATGAAGAGTATTCGTTTGAGCGTAAATGATCTCTTTCAAAAAAGCAAATGGAGCATTGACTAAAGTCAATCATTCAATAAATCTCATTTTTTTAAATATTAAGTTACCTTTGATTCAAGTCAAATGATAAGCTGGATATGGTTTTCAATTTCCTTTCTGTATTCGGATTTCACCGCAGGGCTGCTACCCTAGCCTTTCTTCCTCCTGGATTGAATTACCTATTTCCACGTTTTTGACCTTTGTAGTCTCTTACTTTGATTTATTTATTACAATTAAATTGTTTTTAAACTTTGTTTTAATATGTGCGTTACAAGTATATAAATGCCATTTTTATATATTTAACCAACTTGTACACAGTTTACAATCCCCACTAAAAGGAATAAATATAAAACTTGCTTACAGCTATAAAAATATGGACTGTTGAATGTCTTAGCTATGTTAAAATGCACACTATAAAAATAACGAGAAGACGAAAAAAGAATCACCATATCCAAATAGAAATTGGAGCAAGAGGTTTAGAGGCATATGTTAAAGGCAGAGTTCTATGTTAAAGACATATTTAGGTATACCAACAATGGCATTCAACCAGTATTAATTGTAGTAGGAAATCCCCTACTGTAGTTATAACATTTTATTAAGTCTTTATGTCTGTTGGTGTGACTTTTGTTGGTACCGGGGTCGTTTGAATATCTACATTTATGTTTGAATTTAAATTCCTTATATGTTATTCACCTTTAATTTAATACTGTTTGAATTTTAATTAGACTCTAAAATTATAAGCTAAGAATATAACAGAATCTTTAATTATGAATTTGTCATTTTTCACTTTCATCTTAAATCCTTTATTTACAGGTTGAGTGTCATTTATGTAACGATCTCCTATCTATAATGTAATAATACTGGAATCACTAACTTTTATTGTGTTTTAAAGTGATTATTAATTTAAGTTCATTATCTTTTTAACAGAACTAGGATTTTCCCTAGTTATGCACATATTCAGTAAATATGCATATGTGCAGTACTAATCAATCCTTTGTCTACTGTGTACAGATAATGAGCTCATATGTTGAATGATAAAATTTAATAAACATTAGCATTGGTGCTCAATAAAGGAGTTCAATATTAGTGTAATTAAACAGGAAAACTGTTAAATGGATGATTGAATCGGTTTATAAATGGCTAAATCATTTTCGCATAGCAGAAAGAGCCCAATTACGTAGACTAATTTAACAATAAGAATTTATTATCAAGTATAGTATAGAATTGTATAAGCATAAGCACGACGCATTATCATCTAAGGATTCATGCTTGTAGCTTGGGAAAATTAACTAAATTATTTACTAGTTATTAGATGAATAAGGCCCTATTCAAGCCTCATACATGAAGCGTAGGGCCCGCAAGATGCCTTACGTTCAACGGCCAGTAGTCCCCAATATATCTGGTGGTATAGTACAGGAAGCTGTGTCTCTTGCTTATTGGGGTCATCCGGTACAACCTTCTCTAGTCCTAGCATTTTGTCGACTGAGGAGTTTAGGAGAGCAATGTCCCAGTATTTTTTCAAGTTTCCTTGTCGTTAGGGGAAATCCTCCCTTGGGAAAGACCCTCTCAAGTTTCCGTAGAAAGGCGGCTGTACGGCTCCAAGTATACTTCTATTTATTATATTTAAAGCTCAAACCCTTGACCCAGCCATTATCCTAAGACTCATAACTTATGTGGCATTACATTCATTTATATAAAATAATAAAAAATTGTGATATGTTTTTTTAGATAATTTACAAAGCCACTGAACTAAGTACTGTTAAAGTGTTACTTGAGCAAGTAAATAACACTCATACTTGTCCTTAAAGCTCATTGTACTTGTTTTCTCTCAACATTTCTAAGTTATACGAACATCATACTTATTCTGGAGCTTAACGTTCTAAGTTGAGCACTCGTAGTAAGGAGGTACTGTAAGTCAGGACTTAGTTAAGCCATTAGTCTTAAAATTTAAGTTACAAGCATAACTTAATACCATAAGCACTCACCTAATTCGTTGTAGTCTAAAATTGGAAAACGTTTCCTGTTTGATCCTAGTAAAGAAATAAATGAATATTAAATATTTACCTCTGATCGATAAATATATGTACAGGTCCATTGGTCCAGGAACCTCGGAGGGCGTTGCAGATATTTATTGTTAATTAAATTTAAGTATAATTACATTTAGATGTAATTATTACTTTAATTAGTGCTGGAGGCTATTTGTATTGCTTCGTTTAAAGCTAATAACTTTACTATATATAAACGAAGGATATTTTTGATTGTTTTGTATTTTTGTAATTGGGTCACGAATGCCTTTATCTGACAAGAAAACAGCACACATTTCACAATTAGTTACTATAAAGAAGATAGATGTGATAATTTATCCAGAGACAGAACGGCCAGAGTAACAAATGGCAATGAGATAAGCATTGTTATTCTGAGCACCATACGATAGAGATCAGATGGGAGGCAGTTGAAAGTTCCCTAATGTGTTCCTGAAAATGGGAGAGGGGGGCGACTGGATTGAGGAGTACGATTCACCATCTTTCAAATTAATTCGTCAAGAATAAAACAATGAGATTTTCAGTTGAGATACACATGTGCACATTTTTCCATTGTCTTGTATTTTTTTCTCTTGCCCGTGGAAATTCTTGATAGCTCACTTTAGAGGTACAGTAAGATTCACTCTTATCTTCAAACTGAATCAATGTGTGGCCTTTGATTGTAGTACAAAAAAAATAATCAGTATTGCTTAAATTAATTTTAATCTTACAAATTACTGTCTTTTAAATAATTTCCTGAGTTCAATTGAATTTTTTCAAAACGAACTAAACTTTAAACCCATAGTTTAATTTATACTTATAAATTAATAAAAATTAATTAGGGTGCAAATATTTATTCTGTTATCACCAAGTAATTAATTATGATGATACACGTTGTAATTTTCCATTTGGCCAATTTTATCTTAAGCAGCATGAGTTTTAAATATCATCTGTTTTTGTAAAACATTAGAATGAGTTATAATTGGGGTTATAATATAATGAGTTATAAATACGATCATTGATGACTGCGTAATTATAGTTTGAAGATCGCATATTATTAATAATAGTTTAAAGAGCTCGTTATTTGTATTTTTTGCTCAGTATAATAGATTTTTTTTTTATTACCTAGTATTTAACTGAATATTAACTCTATCAGTTAATTTATAAGGTTGATTATATTTTCTTAATTCAGATAATCAAATGAAATCTCTATACATTTTTCATGTTTGCATCTCAAATACACTAACAATCACCAGGACTAAGCGACATGTGGACACATGTTAAAACAACGGTTTCCGATTTAAAAAAAAAAATTACCAAACCCCTAAAAACCACTCCTCTTCCATCAACTAACAAAATAATTAAACTATACCTTCACGAACCTTAGGCCATCTATTTGGTCAAACAGCAAGTACACTCTAAACATTCCACTCAGAAGTGGTTTAGAAGGAAGGTATTCACCAGAGATCGGGTCTAGAGCGGCAATAATTGAGGATGACAAGAGTGCACTAGAGAGGCCGGACAAAGACAACTTGATTAAGAGGCTCGACATCGCTGGCCACTCAAACTCCTCCAGTCCGTAAACGAATAATAGTTTATTACCTATACCTGGTCCATGGATGTTATTCCACGGTCATTGAATATTACATGTGTTGTGAATAATATTTTCTAGTCCCCACACAATATTTGTTTTATTCGACAAGCACTTAGAAAGATATACAGAAACGAAACATCTCTATTATGGGACTGTATTCTCTATGAATAACAAGAAGGTACAAATAAACAAATGCAAGCATGGCTAACAGCAATCGATCACATAGGGAGAAAAAAGGAATGATAAATAAATAAAGGTTGAATCTCAAAGTAGAAAATATCAAGAATCCCTTTAATACAAAAATAATTACAATACACAATTAGATTTCAAATTAAGAAAAGAATAAAAATAGTAGTACCAATAAAAAAATATTAAGGGTTATTCATTTGATAATTTGGAGCAATGGGTTCATCAACAGTTAAACTAAATGACAGTAATCGTATATAAATAATAACAGTAAAAATGAACAAATAATTCGCAGATTGGCAGTTGTGTGTCTGAGTGGAACGGAAGTGTTGGGATAGGAGGGTTTTGAAAGTTAGTAAAGATGAAGCATGGTGGACATTATGAAGGAGGGAATACCAGAGAGTGGTAAAGAGAGGAAGCAATGAACGGTCGAATGCTGCAGTTCATCACCCGGAAGGGATGTAAAGGTCAGAAAGAAATAATTTACTGTTCCAGAATTAGGCTGAGGATGTAAGTGGTAGGATATTGAGGTAATTAGATACACTGTTTTGTCACCTTCGGGCCCAGCAATGTACATCACTTGCTCCTGCACTTGATACACCAGCACCTTGAATTAAAAGGTAGTTCATGGAGGCTAGAAACTATACAAGTTACTTCTTCCAATCAGCATAAATTGTATTAAACTTCTTTATTGGGCTAAAATTACAATCTGCCTCATTGGGCAATAATTATCTGTGATAAATGTTCTCATTCATACCTTAATACAATTTTCATTAACTCGCTCATTCATACAGTATTTACAAACAGCCCAGAGACCTCCCGAATCCAAATAGTTGTCACCTCCCTGGCATACGAAAAAGAAAGCGGAGTCTTGGGAAGTCCCCCACGCTCCTCCGTCAGCCGCGTCACCGGATACAAGCCAGCGGAGGCTGACCAAGAGCGCTAGAGCCACATACGCTCAGGGCATAATTGGAGAAACTAGGCATTGCCAGGACACACACTGTTATGCATTTATAGCAGGTCACGAGGACCACTAAATTAAATAAACTATATGTCTTTATTAACTAAGTTATTATTTTTCATACAATTGTTCACACCTTATTTTACATTGTCAATTGTCAATGATGTAATATTTAATGTAATGTAATATTATTTAACATATATGTATTTATAATATCCATATCACTGTTATTCATAGAGGACTTTACCCCAGAGTATGTTTTTCTAATCTATTTTATTTATACCAGCCTCCTCGTTTGCAAACACTCTATAGGCGCACTGACAGATTAACGTGTTCAGGAATGCATGAGCTTCTTATTGGTGTTCAGTCTATCATAGAAGGACGTGGGTCAAAGTTAGTGTCTGTTGCACAAAACTAGGAAAGTCAGTTACTTTTTTATAATATATGTAAATAAAATATATTTAAAAAATCAGCTATCGTATATATAATGCCTCAAAAACGATGACGAACCATGAACACGCTCCCCTTGACATAAACACAGTCACCAGCCAACCTTCGTCTAGGTTTCAATACTCCTTAGGTAATGGGGTCTATACTAGAGTCCTTGTAATAACAGCGTTGTATAACTGTGATCATTTTGTTTCGTATGAAACATGTATATGCCAAACATTCTTAGTGATGAGCCTCGGAAAATGGCCATTAATTGTTGAAAAGCTCAGAATATATGATACAATTTTCGCCAAGATAAATCATTTCAATCGAACCTTAGAATATACATGAATCGTCTCCAACTACGAACACCTAGATACGGGACGGGGTTCACTCATCTTCGTGAGGGAAAATAACGAAAGAGTACAACATTTTGTCACTTGCCAACACTACTCTGGTCATCACATCAAGAACGGATTTAATCTTAAAGGGCCTTGAGATCTTTTTTGACAACCAGAACGTTAAGGTCATAACTAAAATGTTATTATCTATTACTACGTCATTGCATGGATAACAGACATATGAAACCACAAAAATATACATAAGGGTGAATATAAGAATGAGGCCATCACTCCCTCACACCGGAGTGGTACCACTGGTTCCGGCCTCGTATTATGTAAATTTTATATTCATCCATGCACGAAGGCCTCGATGTATCGAGCTAGCTAGGCCCTTACGTCCTTCGCTGTGGTACCTATAGCGCTAATTTCAAATTTAAATTTTATGCGTTTAGGATAGAATGAATTAATATGCGATGTAAAACATTGAAAAACCGGGCGATGTTCATTAGGAGTGATTTCAAACGTTACTTTTTTTTTGCAGCCGGTCAAATAAATATTTAATTTTTTTTTTCTAATAATCACCCTTTGACGTAACTCAACTTAACATTAACCTTATAATATTAATACAAAGATACCAAGGATATCTTGTGATTTAGTTTTAGTCCCAAACGCTAACAAAGTGAATCCATTTCATTTCTCACATATACACCATATTATATATCTTTTATTAGCCCTTAATGGCAAAACATAAGGGTGTTTACAGGTTATTTGTTGATTAAGCATAAATGAAGAGCTTATGCCAACTTTTGTTTCCTATGTTATTATTAAAGCAATCGAACTCTTTCTAAATGATTTATATGGCCATGACCAGTATAAACCTACCCACCAAGTTTCAGGTGTTAATAAGAACTATGGTATTAACATTGAATAATTCCGATTGAACTATTGATATAATGAATGAAAATCTGAGGCAAGAAGCACATCGTAAGCCTTAAATTTAAAGCAATGAAAAAACCGATTTATACATACAACAATCACTTCTTCTTTCGCAGCATGAGACTCTCGCTACTGATAGTGCTTTGATACACATAAAAAAATATTGAAATTATGAGAAAATGGTTTGGGCCAAGTGGAAGCAGTGTGAGAGTGAAAAAGGAAAACATGGATAAAGAAGATTCATAGACATTATGTTTATGTGTTCATGAACGCTTGTCGTTGAAAATCGGTTTTCCATAGCCTAGGACCCTCAACGGGAAATTATTATGCGTTTACTGGAACCATTTTTTGTCAATTAAGCCTTAATTTTTTTACCAACAGTATTTTTATTATAAATACAGTTTTATAAATAAAACGTGAAAGATACATACCTAAGCGTTATATTAGGATCTTATTTTATTATGCATAATTATTGTTTAATTTGCTATTTAACTGAGCTTGCTAAAACATGTCGGGTTTTTCTAGTTTAAAATAAATATTTTTTCGTGGCAGATGGCAAGAACCCAATAGCCTTATTATTCTTTCCTTAGAACCTCATTTACTAATTAGTTAAAAATAGTAAGAGTTGTGAACATTTGTCATAGCAACCATCATTATGGCCACACAGTTGGCACCAATGATTATCGAAATTGGAAATTAAATAAAATCTGGAAGTTTATTGAAGCTCTCAGTTGACCTAGAAAATATGAGGTGGTTATTTTTTTCTCATTAAGTTGTAAAATGCTATTGATTCGATGGGGAAAAAAAAGAAAGAAAAACCTTTATCCAAAGCCATTAGTTTTCCAAAAATTACACTTATATAGAGGTTTAGTCTGGGCTATGAATACACACAATTATAATTTTGTTTTTAATAAACAAACAAGAATCAACAAACAAAAAATGTATTACCTAGAGCAAGTAACCAATCAAATATTGTAGGCAGAATATTCATTTTATCGAGATGACTCTCAAGATAACTATACTACTATTGGATATAATGGATATATAATCACTCAAATAAGTGATAATGGAGTGACCGAAGGAACCAAATCGGCGAGTAAGGCGATCGTGGTCGTATAAATGAGATTTTGTATTATGAGAATGGATGGAAGATTTGAGGATAAGGGGCCTTAGTGGGTAAGGTTTGGTATATGAAGTTCCCACCTTTTCAATGAAAATAGCCATTCTGACTCAGCATATTGAAGAATCTCGAAGACATATCACAGGGAACACTTCACATGGCGTTTTAATTATTCAATGAGGGAACGTAAAGGATGACGGAAATCCTGTGCTGCAATTAAGGGATTGTTAACGAAGGAGATGACGGTATTGAATAACAGTTTTAGAATTGGAACGTCTACCAATTTGGGAAACATATTCATTTCATGTTAGGGATTGGTGTGGATGAGGTGATATTATATAGGGCTGAACTCAAGTAAATAAGGAGTTTCTTACCTTCTGATCGATTCTGGGTACAAGCTTACCATCCTGGTCAAGGAACTGATTTGGGACAGGTCTTCTTTAAGTTTAGGTGAAGGAGCTAGGAGATGTGGGGGATGGAAGGAGAATCGCATATGCCGTCGCCACAGGTAAAAGAAATAAAGAATTGGAACCATTCGAGAAGGAATTATTTTCTAGTTTGGAGTTAAGGATGGAATGATCAATCTCTTCTAAAGCTTTGGTGAACTCTAGCAGGATGAGGGTCATGATTTTGTGGTGATCTATGTCAGAATGGAAGACGTTGATAATTTTTGAGATAGCCGGTTAAAATGCCTGACTGAAATAGATTGAGACCCTTGTCCTGTAATTGGTCAGGGTTCTCAAATCCCATAAATATAACTAGGCTGCTCATGATATGATAGCCCATCTTTCAGGCCCAAATGGGAGTACGTAAAGTCATAAATAATTAAACAAAGTCATAGTATGTTCTTTTATATCGTGTACGAGTATTGAGTAATTTACTGCTTCATTTTTACATCAAAATAATATTAAGGTCGATAAAGTCAACGCTAACGTATTTTTATTTTTTGTGTACTTTTAGGTTTTATGTCAGTAGCAAAGAGGGCTAAACATTACCTGAGATTTATGGCCCACTCTTATTATTCTTTAGTTCTGTTATTTTTGTTTTATTGTGCATTTTTTGTAAGTTATACTGTAAATGTATATACCCTTTTCCTAGTTTTGATTCTACGTTTTATTTTTTGATATTTGTATTTGTTTGTGTTTTTTTTTAATATGTGTATATATTTTTAATACATTTATGTGTTTATTATTTGTAGAAATAGGTTATGATATCTCATCACACAGACTAAGAGCTACTACAGATGACTTTAGCTATTACTTTTTTTTTTTTTTTTTTTTTCTTAACTCTCAAACTTTTAAAATAGGATCTGGGAAAAATAAAGGAAAATTATTTTGGGCTAATGAGTGCCTTTCACTAAGGGGAGTCCCCCATTTGAAGGATGTATGAGAAGGATATAGGGCGTGGAATGCCTAAAGGAGGCGTTTGGAATCAGGAAGGTAGTGAGAGTCTACCGAGGGTGTTTTTATAAATATTTAGCTATCACCATGAGGGACGACGAAGTGTATGTGTACTTCATAGCAGATTTTTTGGGTAAGTAGCAGAAGACTCTCATTTCTTATACCCCTTATGACTATAAACACGTAATGATTATAAAATTAAAACCTAAAAGTCTTGTTAACGTTCCTCTGAATTTTAAGCATTCTCGATCTAGTAAAAGTATCCTAAATTAGCTTCATACATGTTGAATTATTTTGAGTTACTGATAATTCGAAATATTTGTAACTGTTGTATAGTATTTTTTTTTTTTTAAATAAAATATATTTAAATAATTATTCATATATATTTATAGAATGAGCTTGGTCTTTCGCTTCGAAGATTAACTGGTAGATTTTTTATTGGCTATGATTCTAGTGAGATAGAACTTATCTCTTCGGGCTTAGCAATGATAAAATAGATTATTCTGCATTGATGATCGCACTAAAATCCAATAATGCTTTTTGCCGTGCGATCTCGTTACAGGATGAAGCAGCTTCAATAGGAGCTTAGCAGTCAATGAGCTGTGAGATTTAATTAGGGAATCGAAATGGAAATAATAGGATCAAAGAGTCCTGCCGTATGCATTTTCCCAAATGATGTAAAATACTTGATTATTGTTTCCAATATAGTCAGGCAAAACAATATCCATGTATTGTATAACGACAGCATACAAAGGGAAGTTAAACCCCCAGAAACCAGATAAAACCATGCTATCGAATGGTATAGTGTGTAGTTGATGCAAAATATACGGTATTTTATTATCAATATTACTGTCTAAGTCTATATGTTTATTTAAACAAAAAGAAATTACAATAATAAAGTAATTATAATTATTACTAGTTAGTCTTTAATTTTACTAAGACCTCTATTTTTCCAAAGCGTTTTTTTTTTTTTTTTAGCACAGGCCATTTATTAAACTCACTAGTTGAAGATATGATAATATAATCTAATAATGTACTGAAACACAATTTTTGAAATTAGCCGAAGACCTCTGTCGGGAAAGTTTCCAAAAGTAGAGAAGAGACGCTAGTAATTAGAGAATATTAAATAACCTAATTAGTGATGGCATTAACGTTGGTGGCCTGTCAGGAAGTTGTAGCTTGTACAACCTGTCCATACTCGCTATATCAGGCCCAAGTCTAAAACTATTGAAATATTCATCAACCTTTTTCTTTATTCATTATCAGTCGATTTTATTAATTAGCCCCTATTCATTCATAAAAACAAAAACGAAGTTAGCTACCTTGTGGAATAGTAATAATATTAATACTAATAATATTTGAATAAATTATCAAATAGCGACTATATGTCTCTTCATGCTTATAATAATTACATAATACAGACATCAACGTTTTCTCTATTCAGGAAATACTTGAAATTCAAAAAAAGCCAGTTCTAAAATCCTTTTTTAAGTTTAATTTTGTCAACTTTATTAAACAATTTTGAAATGTGAGGAATAACTCACAAGATAATAATTGATTTCTCAACCAACTAGCTTCCAGTCAAGTTTTCAAGAAATCATACCTTGGCAGTTAAAAAAAATCCTGAATCATCTGAAGCACACAGACATGTTGTAGCACCTCATGATGGCTTTAACCATTGTTTCACAACGGGGGTAAGCAGCCTTCATAAGCATGGCTTTCACATTTGACCGTAGTTACAACTACGCTGCTTGCGGAATTCGTTAACCTTTCTAACATTTAATAAATACAATTCGGAATGAGCCATTTTGTATTACAAGTTTTCAGTAGAATTTCACTGTTTTACTGTTTTTGAATTAACTTTTGTCTCAGGGATTCAAGATAAACTCGAAATACCTACTATTCAAAATGGCCATGTAGGTATACCTGAAAGTTAGCGATGGGCCAAAAATGGTTGAAAGCATCGAAAATGTGTGTTTCTAAGCAATTAGATACGGGTAGACACAAATCTATAAATTTCATTATCGAAGAGACGTCAGGCAAATGTTTTTATTGTTTAATTTTAATTTTATTTAACACATTTTTTTTATTTCTGTAAAACAGGCATTTTTTTTTAGCCTTATTCAGATTTTTTTTTTAACGGTTATTGGACCATGAAAATATTTCTCGAAAGTTGTTGTTTCATGGTTGAGAAGGAACAAGTTAGTCGGCATAGTTCCTATTTACTAATAAACGTCAGGACGTTTGCCAATGAAAGATGAAAGCCCGTTGTGGTATCATAGCTTCTATTTAAGTTGGAAAAAGCGTTTTTGAAAATTATAAAAACTATGGGGAGATGTAATGCTTGGACATTTCTTTATTTAAAATTATACACTACACTCTTCTGTATATAAAAGTATTTAGATCAAATAGTCTGTGATCTCCCTTCCTGTTTTTCAATCGTGACGTAATAGTACATCTCTCCTATATAAGGCCTATTGCACGAAAATAAGTTTGATGGGTCATTTAGGCTCACTATGGAAAAGAATAATTAAAAGGATAAATACAGTTTCTTTGTTTTTCATCATAAAGACTGAAATTCAATCGTTCTCGGGCAAAAAGGATTCGAGTTAGTTGAATGGACGAATCTTTTATACCTAGTTCCCGAAGCTCTTAAGCTGATGGACAAATAAAAGAGAGGAAAAACGCTTGGTTTTCTTATTATTGCTACTGGTTTTGAAGCCGAACAAACCAAAGCTCTGGAAAACTTTTTTTTTTTTTAATAATATTCCTATATGTACACATATGAATAAACATGTAAATACATGAATTATGTAATCATATTATGTAATAATTTGTCATAACGACGAAAATAGGATGTTAAATTAAAACAGGACTTCAAAACTGATTGCCACACAACGCATATTGTAGTTTACTATTTTAGCAATCACTAACCATAAAAATAAAATAGTGTCAGAAGCGGGGCTCAAACTCGGGCCCCACCGATTTCCAGTCATTACAACCTCTATCCTAGTCCGGCCGATTTCAAACCCTTTAGCAACGATCTCGCAACTATTGTTATATTGGCTGTTGCTCTATACAAATAAGATTACTAGGAGCAGGATCTTATCAGCGAGTTCCTTTCATTAAAAACTAAGGGATGAAATGTTATTCATGGCATCAACTTCATCTTTTTATCATAATTATATAATTAATTAATTTTAACCAAATTTCGACTTAAATAATTAATCCCTATTTTTTAAAAATAATTTATCATGAAATTAGACTACTTTAGGCAGACATAAGTTTTCATTTTCATGCGAATTATAACCCCACTTTTATCTTTCTCTGAAAAAAATAATGGTGGCAGTAACTTCTGAGTAACGAGGTGTCTTTCCGAGCTGCTATGATTTATTTCAACCCCTAAAATATTTTTTCAACAGGTTTGCTTCAAAATTATGCATTTCTGTAGCAGACGAACTAATTTGTCACTCATAATTTATGTTTCGTGAGATTTATATTTATTTTTAATGGTCTCAGGACAGAATTGAAACTGCAGTTTCCTTAACTTCTGTGTTTTTTTCAACCAATCAGGAAATATTCTTACAAATAACTCCAATGTTTATCCTTGTAATCAGATTTTTTACTGTATTTTTATAATAAATTGTCAAACGGATTTTTTTAGTTGTAATATATACAGGTTTTTTTTAATTTATTTTAAACATGATATGTTTATCAGTACTGATATAATAGTATAATTTTTTTTTTTTTAATAGTATAATTCCTTTATTGTGCAATAATTACAATCTGCCTTTTATAAGGCAATAGGTAATTAAGATATATGCTCTCATTCATACAATATTTACAGTTCATCATTCACTCGCTCATTCATACAATACTGATATAAAGTATGGCGTCCCATCATAAAGACTGTTCAATGAGGTAATGGTGGACAATGTAAACACATATAAAGGAATTATGCTGTGGGTAAATAAAAATAATCAATATCATACTTTTCATAGCGAGAGTTAAAAAAAATAGTGTTAGGTACAGGGGCATTCAACAGCTCACGCTGTTGATCTTTACAGCCAGAATTTATATTAAAAAAAAATACACAACAATATGGCATTGAATGTGATAAAATATAAAATACATTTTTCACTGTATACTAATATATGTTGAATATGTGTCATATTTCTAGAACATTAGTAGTGATATCGTTCAAATTCCATAAACGTTGCACCTTTTAAGAAACGCAAAGTAGATTCCTTATTTTTAATGTATTTATTGGTTCTCTCTATTGCAATAACTACCGTTTTATTTTTAATGTAAATGCTAGTAAACATTGAAGGTTGCTCAAATCCTAGCAGTGTAAAGTTAAATAGTTATTTATCAAACTGGAGACCATAATGATTAAGGGATTTGATCCCAGGACTTGGATACCCTAGTTGGAAGGGAGTATGAACTTGAAAATCAGAAAGTTTCCAGTATGAGTTAAAATTTTTTGTTAAAAAGTAAGAAATTTTATTTTGAGATGAAAACTAACTAAGGGTTAAAATAAGTTACTAGTAAAATTTTCTGTCAAACTTAATGAGCTAATTTTCATTAGTTCAGCAACTTTTAGAGGAAAAAATGTCAATATTTTTGTTACTTCTTAATATCCATTGATAAGAAAATTAAAATGACACCAATGACCTAGTTTTTCGAAGGTGACATCTCCCAGGGGAAATCTCCCGCTGATATTAGTTCTAAAGGCAATTTCTATTTAGATCAATCTCGATAAGGCGCCTTCGATGCTAGGTCAGAACAACAGACATTTTTTCAATGAGTTATAATATAAAACACTTTTTTAAATATCTTTCTTCAGGCCGTTATTCATAAATTAAATAAGTTTTATAATTACAATTATAACTATAAACGTGCACTTTTCAACGGTCGAAAATGATAAAAATTACTATTAATTGATTCATGAACGGATAAGTGAACTTCAATTATTGTGAGTAAGTTCAGTTGCATTTCAGTTTAGTTCCTGCTATTCAATAGACCATTCAATATTAACCACTTGTGGTCATACAATAATTCTGTATGAAATAAATCTATTATAAACCTCTTCTGTATTGAAATAGCACTTTCAACAATTCTAAGCTATCATCTTCAGTTATCTAAGCAATAAAATAAAAAGCCAAATGATAAAAAAACTTTTACCTGCGCATATAGAGACCAACTAATTACTTTTATTATACATAACAATGAACACAGTCATTAAGTAAAACATAAATATATCCATACAGCTTAACTGTACATAGTTTGAAATTATCCTTCTATTCTACTACAGTTAAAAATTCTTGAAATTCAGAAATACAACACCTAGTTAGCAAATAATTAAAATTTAAAAAAAAACTATGAAATAACCATTAAAACCTTCGAAATTATTTTTACAAAATTATCATAAAATTATTAAAATCCAACTATATATCATTCTTATGGCTACTCACCCAACTAGTTATGTAGGATACATAACTCATCTGAAACAATAATATCTTTTAGCCATGGCTGCTGCATCCATGGCTTTGTCTAGGAGGTATGGAGGGGCAAGCTATAATTGATAATTTTCAATTAGATAGAAAGAACATCTGAAACAAAAATCAAACCAATTCTAACAACACCTATACACCACTGAAGCCCACAAAAGGAGGTGCTAGCTGCTGAGGCAAGAAAATAAATGGTCTTGTAGAAACAGGTCCCACAGTAAAATTGGAAGAGAGAAAACAAAGCAGACTCTTTCCAGAAGATGAGCAATTTGTAGATTGCTCCTTGAGGAGATTGTACATCACATCCAAGATAGAAACCCTCAATAAGTACTTATCAGTCCTAGACCAGACAGAGCATAGCTCTTGCAAAACATCCTGTGGAAGATTCAGCTGCTAATCTTGTCAGAGCCAATTTCAGAAAGTTTCATTTCCCGATCTTCAAAAAAGCAGTACGATAGTCATAGAAAAAAGGCAACCGTGTACGAAAACATAGGATTAATAAGTTGGAATTAGTGGAATCAGAATCGATAAATATTCAAAGAAAACAAGGTCCCATGGCCAGCTCATTAATCTAAAGTGCTCCGCAGTAATTGGCCAATGAAAGGCATATTTTCCATTGATCTCTGTCTGTGATTTTTCTTCTTCATTTCTAGTCTGTCTTGGTCACCCCTATAATGATAGTTTTACCTAACACTGTCGCAGGGATTTAAGTCGTTTTTCTGTAACCACCATCAAGCTTTTTGGTTATCTGATAATTTTTTTTTTACTGATTCCTCCTTTTCTTTCAATCCCAATCCAGTATTACGTTTTTTACTGGACGTTCTTCCTAGGCACCTCATTCAACTAGAGTGACACTGCTCATGGGTTTTTAATGGCTTAACTCAATGCTCCACCATAGGGCAGAGTAGACCAGAAGAAATGGTGTATTGGAATTTTTTCTTCTCCCTTGCCTGTAACTATCACTACTAACTTAGTATGGAATATAACACAAACAGGCAGCCAAAATGTAATGAAAGACTAATATTGTTCATAGTTAAAAATACATAATCTATTTACGATGTAAACACGTACGTAAGCGATCGATTCAATCATTTGTACCTGTTTGAATGAGGAGCCTCTCCCTTCGGGCTATGCAACAACATATGTAGCTAGTTTAAATATCGAAAGAAAAATCCTAACCTCTGCTCATTGATCCATAAAATGTTCCGTGTCCGTGAAATCCTGGCAATTCGAGCAGTTGTAAAATATTGACGGTAGAAGTGGAAGGCATGGAATAAGAAATACCTCTTGTGAAGGAGGTGAACGTGGCTATTCATTATACATGAGTGGGAGGTGGCGAAGCAGAAGCAAAGAAAGGACTGACCCACTTGGAATAGTGCTAGTTGTCTTACTGGTTGAGGAATCACAGCTGTCTACTGTAAAACTAAACCGTATTCGATTCATTTTATTACAAATATACAGAAATTAATGAGCTATAGCAGTTGTATAAGTATCCGTAAGTTCTTAGTCTAGTGGTTTCGGGAAACGGTATTTTGGTTACGGTATAGTGGTTAGTGGGTATTTGTATTTTATCATTTATAGCTTGCATAAGTACTTATTCTCTACGGCGTCGCTTCTGACGAGTTACACTCATTCACGTGAGTGAAAACGGTACCTGATGAAATACAACTCAAGATGATCCAGTTTCAAAAACGATGTGAATCTGTTAACATTAGAAATTACTAATAAAATCTTTTATTCAAACGAGTGCAGCGGAATATTTGTTTTCATCGATAAGTTTCAAATACTTTATAGTATACATTTTTATTCAAGCAATGATATCTTACCTTAACATCGAAATAATCCAGTTTAAATAAATGGCCTCCATTCTGATCTTTAATACACTTAAAACCACAAAAATTTACAAATTCTTCGAAATATCACCCAACCATCAGAATACACTCTTTGAAAACTGATGTGGATTTGGCCTGGAGTTTTTAAAAATATCCTTGGCAGATTTTCAGCCCCGGACAGATTTCTCATTTTATGTACTCCTTAACATCCACTGACTGAGAAGTTTAAGGAATCTTTTCTATTACTACCTCCTTCCTACTGGCTGGAAGGTCATAAACATTTAGATATTGTTGGTCTGTGCAAATCCAATAAATGAAACAAAAAACGTACTGTTATAAAAACTATAAAACTGAGATTGGCCTTGGGAAAATTTGAACTTCTCAATCGTCAGACATGTTTTGAGAAACTAATTTAATCAATCCCATGCAGTATTTTGATACAGAAAAGACTTATTGTACTTATCTGTAGTGTTTTGTCAGACATAGCGTTATTCTTCGCAACTTTTATTTTTACAATCTCTACTAATTAATTTGTCCATTTATCTCACGAGTCTGACTAAGAATCGTTCCGAATGCATCTATATTGGAATTTATTATTAGAAATCGCCTGGAATCAAGTCAGCGTCCCCCATAGGGAATAGTAAAGCGGCCTAAAGACGCCCACGAGACATTATAATTACCAATTAGTTACTTCATCAGTTCAGTAACTATTCATAGTCAGAAACAATTAACTTATATTCGATTTTATTTGTCATTTATCATGAATTTAATTTGTAATTAGTCGTTAATTTGTGGAAACATGGAGTATTTCAATTTATAACAATTCAAATGAATTAATCTGGCCAACACACGATACGAGGGAACTCGTTTCTACTTTAATAATTTATGCCTGATTTGATTTCATCTTTGTACGAGCGTTAGTTCGTTAGTCGTTAGTTAACTTCAGAATAAAGTTAATTAACTCGCAGAAAACTCAGGTTAGATAATTAACGATTTTACTGAATTCAAAAAATGTTCACAAGTGCTCCTAAAATCATCAGAGGCCTGTGTTTCCAGGTTAAGGGTTCAAACCGATCACTAAAGACCCTAAATGTGTGAATATTTCTACAAACAGATTACAATGCTCACATATTCACACTGAATCTTTTTTTTTTTTTTTTTTTTTTTTTCCCCGTCCTTCCTGAGGCTGAGCCTCAAACGGGCTTGCCCCACGAGCCCGTGAAGCGGGATCGTGGGGTTACGTATCCTGTGGTGCGCGTATTCCGGTGCAATGGGATTGTTGCACCGGTCAGCGCACCTTCGGCTATTCTGTTTTGTTCCATTTATTCTCAAAAACAAAAAACCAAAAAAAAACAAATGATAACAATATACAAAAAGAAAGGAGAAACCACAAAACTAAAGTAAAGAGAAAAGAAACAAAAGAACCACCTCTAATACTATATTTACAAATCCTACACTAGCTATATGTTTATTATTTACACTGAACCCATGCACAAAGCTCACCCACCTTGTATGTTAGTCATACTGCCATATTAATCCCGTGCCTGTAAATACTTCAGCCAGATAATTTTTGTTTTTAGAAAACAAGAAAAAAGAGGTATAAATTACAAAATATGTTACCCGATTCAGATAAGTAGCGATAGTTCAATCTAAACAATTTTTGAGAGAGGTTTTTGCCAGTAGGAAATTTCAGGAAATTAGTCTCGTTTGGCAATCCTCTTTACATTACAATGGCCACATAGAAAGTGATTGGTTAGTTAAAGAAGTTTTACACAGATAGACTTTTTACAAGAAGAGTTTATTCACAAGTCCAACGAGGTAACGGTTTTAGTAACTACTGTCTTACGTCTTTTTTTTTTTTTTTTTTTTTTTTTTTTCTAAGCTCTCAAACTTATAAAAAATAGGAATGTGGGAAAAATAAGGAAAACTCTTACGTCTAGTCGGGATGAGAGAGTATTACTGCGTGAGGTGAGTCTGACTGAGTGAGAGGGAGGAGAATTTTGGGAAAGTATATCTAGAGAGGAAAATGGATCATGCCTTCTCAGCTAGTGTGGGGAAATAGGTGAAGATAGCCTCACACGGGTGGTCGTCATCGGTGCCATCGGTCAGCAAGAAAGCAGTTTATTATTTGCAAAACAAGCCCTGGGTCAGTAATAAATAGGTCTCGTCTCAGCTGGTTAAGTGTTATCCGGGCCAGGCCTCCGGCTGACGTTTGAATTCCATAATTGGTTGTACAATAGATTCATTGATGGTAATTTCCAAATGTTTGGTGAAATTTTTCTTCGGATAATTCTAAGGAGTTCATAACCTCCACGTTGTGTTTCCCTGGCTATTTTATGCAATCTTCAGCAATTCAAATCCTCAGCCCACCCCCCGGGGCACAAGATGCCTGCTTTCTTACCTCTTCACTCCTTCCCACAGATCCTTTACACCTTTCAGCCGTGTCTTCCTTGCCACTCCGTAACTATCTTGAATTTCCGCCATGCTTCATCCATAGGTGCCGATTCTGAAACCTCCTCAACATCAAGCATAAGCTTACTAGTTTAGAGATTAATTATTTATCTCCTTTTATGCAATCATTATAGTAATATAAGTTTAATCAGTATTTTTATCATTTAGTGTAAATATGATGGCTTATTTTTAAAGTTTCTATTACTAGTATTATATACATTTTTTTAAGAGGTGCTCATTTATTTTTATAACGATTTATTTAAACGTTTACTTAATGGATTTTCGCTGGAAAGCTTTTTTTTGTGCAAAAGTATTTGATTAATTTTATTTTCGTGTGTGGTAATGTTTTTTTTTGCTATGCAGAATTAAGTTTATTTAACTAATCCCTAATTATTATTCATTAGGGCTTTGGTTGGGATAAAGTTTTTTACTTTACTATATTATATTTCAAAATAATTCTAGTTTCAGATTACTAGACTTAACCAAATTTGTTACTTGAAAATTAATAAATCAGGAAAACTGTATATCAGGACTATTGATAAAAATAAGATGCCAACGTGGTTACAAATGAAAGGTCAATAAAAAAGGTCATGTTTGGCAACGGATCAAATAATCTCAACAGCTTTTAGCACGGTCCCACTAGCGGACTGCTCAAAACCTCTAACCCAGCGACAGCCGGCACAGAGGGCAAACAAGGCAAGCTATTAATGATTGCTAATTAGCAAACATCGTTCTGATATTAACATTATATTATTAATAAATAATTATTTGATATCAAAGGTTTTAGATTCCAGGTTGGCTAATAGTTTAAACATTAAACTCTCAATCGCATATTCCAGGACACGGTAAGTTATATTAGGTTGAAAAAGTCATCCTAAGCTACTAACCTTGTTACAGTCAAGTTATTATCTTATTCGAATGAAAACATTCCATTGCAATAACATGGTTATAGCATACAAATTTCACAAGTTATAAACATGACAATAATAATTATTATTAAATATATTAAGTGGGAAAAAAATGCTAAATTAATGACAAAAATGATAGTAGCATTTCTTGAAAGAAATTTTAAATAAAAACATATAATTTGTGACCCAATAAAATGTCATTGGTGTGTCATTTATAGCCTGAGAACAAAAGCTGGATTTTGGGAAAACATTGAATTAAATAAATTTGCTTAAATGACTCCAAACCTATCTTTTTGAAATTATTTTAAATTTATAATTTCATGGCGTGAGTAGTGCATAATGAAAAAAAGTAGAATAGGGTCGTTCACACTTCTATAGTGTGAAGTAGAGTAGTTTAGTAGCCAATCATTAAACAGTTAAGTGTTCGAAAAAAATGTTCGAATTAGTACAGTACAGTCGGTATACCCACAGCCTATAAATCAACAATTTAAATAATTGTATTCGGAACAAATAATAGATTCTATCTAGAAAAGTCATTGACTAGATTAAAAACGAAAAAAAGAATATACGTGGTACATTCCAAATTGCCAACAAAATAGGGACAGAAAGTTTAAGTTTCCATTACGATGTATATCTAAACCACCCGCCACCAAACAGCTCACGGTCTGTAGAATACCAAGGAATACATGGATATACGCCCAACTTGGAAAAGTGTGAAATCAAATGACGTTCTGGACAACAAAAGACACTACAAAACATTATAATTATATTTTATTATTAAAAATAGTCTGAATGTCAGGAAACACTTCCTGCGATCCCTCGTTGGGGAAGCTATTTATTTCACCATAAGCTCATACGTTATTGGTAAATACCTACAGCCAAGGCTATGCCAGCAAACCAATGTGATATCGTTCACTGATGGCAGCTGTTCTTACGTTGTGACATTTTATTAAATAAATTCAATTCAAATAAATTGTATTCTGCTCCACTGGCTCGAATCCGGTGACGCAGCTGACGGAGGAGCGTGGGGGACTTCCCAAGACTCGCTACCCCTTTCGCATGTATGGGAGGTGACAACCATGTAAATTGGGAGGTCTCTGGGATGTTTGTAAATATTGTACGAATGAGCGAGTGAATGAAAATTGTAAATATGGTATGAAAGAAAACATTTATCACAATTACTTATTGACCAATGAGGAAGAATTTAATTTTAGCACAATGAAGAAACTTTTATTCTTGAATTAATTTCCTGAAAACTCAGGAATTTTCATAAATTGTTCAACACACTTAAAAGAAACACGACTAGTCAAATTCCTTATAAACAATTTTAAACTAGTTTCATCGCTCTAACGTGACATTTTAACTCAAAGTTACAACAGCTACTAATGAACAAGCGTTAACAATTATATCTAAACAACGAAACGTGTAGAGAGGGAGATATGTTGAATATACATTTAAAAAATCTGGTCCATTGGATCACTTATGGTGGTTACAGACCGTGCACGGAGATGTGCAGCAAAATTAACAGAATTAGTAAGTAAATAGTTAGGAGTACTACGAACAATTCAGCTATTTAAGAGAAACCCCGCTAATTTTAACTGCAATTAGATTTACATAATCTAATTCATAATAATGCCTCATATGACATAAATACATAATATGAGTCAAATACCGATTTAAGCTCAGATCCAAATTCTCCCTAATAAAATCCTGCGATTAGACGTGTTAGCATTTGTTCAATTTATTAGCAGTATGGGAAGAAGAGCTACTTAACTAATTTATCATTCAAAACTACTCCATTAAATTTAATGTTATGACACGATTACTCCCATAAACTACCCTACTAAATGTTAAAAAGCGTGACCGAGTTTTTAAACTCCCATAGACTACAAATCTTTTAATCGACTATTCAACTATACTCACTGTTAGAAATTCCGAGCTACAAAACCCCATCTACGTGTTTAAGCAGGGTCGACCTTCCGGCCGAGAGGCCGACTTATTTCAGGCCCCTGCCGGGGCTGGCCAGGCTTGACCTGGCCGACTGCAAACCCTTCCCTAGGTACCCCTAGGCTCCACCCTCGGTAGACTCTCACTACCTTCCTGATTCCACCCGCCTCCTTTAGGCATACCCCACCCTATATCCTTCTCATACATCCTTCAAATGGGGGACTCCCCTTAGTGAAAGGCACTCATTAGCCCAAAGTAATTTTCCCACATCCTATTTTATAAGTTTGAGAGCTAAGAAAAAAAAAAAAAAAAAAAAAAAAAAAATCTGAAAATACAATAAACACTATTCCTATTATCTTTTTTCATTCAACCTATTCATTTATGCCAGTTTTATGTCAATTAATTTTAGTTTAGTGATACTCTGTTGTGTTTTTTTAATTACCCAATTAATAAACTGTAAACTAAAACTAATAAAAAAGTAGTATTGGACAATGAAATTTCTTAAATAGTTTTAAGGTACGAAAGGGGCAAGAATATCTTTCTGGAAAAAGCCTCACTAAATATTTCTATAGACTATTTAAAACTAGATTTAATAAAATAAAGTGTAGCCAAGGCCTTAAAAATAAACACTAAAATAACCAAATTATGTTGATAATTATATAAATAAAAAAATCAGAATAATTTTTTTGTTGAATTTAATTGTACAATAATTTTAAAAAATATAAAAAATAAGTAAAAACAGCAAGGTAGGACTTGGCAAATGAATAGCGAAGAGCTCAAACAATTCAATTGCAAATATTTTTTCAAATATCCCGTATCAATTACACCAGACGACAGCTCACGGTTCACGAACACGAATTCTAACGAACCCTTAAAGGGATTAAACAAAAAATATGACCCACAAAAACTTTTAAAATGATTTTCCCACTTTAGTGACAATTTAGCAGAGAGTAACTCTTTTTATTTTTTTATTGTTAACATTGAGGGTTATAAATTTTAATTTTTTGAATAAAAACAACAAACTGAAGAAGGATTGACAATAATTATTTTGTATTGTACGACGCAGGAAGTTAAAACCTGACAATACAGGCTCAGGAAAGTTCCGAAGTTTCACTTCGTATGACCGGCTAAAAGCAGATAGTCCTTACTGCATCCAGAAACTACGGGTTTTATCTTATTCTTTTCATTAGGTTTGTTTTCTATTGAAGTTGGCAAAAATGTAATTTAGGTTTTTAGTGTGAAATAAAACTCATTTTTTTTCCACACAAAAAATGAACTTTAATCAGTCAAATATCTTTCATTCGGTTCGATGACTTTTGTCATCTTTCTGGTAACTTCATAATCCCGCGCTCATAGAATTTCGGGTCCTTATCAACAAAAAGCTCAACCAAGTGCGATTTGAGGTCATAGTTATTACTAAAATTTTTACCATTTAATACGTTTTATAAACTTCGAGATAAATGATAATCCGATGGTGCAAGGCCGGGGCTGCATGAGGGATGCGACATCACTTCCCAATAGTTTTGTACATGTTACTAAAGATGTGTGAGGCCTCGCATTGTCGTGGTGGAACACGATTCCTTTGCGATTTACCAATTCTGGCCTTTTCTCTTTGTTTGCTTCCTCCAATTTCATAAGTTCTCGGCAGCAAACATCTGAGTTGATCGTTCGGTTGTTTGGAAGATGCTCAAAATACACAACACCTTTGAACCCATCATCTTTTTCTGATGCGATTCAGCTTCCGATATGGTTTGTGCTGGTTCATCATGCTTGCACCATGATCTTTTTGTATTAACGTTATTGTAGACGACCCATTTTTCAACTCCAGTGATAATTCGTTTCAAAAAAGAGTCGATCGCATTACGTTTGAAATCTGTATCACAAATATTGATTCTTTGTGTTAGGTGAATTTCTTTCAATTCGTGTGGAACCCAAATATCGAGCTTCTTAACAAGTCCAAGACGTCTTGAATGATTTTCAATTGTTCTGTGTGATACATTTATAAGACGAGTTGATTCAATTATGGCTTTTATTTTCTCATCATTAACTTCAGAAGGTTGATCAGAACGTTGGTCATCATTTAGGGAAAAATCTCCAGAACGAAATTTTTTCAACCGATTCTGGTACGTCCGTTTTGTTAAACAATCAACACCATAAAGTTCACATATTTCTCTGTGAGCCTCAGCCGCTTTCTTACCTTTATGAAAATAAAAAGTGTCGAAAATGCTTATTTTTGCATTCCATGTTAAAACTGACCGTAAACTGACAGTTGTAAATAAAATTACACGAAATTTCTTTCTGCAGCAACCAAAAGGTATCGTCTACCAAATTTCAAAAGAAAACAAATTCTAACATAGACAAAATAATAACGAAACAAACATAACGATATATACTGGTGAAAACCGAAATCACTTTCTTGCCAACCCATTACATTACCAGTAGTTAGTCCTGTGTGACTATAGATAACTGTAACTATGTAACTCTCTTGTAACAGCCTTTGTATAGTTTGATGTGCGCTCGGTTTCCGGGCCATCTACTTCGTCGCATGTGAAGGGTTGGAAATGTTCAAACACATCAAAACGTAAGTAAATGAAGTGAATATTTTATATGGATGCTACATTAGTGAATATTTGCCAGTTGATCCATGAATCGGTTTTCAAAATTGTATGATCTATCTCTAAGTTCCTTATTAGTAAATGGTATAAAATGTTAAAAACCAAGCAGTGAAACGTACTTCAATAACATGATGGTGGTGCTGAATTGAATCAACGATTTAATTATTTGACGACAGTTCTGAAAAAAAATTACAGCTGCTTTTTTTTTCCCCCATAGCTCTCAAACTTATAAAAAAACGTATAAATAATTATAGGATGTGGGAAAAATAAAAGGAAAATTATTTTGGATTGATGGGAGTTTTTTCTTTTTTTTTATTATTTCACTAAGGGGAGTCCCATTTAAAGGATGTATGAGAAGGATATGGGGTGTGGGATGGGATGCCTAAAAGAGGCGGGTGGGTTCGGGAAGGTAGTGAGAGTCTACCTATGGTGGAGCCTAGGGGTACTAGGCATTGGTTTGTAGTCGGCCAGGTCATACTTGGCCCCGCCCCTGAAGAGGGAATTATCAATAGTATTACTGCTGTAAAAGGAAATTTGAAGTTAGATAAATGTATAACTTTCTTTTTATCGGGTGTCCTTAGTCATAGTAAAAAGAACGAATAATAAGATAAAATAAATTATAATACAATCTTAGTACGTTGAAGCAAAATGTTCATAATGAAAAAAGTGGAAACTTATCTTTAGCATGCTTTCAATATTTTTATGCTTTTTAATTTCGCCAAATCTCGTGACGTGAAATACACGTGCAAAAACGACGCAATTAATTTTTATATTCGCAATTTTCTGAGATGATTTAACAAATACAATCTGCTTTTAATAAATGGATTTTTTTAGCTAAATAGCTTTAATAATTATTTAATAACTGTTTTCTATTTTAATATGTTCATACATTTTTTTTTAAATCAGCATAATTACTTCGTAGTTTAGGCTATTGATCAGCTGTGGAGCTCATTTTAGTTTGCTAAGTTTATATAGTTCTACAATATTATGCTACATAAGTTATATTTAACTTTCTTATAAAACTATAACAACTACCAAATCTAGTACACAGGGAATCGAGAGACTTATCTCTAACAAAGTCTTATCTTAAAGTTGATAGGAACTCTGTGAGAGTTAGAGGTACGGAGCCAAAGAGAGGCATGTGGTCCAGATAACTCCAGCTGGATCGTATTCCGGTGTCTACTTCCACTGGCTTGGCTTCTCTTGGAGTTTTCCAGGGCTCCGGAGTAAAAATAAAGAGAAATAGTTTTCCTCCCTTCAACTTACCATTTTATGGATCCGGCAGGACTTAAGGCTTACAAGTTACACGTACACTCCCAAGAAGTAAACCCTGCGGTTCTGTGAATACTATTCTACATTTATTCAATTCTAAATAGTTTATTCGGTTCTCTGCCGGTTTTCATCTAGTGGGTTTTCTCAATATCTGAGTTATTTTACTGTTCAGGAAATATGTAACTTTAAAATTTATTAAGTGGGCAGCTCATTAGGACGTTTAAAGCGAAGAAGCTGTGGCCAGAGTTCGTTGGAACGGAATTGCATAAAACCACATTTGTAGTCTTTGGGTCAGGGGGAACTTTGGGGGTCTTTGGTAGATGACACAATTCGATTTTTAATGTATAATATCAATTTCGAAGCAAAATGTTCCCACATTACTTCACCCTTTGTCACAAGTCTTGTCCGCTAGTTTATTTTAATTCTATTCCTCTCCCTGTATCCGAGACAGTACGGTACTTAGGTTTCCCTCTCGACAAACGACTGACCTGGAACCCACATACGAGACTGAAAAGACAAGAACTAAACAGACGCTTTGGACAACTATACATACTGTACTTCAAAGGACATCCCATCTCTCAATAGAAAATAAACTACTTATTTACAAAGTTATACTTAAGCCAATCTGGACATACGGAATAGAGCTATGGGGGACTGCAAAAAAGTCGAACATCAAGCGTACCCAATCCTTTCAATCAAAAGTCCTCTGAACAATAGTAAATGCCCCTTATTACGTCAGCAACAAAACCCTTCATAACGATCTTAATATACCCTACATTCTTGAAGTCATCCCTTCCAAGTATATAAAATTCCACAGTAGCCCTTCCAACCACCCTAATCCTGTAGCACAGTCATTGCACTGCACCACTCATCCCTATAATCCTCCTCGGAGACTGAAATGGCAATGGCCTCGTGACATGCTATAAACGCGTGACAGTGGGAGTCCTGGCAATTGCCAGTTTCTCCAATCATGTCCTGAGCGTCTGTGGCTCTCGCGCTCTTGGTCAGCCTACACTGGCTCGTATCTGGTGACGCGGCTGACGGAGGAGCAAGGGATACTTCCCAAGACTCCGCTTTCTCTTTCACATGTGGACTTGGAAGGCCTCTGGGTTGTCTGTAAATATTGTATGAATGAGCGAGTGAATGATGAATTGTAAATATGGTATGAATGAGAGCATTTATCTTAATTACTTATTGCATAATAAGGCAGATTGTAATTTTAGCACAATAAAGGATTAATAAAAAAAAAATATATTAATTTTAAAAAATCAAGAAAAATTTACTAATAAAACAATTTCCTAGTCTTTTTTCCGCATTAATAATGCGGTATATACTGAATTGCAGTAATGAAATGTATATAAACGAAATAAAACAGTTAAACGGAGTTAGAAACAACATTATCGAAATGTTGTAACAGTGCACGATCTTTATTGTTCATCATATGACTTTATAAAAACCACTCCGCATGTTTGACTAACACTTCCTTTTATTTCTTAAGACGTTAAAATAGTTGAATGGTAAAATAGTTGAAATAATAACCAAAACCACACTAATTAAATCGGCTTGAACAGCATTGAGTGCGTGATATTTTTTTGAACCATCATTAAAATTGTGTTAGATTTATAGTCATCAATATTTCCTTTACCACACGTCAAAAGAGAGAGATTCTGTGGCTCCTGAAAGCTTATAATGTCAGGACTATGAGTGTTAACTAAAAACTATCAACATTTTCACATTCCATTATCATCTTGCATCCACGTTTACCCTAACCAAACATATACAGCATAAATATAAAATTTTTAATTTCAAATAAAGTTGGTTCACTTGCGGCGGTTACGGATCGTGTACGGTTGCAGCCTTGTCAAGACGTTGGCAAGCAAAATCAGCTATGATCTAGTTAACAGTACAGCAAACAACCCTGCTATTAAGGATAAAAACGCTAATTTAAGCTGCTATTTTTATGCAATCTAATTCGTAATGAAGACTCATATAATATAAACACATAATGATTCACATATATATGATTACGAGTTTACATAATGAGTCAAAGAGAATGATCTCGGGTCTATAAGAACCAAACAACTACATCAAATAGAGACAATAGATGAATTCGTCACAGTTTAAAATATGTATAAGGAGCATTAAATCCCTAGTTAGTAATTATTCAAGATAAAGACCTAGTCACGAGACATTCTCTTGCAAACAATAAAACATCATTGTACATCAGGCTCCATAATATCGACCTAAATAACAATTAGCTCAATTATCATAATTACTAGCACAGTCGTCATTACCTATTCATTCATTTTTCATCAAACGGTTTTATGGAGTTTATTTAAAATAACCGCATCGTCACTGTACACTGTTCCGTTATTATTCATTGTTATTTTATCCATGTACAGCTGCCCTGCCAAGCTGGAAATAATGGAACAAGGTATTTGGGGGGAAAATGGACATTGACACATGTTTTCAAATTCAGCAAATTACGATGATCTTTGAGACTTATTGAGCTAAGGTATGGAGTATGAAACCCTCATTTTAGCAAAGATTGACCTTCTTTATTTGTATCTAGTTTTTAGTGGACAGCACCAGCTATTGGCGTAGGTTTAAATGTGACCCTAGCTAATAATACATACAGCCTACATACAATACATTAATTAAATAAATTAAACTATTAATACATACAACATACATTGTTTGACGGCAAAAACTTTTAGACAAAGGTGTGAATTTCCTTTGGAAATGTTCACTTTTATATAAGGACGTTACTAAGTTGTTTGATGCAATGAAAAGTGTATGAACTTCTTAACATATTGTGTCGTAATTATCTGATACGAGCTTCAAGGCACGCATTGCAAGGAAATAAAAAAGTGAAACAGCTTTCACTGTGAGACTTAATCCTTATATTGATATCGCCAAAGAATGAGAAAAGGGAACAGCTTAAGAATAAGTTTTACAAGGTTGGTACTTTATAAAGAAGACATTTTTTTTTTTTACTAGGAACGAAGTTTCGAATTACATCAGTTCATCTTCTACAAAAATGCTATATAATTTTTAACGGTTGATAACGTTTATTACTAAACTGTTTCCCTTATACAACTTAACGGATACAAATAATAGTTGTATCCTTGTATAAATAATTGTATGGCACAAACATGTCGTATGAACTCAACTAAATACCAGTCGTTAAGTTGTCGATACATTTTTTCTGTGTAAATACTGTCCGAAGATAAATTGACGTGGACCAAAACTTGGCAGTTTTGAACAAAAAAAAACAGATTAGGAGGCAATGTTAAATTGAACTTTTTTTCAATTTGGTACGATATAAAAAAGGAAAAACGGTATGGAACAGAAAGAAAATGGAATAAAAGAAAACCCAAGATCACTATCAAGTACACCGCTTTGAAATGCCCATTACCTTGTAATGTGATTAAACGCCCTTGTAAAAAAGCTATCTTCTAGATAATCCAATCTAAAATTATAGATGTAGGTACACCAAACAAATTTTGTCTGAGAACACCCTGTATATGTGATAAATGGTTCAATAAGATATTACAATGTGTAGCGGGGGTGTAGGTAATTTTATGGTAATGCCTTGGTGAGATGTAGTGGTATAAAATTTTATATGCGGTGTGGCGCAAACACAGTCATGAGACAAGGCTTCTCGATGAAAAAGCGACATCTTCGCTGTCCTGATAGCATCAATAAACTAGATGGGTCCTTGGAAACTTTATATAGGGAATCACTACTAACCTAGAATATTTTTTGTCGTGAATTTTATTTTCTAGCCTCTAAAAAATATTTACATTCGAATATACAACCTATAGCTTTCGATTACTCATCTCATCTTCAGGACACAAAATTCTACAAGGGTATTAATTGTATTATAAATCAAAATATATTCCTAAAATTATTTAAGGAATAATCTAAGGTTTTAGTAAGTTTTATTCTATTTGAGTAGTATTATTAGAGAGTTTTTATGGTATTTTTATAAGGTAAATAATGTTTTTATCGTTGAATCACTGTTATTATATTACTTCATTTGATTGATTTTAGTATATTTTAACTATTCATTAAAGAAACAAAAATCAATTTTAAGAATAGTTTATTGCATTACAAATGTAGCATTGCTATTGCTATGTGATGTTTTTTTTTTAGCATAAAGATGTCTACGTAGACTGGTCGATAAAACTGTACCAAAATATTTCCTGGACTCTAGAAAATATTATTCACGACCTATAAATGTAACTTCTTTCAATGAAAACCAAATCGTGTATTGATTAATATTTTAGTTATTACTAATAATTATCATCTGAAGAAAAAATATTTCGACTTGCCCGAGGATCAAAGCCGGTATTTCCCGATCTTCAGCCAGTGTTCTACTTCTGAGCTATAAATAATTAAATCCTTTATTCAGTCAATTCTCGTAAAATTTAAACCAATAGACAACATTCTTACATGTCTTACAAGGTTGCGGGCGCAAAGCTAAACATTTTTGATATTGACTGAGGTAGAGCACCCGACCGGGGAACTGTCTCAAGTATTTGTAGACTTTCCTTGTCAAGATTGAAGTGACCGCACATTGATCGAAATGAGGAGACATTTTTCGAAATGGAAGCATGGTTTGACTTTCATTAAATTGGTGTCATGAGAGAAATACAATCTTGTAAATTACATTAATTCTTGTAGGTGGTGTCTGTCGTTTCAAAGTGATGCGCAATGTTTAAATGTCTGTTTTTCTCTTACTTCCAATAATGTCTATCTCAAGGGAATCCATGCATGTCAAAATCTTCTCGTGGCTTAGCTGTCAATTCCACGTATCTCGGTATAATTTAATTCATGCACAAAAGTATTTTTACGACTTCATCCAAAAAAAAATTAAGATACTAAAAGCAAATAATTATTACTGTGTAGGTAGCTATATTTGTATAGACTGAGAATACAATTTGAATTATTCTTTTTCGGTCTAGACTTAAAAGCTTAAGAAGTTGTAATGGTTAATGGAAAAATTTTAGTGCCTGTGCAGCAAAGCAATCAACCACTCGCTAATGAATACAACCTTTAAAAATCAATTTGACTAAAGAGCGGCCCATAATAACTAATTATTAATGTATAAAAGTCATTTTTTGTGATGTAGTAAAATACAGGGTGCTGCAGAAAAATGTTAGCACGCTTAATTAGATAGTAAAAGAGCTGAATTTTAATTTGGTTGCAGATTTACTGTTGGTTGAGAAGTAATGACCAAATCATTATTAGGTTCTGAAGAGAGACATCGCTCCAAATTAATCTTCTTTAAACCTCCTTTCATTCAGCCAATTTTTCCAAGAACTCCACTTTCTACCTGGAACATGGAGGCGGTATGTAACTAATAAACATAAATCGTTTCAAAATGCGATGGACATGCTCCTTCAGAATCCTTACTTCATGAGCATCATTATAACGATGAGCATCATTGTGAAGCGATGTTCTGGGTTGTAGGCTAGACATTCCCACATAAAATTATATCGATCTGTCAGAACTTTGTCTTTGAACACTCCAAACAGTTTCATCAGCTTCTATACCACCCTAACTAATTCGTCTTATGGCGAGTACACTCTGTGGATCGGTGAGAAATTCTCCCACTTTTCATACTTCCAGTAATATTATAACACAAACTTTTTTCTTCAACACTTATTCTGCAATGTCGGATATTGTTTCTCGTCCATTAAATCTGTAGCAAAAACAAAATCTGCGTTTTGCCAGCTAACGAAGTGTGGTAATATATTCTACTACTATAATAAAATTTCAACTTGTTATGAGTTTTTTTTTTATTAGGCGGCTTCCAACAAAAAAAACAAACTAACGGAGCTTAATGGAAATTCGTTGCAAAAATCTTCTTAAACCACAATTGGTTCTTGCACTCTTGCTTCTTGAGAAATGAATAATTAAGGCCATATATTTGATATAATTTTAGTAAAATGAAACGATTTTAACTTTGAAATTAAATATACTTCTTACATTATATTACTGTATCATGAGTACGAAATAATGATAATAATATTTTCATTATACTTCGATAAAATAATTTAAAATACTATAAAAAATAATTGAACCGCTGTATGGCGCATTAGGGCAAAGTTAAATTGGTTTGGAAATAGGGGAAATCCAATGGTCTGAGAGCACTAAGAGTATAAATCAGGGCGTGTTGCTGGAAGGATAAGCAACGTTGTGGTCGGAGATTTATTTGTCATTGTTGCCCTAAATCCCTTTTATTTTATTTTTTATTTTTCTGGCTTTGCGGTATTGGTTTGAGAAGGGAGAGAGCAATTTGCCAGCAGCTTCGCACTCCTAATCCACAAAACAGCAATAAAGTAGCCATTAATTATCACCATCAGTAATTTCGAGAGTTGACTGCTTAAATGGTCAGCAAGTCAGCTTAGATAACTTCTACACCATACCTGTAAATTTTTTGGATGTGCAAACAAAGGAATCACTACTACATTTGAACCTAATACTTCTTGAAAAATGGTTATTCATGAAAGGCGTGGACAATACTACGCTAACGCAGATGAGATGTGACCTAACGTCTTTATGTACACAGTATATTTTTCAAAGTTGTTTTTGTAATTATACCATTCATTGCCAAAAATTTGCATTCAAAGTCTAGTTTATCTAGTTTTGGTAATTTATCACCTGAAAGTAAGACTTTAGATCATATTATTTTGACATAATAACCAAAACCATGGTATCGACTTTAGTAGCAGCACAACCACTGATACATATACACATGCCAACACGTTTGTTGATCGCCAGTTTCTTTCATTGAGCAGTTTTTTTATTAATGAACCATCGCCTGGCGATGAGGTTCAATCTCTACCTCTAATGATCGACTCTTTGATTGCCTCGGTGAGACTGACTCCCGATCTCTTGGTTCCCCTTGTTAGATCTGGTGATTCAATAATGGAATTCTTAGACATCGTTTAGCGCTAATAGAAGTTATAGTTGATAATTTACAGTGTATAATTTATAGTTAATAATCAACTCGGATGTTAAAATGATGGAACCAGTCCCAAATAACTGAAACTTCAAGATTAATCTTAACTTCACAGGTTACATTAATAAAACAGAATCTTATCAATCCTTCACTTCAATGTTTGTCGCTATAACTTAAATATATCAGATTCAAACAATTTTTTTTTCTTGCTGAATGCATATTCTAATTACTGATAATGATGAAAAACCATCGTGCCAACACTCTGCAGTTTAGATTGAAATTGAGTAACTTAAATATGAGGAAAGACAAAGCTTCTGCACCATTCTTAGTCCGGATAGAAAACTGACAAATTCCTCCATTGATGCCACACTGACGCAGAGTACATACATGAGCAAGATAATTTATCTAAAATAATCGTCAAATAACATATTCGGATTGTTGCAAAGTGTGTGTTAATTCGAAAATTAAATATTCGTCTAATTGCGCTGCTGTCGAAGCACAGGGAAAATAGTTCAGTAAAACACATACGAATGAAGAATTCTCTAAAGCAATTAAAAAGATTGCTAATTTGTTTCTTTTAAAAAGAAGATTAATAGTACAAGTCATAAGCTTGTTTTTTTTTCAAAGTTCAATCATTGTTAGGACGCAATGGGTTGGAAGGCTTCCAATTTCTTGACGATTGTGAGTTTGATCAACAAACTCTTCAGAAATACACTCCTTAAAAGTGTCTGGATTATTGGGTTTGAATTTTTACTAAGGATACAACTTTGAATAAACCTCGTTTATTAGTTGACAGATAAAACCGTAGAAACTATGTAAATAAAGGAAAATTCCTTATCCGAAATGAACATTTCTTTTCAAAGATGAAAAAAACTCAATCCCTGCTGCTATCCGCTTAAGGAAATTTTCCCAATATCATGTCAATACAGGGGACCTTTAACGAAAACTATGTCACTGGTCGATAAGTTGTCAGTTTCTCGATGCCCGAATGTGGAAAGCTGTTCTACACCGCCTGCAATATTAACCCAGTGTGTGCATATGCCCTTCAAATATGTTTCCCATACTACATACATGAGCATATTTTCCGTCTGATTAACTATAAAAGCAGATCAGTATATTCCCCAAATATCAATCAATATTTATAATTTTGGTCTGTATCTTAATGGAAGCTTCAGTTTATAAAAAGCAACGTCATTTTCGATTCGGCGGGAGTTTGGATTATGCATCAAGCAGTTAGGTATAACATACTTTCCTAGTTTATCGCTAATTAATCAGTATGCTTTTAAAGTCAAAAACTTTATAGCAATTAATCAGTTTAAAGCATTTCTCCTACATTTTATCTCAACTAAGCTTCATTGCAGACAATTTATTGCACCATTAGCTATTCTTTATCTAATGATCAATTCTATGCAATTGAATATCGAGTCAGAGTACTTTTTTTTAACTCTTGGCCAAACATCAATTCGAATCCCTGTTCATTGATCCAATCAAGTCAACTTCAGTTTGAATATTTTTCATACATGTTGACAGAAGCATATATCGATTGTTCTAAAAAAAAAAAAAAAAATGCAACATTTGAGAAAGGATTCATTTTTTCCCCAAGGAATTGACTTGATGTAATAAGAATTATTGTCATTTCCCGGGAGAAACTACAATGGTTAATGGATGAGTCACATGTATTGAAGAGACTGTTCTAAGAAATACAGACAATTTGCATATGTTTAAGACCGTTTTTTATGAAATTATTGAAGACCCAGAGAAGATGCATAAACCAAATTTGTCTTGAGATATATGTTTAAAATTTATAATTCAAGATAAGACAGCGTCCCAGAAGATGGAGACATATTTTTAAGAAAAAAATTAAAGTCGATTTTACAAAACATTTTAGACTCCCTGTCCTAAAAACGTTAATGTAATTTTAAATGGGGGCGATTCCATTATTCTCAGTGATAGTTACCACAATCGTCGCAAGGATTGTAGGACATTTAAATTTGCTCCAATAACATTAGTTTAGCGAAATTTGAAACCATTTTTGTTTATTTTTTTTTTTGATTCCTCCTCCATTCTTTTTTTTTAGCTCAGAACGTAATAGAGAACTTTTCATTGTGGCATATTTCAGCTGATTTTTTGCATATTTACAGAAGAGTAACGACATATTTTCTGAATAATCTACAGATTTTCACTTCATGTTATATTGGAGTATTATACAATATTTTTCTGATTAAAATCCGGGTTATAGTTTGGCAGCGACTTGAACATAGCGAATTGTATTATTTTTTTTTTTATCATAATTTTCATAAAATTTATTACAAATTTAAAAGGCGTAAGATTGTAATTCTTTTTTTTATGATTAAAAATTAAAAGTATAATCCTATTAGCCTATAAAATAACCATATATTTCGGTTTATTATTAATTTTAAGCCATTAACACTAACGATTTAAAATTTTTAAATGTTTTTAGATGATATTATATTAGTTATATTATGTAGGAAAAAAAACAAGAAAAAATAAACAGTTTCAGTAAAAAAACAATTACAATATTAAATTAGAAACAGCTCAAAGTAGAAATAGAGAAAAAGACTTAGAAAGATGAAATAAGAAAAAGAAAGAATAGTTTATATAAGTAGAAAAAGTATACATATATGAGGAAATTAATAATTTCATATTTTCTTTTCTTTTTTTTTAGTTTCTTGTAGTTTTATTTATAAATATATAGACAGTCTTTTTTTCTCCATTCTATCCAAGACCAGATACCGTGTGTTGATGCTACATTTGTGTATATACCTTGAGATAGAGTTGGTAGACGAGACGCGAGTGTTGCGTGTGTAGCGAGTGTGTGTTCTTATGTCGGAGTGTTGCCGCACCACCGTCCGGTGTCGCCGCTCAACTGAAGGCTTCGGTTTTCCCCCTCCCACGTGGGGCATTCTCCCCCCCTTCCCCCTCCAGTGTACAATTAGTGGGTCCCCCCTTCTACTCTTACAATTCGTCCCCCCCCCCCACTTTATCACTCATCTTCTGAAGTATTGGTTTATTGTCACCATCGTACTACTCTGTTAAAAATAGATAAGAAGCAATGGCAAAAGATTCGAACCCACCTCAAGGATCTAAAGCCTTTATCAGTAGAACTATATCTAAATTAATCAGAAAAACTACATATATTATTTAACAAAAATCCATACAAATTCAAAATCAAATATTGGTTAAGATACGTGGACGACGTACTGGCGTGCTTCATGGGGAGTCATACAGAATTATATGAGCTATCTAAGTATTTAAACAGAATAAATAAAAACATTAAATTTACGACAGAAAAGGAAACAAACAAAGAAATTAATTTTCTAGATTTAGCAGTGAGCCTACATAAATCTAGACTATTTAGGAAAGATACGGTGACGGATGTAGCGATACATAAGGATTTTGGCACCATCACAGTCTCAAGATGGCCACGTTCCTCTTCCGCATCAATAGACTGGTTAACTACTCACTAGACAGGAATGGTTATGACAAAGAAAGCATACATATTCACCATGTAGCAATAGCCAATGGATATGACAGAGACATGATAACGGGACATTGAATATAAAAGATAAATGAAGTTTGACACAAATAATCTATACATTAAAAAATGGTCTAAGAATACATCTATCCCATTTCTTCAAAGGCCAAAACGACCGAGCTTAGCAAAAGTGAATATGTTCACATCGCCCTACCTCCGAAATTACTATCATCAATTTTATCAAACTTTGTGATTGTTGATAATATGTAGACGTACGTAATAAAAGAAACCACATATTGCTGCCATAGTTGGTTGCAGAGTTATTAGCGATAAAAATAATTCTACATCTATCCAGCTCCTTCATCCGTCATATTGCTGAAGCTTAGCGGATAGAAATAAGTTCAAATCACTCAACCTCTGAAACTGCTTGCAACATTAATGTCAAACTTTTTGGGATTCTTGACAATATATAGAGAAACGTAAGCAAAGAAACCACATAATGCTCCCATAACTGGTTGCAGAGTTATTAGCGATAAGAATAATTCTACATCTATCCAATTTCCTCAAACATTAAATCGACCGAGCTTAGCAAAAGTGAATATGTTCACATCGCCCTACCTCCGAAACCACTATCATCAATTTAATCACACTTTGTGGGATTGTGCTTGTGGATGACAAAAGCAGCCATTGGTGTAGCTTACAAAAGTAAAGTAACCTTGCGCAACTTAATTTCCGACACTAAAGACACGATTATTATATAATATTTAATACGAAAATTATAATATTTTTGGGGCGTCTATAGAACAGGGTATGGGGAATGCAATAAACCCTATGTTGGTAGAACAAATAGAAAATTATCAATTATATGCAAAGAACATCTGAAACAAAAACGCCAATTCTACCAACACTTACAGGAAGAAAGGCACCATGAGGCATCACATAAAGTTGCATTGCTACAACATACAAACGATAGTCAAAACCCTGGAAAATATTGAATATACATTAAAAGGAAAAAATAGCTGTCGGGTCGTCACTAGGCACCCCGCCTAGTGACGAATAGAGGGTTGATTAGGCTATGACCTGGACAATTGCTTCATGGCTTACTACCGTACTAACTGACTCCATATTTGATAGGTATGTGCCCCGACAATGCACTATGTTCAGGAGAACAGGTATAGGGTAGGCATTGTAGGTAGTTTGTGTGGTCTTGGAATGACCACGAATTCACACTCGGTATCTGAGGGTAGGTAAAAACCGTCCGGGTCCCAAAGGCGAGTGTGAATCGGAGAGAGGCAGTCTGGATCACTGGGGGGGGGGGGGGGAGACACTAGTAGGTAAAGTTTTAGGGCCACAGCAACCGTTGTCCGCGAGGGAGAGGACTCTCCCAAGGAGGTGCTAGTCTTAGCGAGACGAAGGCAGAGAATCCCACTAGGAAAGTGTTGAGTCTGACGAGACCGGACTAAAACATAGAGAGGTTCGGAAGAGAGATGTAGAGGTTTTCATAAATGAGAAGGCCAAATCTTGAAACATCAGTGCAGCTGCAGGTACCAGTCAGAGAGCCGTTGTTAGAATGATTTACAGGCTAAAACAAGGGCCTATATATAGCTGCCAGTAACCAATGATCTGGGGTGTTATTCTGACCAACCACGCCGCTGGGTTGCGGTGACGCTTGCTTGTTCTAGACAGGGACCCACCAGCCTCCTAGCCACTACCTGACTCCCCCTTCAAAGGCCTCTGACTAGTTTTTTGCAGCTGCGTCTTTTATTGTTTACAACATTTAAGCTGGTATGACTTATGGTTTGGTAATGTTATTTACATTTGTTTAAATAAATTTAAAACATATTATAACCAATTTACAATATGTATACAATAGAGTATAGAGTGATTTATCTTATGTAGTTAGGGGTCACTACAATAGCGATCACATGTTTGCTTAAACACCTTACCTCCTGGACAAAGCCAGGCGTAGATTGAGGAGCGTGGATACATCAGCCCTAGTTAAATAGATAAAAAAGATACTATTACTAGATTGGGTGAGTAGCCATGAGATTGATATGTAGTTGAATTTTATGTAGGTTTTTATAATTTTATGACAACTTGCTGACAATATTTTAATAATTTTTTATGGTTGTCATGGTTATTTGATAGTTTTTAAAAAAAATTATTTACTGTGTTGTATTTTTGAATTTTAACATTATCTAATTGTATTAGAATAGAATGACAAATGACAATTTCAAACTAAGTACAATTCAGCACTGTTAGCGGAATTCGAAGGCTGTGGGATACACGTAGTTTGTCTCCAAAGTCTCAGTTTTTTATCATTCGACTTTAAGTTTTATTGAAGAGATAATTGAAGATGACAGGTTAGCGCTGTCGAAAGCGCTATTTCAATATAGAAGAAATTATCAATTGTGGAAAGGCAATAAAGCTATTTTATAATCCAGATCTTTTCTCAATTCCAATGTTTAAGTCCAAAAAAACTTAAATAATAGAATAACTATTCGTAAGTAGATGTCTAATGCTTCTATCAAGGTTTTTTTTTTTTTTCAAAACCTCTCTATTGATAATATACTATATTCCAAATTTATTTATTTATTTTTGGCATTGTGTATATAGGGGTCCAAAAAGATGTATCCTCTGTTTAAAAGTCCATAACTTGCAAACTAATTGACGGAGTTGTCTCATTTTTGGTAGTGTAATAATTTGTAGTTCCGGCAATCGCCATACAAGCGTTGTATTGCGTTGTTTTGTTTTGTCAGATGACAGTCGCCAGATAGTTAGTGTTTTATTGTTAGTTGTACCTTGTTACTCGAGTAAACATGGCTGGCGTAAGGCTTACATTTGATGAAAGGAAGTCTGTTTTAAAGTGGTATTTTAAGTACGAAAACATTAATGAGGTTCAACGGCAATGGCGAAATGTGTATCAAACAGAGCCACCGACACGTTTAACGATTCGTCGCATTCAAGACAAATTTGAAGCCGAAGGCTATGTTAAAGATGTACACAAACAACGATCTGGACGACCTGTAACAGTAACAAGTCCATTTAACTCCCACCTTGTGTTACAACAATTCACTCGCTCACTACAGAAGTCTGTGAGACAGTGAGCCCGTGAGACTGGAGTGAGTCGCTCAAGTGTTCGGCGAATTTTGAAGACAGCAAAGTGGAAGTGCTAGATCCCAAGATTGCTACACGAAATGAACGAGGACGACCCAGATCGAGTGGTTTAATAACATGGTGCGCAACGATGAAGAGTTTGCAGAGATGATTGTGTGGTCTGATGAGGCACAGTTCAAACTCAATGGTGCAGTAAATCGCCACAATTGCATCTACTGGGCCACCGAAAATCCAAACGTCCATGTAGACAAAGCCGTGAATTTGTCAGGAGTAAATGTGTGGTGTGGGTTGTTTTACCGGGCCTTGATTGGGCTATTCTTCTTTGACGGCACAGTTACCGGTGAGGTGAATTGAATTCATCCACCGCAGGCAGCTCAAAGATCTCGTGAAGCTCACTGTTTCTTCACTGCTCGAATGAAGTACCTCTGACCACTTTCATCAGTATACCGTTTTAAAATTGCTGAAGTCGCCGAGCTGTCGTATACGTCAGATAACGAAAAAGCGGTGCACCATACAGCAGAGTAGGCCTGAGTATGCTCTTGTAAATCAGTAGCTTGAGACGCAGTGATAGATTGGGAAAAGTTAATAAATGCGTAAGCCGGTACGACGTCGAGCGGGTTTCCTTCAACTTCTTCGTAAAATGGTTACTAAAATGGAGGTGTCTGTCCATTTTAATTACCTGATATACTAGGTTGTTGGCTGGTGAATTTTCCTCCGTTCCTACTATGTAACTAGTAGGTAGTGGGCTTGTTCTCTTTTGGAAAGAGAAAATTACACAGTTAGTCTTACCCGCGTTTACAGAGATATTGGGTCTCCCCAATCTCTCACTGATGTGTTTACAGGCTACTTCAGCCTGTTTTAGATCTACCTTGGCACTCATGCTGCAGACTACTGGAGAGATACCCCGATCCGTACGAATCAAGTATATCTCGTCCTAAAAAAGAGAGATTCCTCTCACTTCAAAACCAGAGCAGATAATTATTTATGAAGCAGCTGCTATTTATATTAACGAGAATGAACTTTTTTTTTTCTGTTTTTTCCATCTTACCTCCTATTACACCTATACATAGATTATACGTGTTTCCTATCGAATCGATGATGTCAATTACTTTTTTAATGCCATAGGCAGCTACGACGGGCTGGGAGGCCTCAACCCCGCCCTCTACAGGGACCATGGAGAATTGGAAGAAGAGCACCACTACCCGGTAGGGCACCTGGACCGCCTCTGGTTCTACGCCAATAGGGTTGCAGAGGTAGTAACGTCTTCTGTGGTTTGGACTTTTCTCTCGTTCTTGAACAATGACGCGGATGCTATCCAACAGAAGGTCCAGTCCATAGACAGAAAATGAATTAGTGCTATGAAGGCCTCTGCACTTCCAGATGAAATGGAGACCCCAAAGCCCCAGTGACCTTGTGGCTAGACTTCCTCTAACGAGAAGAGACGCCAGCGTTGAAGGTAAAACCTATATAACTATCGAGGGTGTTCCGGCCGAGATACTAGGTAAGCTCCCAGCGAAGGACCCTAGCAGTTCTTCAAGGATCGTCAGGGGCACGAAGGCCGAGGGGCTCCTCATGGAGGAAGCGGCAGCCTGCTGGAATCATCGAAATCAGCGGGCCACAATGCTAGGTTGGCCCAGAAGAGAGGACCAAGGGTTGTGTTCCAAGGAGTCCCTAGGACCTGGACAGAAAGGAGTTCTTGGATGAGGTTTGTATAGCATTGCCTCGAGCGGACCCTTCTTTGGTAAATCTGGCTCAGTTTTAATAATGTTTGTAATATGAAAAAATAGCGAATCAACGATATATTTATCCCCACGAATTGGGGTTTGTTGCAGTATTGTGCCTTATATTTCGATAGGCACTTAAGATAGACTTCTGGAGAGATACCCCGATCCGTACGAATCAAGTATATCTCGTCCTAAAAAAAGAGATTCCTCTCACTTCTAAACCAGAACAGATCATTATTTATGAAGCAGCTGCTATTTATACTAACGAGAATGTACTTTTTTTTTTTCTGTTTTTTCCATCCTTGGAAGCAGCAGCCTGCTGGGCCAGCAAAATCAGTGGGCCACAATGCTAGCTTGGCCCATAAGAGAGGACCAAGGGTTGTGTTCTGAGCAGTCCCTAGGACCTGGACAGAAAAGGAGTTCTTGGATGAGGCTTGTATAGCATTGCCTCGAGCGGACCCTTCTTTGGTAAATCTGGCTCAGGATTTTTCATTTCAAAACCTCAAAAAGTACAAGTAACAAAATAATATAATAAAATAATTGAATTACAGATTTCTCCTCTTCCTGCCATTCACGGGTGCATTTGGAGGAGTGCATAAATATAATAATTTTGTTGTGGTTAAAAGTTCATAGTCTCATATTCAACACTAGGTGATGAGGCTCACCTTCAACTTGTTACCGACACTAAACACTAAACACTAAAACCTATACCTAGAACCTAATACTAAAGCGTTCCAGCCGTGACATTTGAAAAAGAATTTTCTCAAAGATTTTCCCCATCTGTGGTAGCAGACTGATCGGGCGGTGGCGGGCTGGGTGACTTCGCTCTTGGCTGGCTTTAGTAATGGTAACAAGATGGCTTGTTTCCATGTGTCAGGAAAGTACCGCAATTATATACAAGAGTTGTATAAGTTTGCTAGTTGTACTATCCCTCTTCTCGGCATTTGTTTGAGCAGCACTGTTTGTATCCCGTCGTGCCCTGGTGCTTCTATCAAGGAATCCGTTGATCAGTTCACGTAGCGGATCACTCAATGAACGTGTACAAGAGGCAACAATGAAACCTTTTTCGTTTAAAGAAGATCAACCCTCTAAGAGAGTGCCAAAAGAACAATGGGAAAAAAAATGAAGTTAAAAAAAAAATGAAGTAAGAAGACTTTGGGTAACGTACGAAGAACTCAATGAAGTGGGGGGTTAAAAGGGATTTAGATGAACTCGAACTGACCGAATTTCAGGACTAATTGGCAGATCTTCATCCCAAAGATCACTCGCTTATTGCAAAAAAATGATCGGGAAATACCACGTTTACTAGCAAATGGTTTATTGCTTGTCAGTGTTCAAGAAAAAGCTGATGATCTCGCATAGGGAGTCATAGAGAATTAGATGAGCTATGACTTATAGAAAATAAAATAGAAAAATCTTTGGAGTTGCCTATTTCATCTACACAGCTGCTAATGGAGTTTACTTCACCCAATCAATTACAGGACCTAAAAAAACTTCTGAAAACTAATAGAAATTGTAACATTATACCTGCCATAGCAATGAAAAAATCCACTAACAAAGGGTGTTCTCTGGTTAACAAACATAGTCAATTCTTGCATGCGTGTTGGTTACTTCCCAAGAGAATAGGAAATAACGTGAGATAATCGTAGTTCTGAAGCCAGGTAAAACATCTCAAGAGATATAAAGCTATAGACCAGTTAAATAATCTTGTCGAGGATAGTCTTTTAAAAAACTTTATTATGAATAACAATCAAAACACTAGTATATAAACAAATATTAAGAGATCAGTTACAGCGTTAGAACATACTGTGTGAATGACTAGGCCCATAGTGGGGTGTCTTGGCCCTAAGCAGGTCAGAAACGGGTAGGATTTTAGAGGAGGAAATACATCATGGTTACTTACAAAAAACAAGGGGGTCATAACTCTCAACTGAGGTACACGTTTCTACTAAAAATATAAGATATAATGAGTATTATATAACTTACCAATAAGCTTATCACCAATTTTAGGCAATTAGCTGGAATCAGTAATAAAAAATAGGCACTCCTCGTTTTTCTGTTCAAATCGAATCAACTCCAACCTCCATTTCGGGTTCCAGTACAACCATTCAACTTCACTCCAACTATCAACATTTACTCGGCATTGTACACGGCCTCGAGATGAAAAAACATAGAATTGCCACATTTCTCGACTTCCGGCAAGCGTTCGAAAAATTCAAGCATTCCGGGCTACAACTTAAAAAGGAATGATGTTCCTCTTTACTTTACAGAACGAGTTAAAAACAACTTCTCATCAACCAGATGTATTAATGAAGGCCTCCTCGGGGTACCCACGACATGAATAGCTTGTTCGCTGATGACACCATTGTGTTTTACCAACATGAAGACCCAGTCACACATCCTCGGCGATCTGAAAGGCTACTTTAACAGGGAAAATTATTCTCAATCCTCGCATATGTTTAGTTAAAATTTTCACCTAACGACACCCTTCAAATTCACCTGAGCTAACTCTCAACAACGAAACCGTACGTTGGAATGATCAAAGTGAAGCTGTAAGGCACTTGGGGGTCCTGGAATTTCCGTTTTTCGTGGAAGAGTTTTTGGCTCTAAAGGTATCAATAAAAAAACTTTAGGAGTTTTAAAAAGCATAGGAAATCCCACCGGGAACCAGATGTTGCCATTTTAATCTTCCATACCATCATCAGACCACTGATCAAGTATGGATGAAAAGTATGGGACTCTGCCAGAAGTTTAAAGCTCAAAAGGCTGCAAATTTCCCAAAATGAAATTCGAAGCAAATAGCATCACCAAGACTTGCAAATTGAGGCAATAGAAGATTTTATCAAAATGATATTCATGATGAAGTACCACCTCAATTTGCAACACGTTGAAGGAGCAATCATATATAACATTATAATTCAGTCGTTAAATATAGTAATGAAGTCAAGACTCTTACAAGACACCCTGTTATAAAAAATTAAAATTCATCATTGACAGAAAATTTCAAAGGTGTTTTTTTTCTACCTGTTAGATAACTATTATCATTACTATCGTATGTATAAATACATCGTTATGTATTTTGTAAATTATTTTGTATGCTTAATCTTACCATTGTATAGCCTAACGTACATATTAAGCATTAATAAGTAACTACATTTCAACGTGAATGTTAGGGGTGTCTTTTAATGGAACCATTCGTCATTATGTTCAGTTTTATCTTATCTGTGGTTTCCACGTATGCCTGTCGATAGACAAACGCATCCCCTTTCTGACATCCTTAAAGAAAAGTAGGTATACAATTTTCGCATATTTACCTTTGCCATCGAAAATCCCTTCGTTCCGACTATTGTGGGCGTCTTCGGGCTTTAAAAAAATACAACATATTTAAAAAATATTAAATTATATGAAATGTGTGGGAAGTAAAGAAACCATGTCAAGAGACACAAAAATTTGTAGGAATTTTTTAAAAGCTATTTTAATAATTATGGAAACAATACAACGTATTTTTGGCAAAACATTCTTAACTTTTTTTTTTTTTTCAGGTCATTTCCATTACAAATAATTACCTCGTCAGCACATAAAAACAATTTAAACGAAACTCTATTTTTAAAAGAGTTCGTTTGTATTTTTGTTTACAGAGGAAACCATGACCAGTTTCTGGAGAATGACGTTAAATACACAATTTATACTATTTGAAAAAAAAGTCATTACTTACTAATTAACTGATCAAATGGCACATTAGTACCATTGGGGTATCAACTGGTACTACCAAGCAAAATAACACCTCCAATTGTAAAACACAGGTTCAGCTAAAGTTGCGAACGCGAAAAAAAACAATTACATGCTATTATTTAAGGCAAGCAAATCTTAAATTTGTAACCCTACTCAATATGTCTTTTATTTTTTTAGTTGCCTTAATTAATTAATTAATTACGATACGTAATTTACTATTGATTTGGTTTCAGGATAGTCTCTTGGATTTTCCCTAGCTCCTTGTAGAAGATGCGAGCCTGATAGCTGAAATCAGAAGTGGGCACCGGCATTACCTCCTGGCATTTACTTCCAGGTGTTGATACCAGCTAGCAAGGTAGCTCTTCATCACACAGGTACTCCTGGTATACGATTTCTTACTGTCTGTTATTTGCTGTCTACCTAGTCATGTTGTTTCCACATATGGCTGTCGATAGAGACATACTGACAAACGCATCCCCTTTCTGACATTCTTAACGAAAAGTAGTTATAACAATTTTCGCACATTTACCTTTGCCATCGAAAATCCCTTTGTTCCGACTATTGTGGGCGTCTTCGAGCTTTAAAAAAATACAGCATATTTAAAAAATATTAAATTAGATGAAATGTGTAAAGAAACCATGTCAAGAGACACAAAAATCTATTGGAATTTCTTAAAAGCTATTTTAATAATTGTGGAAACAATACAACCTATTTTTGGCAAAGCATTCTTATTTTATTTTTCAGGTCATTTCCTGAAAAATGGTGGTTGAATGGCACAAGAGAGAAACTGTAAATAAAATTATTATTCAAAATACAACCAGAGAATTTTTAAATGTCCATGTAAGGTCAAATACATTTGTAGAAGTTGTTATAGTCTCGACAAGTAAAGTTATCACGAACTTAACAATAAGTTAACACGAAGACTCAATTGAAAAGTATAATTCGACCAATACTATATTAACAGAAATATCAATTTTGAACACAACTAGAAAAAATTAAATTGTTCGGAAAATTTAATCTGGATCAAACATACAAATTCAAAAATAAGAAAAGGATGGTACAACACTTATCTCAATGAACATGTAGGAATGTTCTTGAGAGATTGGAAACAACACTTCTTGCCGAGACAGTTGGCCATAGTAAATATTTTATTAATGAATTTGATCTATATTTAATAATACTTTTGTTTACAGACCAATAATTATTTATTAAATAAACCATGTATCAAAATCTGATGCAGAAGGTTTTTATCCCATTTTCATTCTGGGCGAATCAACAAGCAGAGTAATTCATTTCCTCAAGATATTCATACTTTTACAAATTCTACATCAATAGCCTTTTTGAAATCTATGTTTGTGGCAGTAGCTTATATTACTCAATAATTCACTTAGAGCAATGCCGACTGGTATTTTAAGCAAATAAATTATTGATTTTATGTATCTAGCTCATGTCCGTTGAGGGTTGAGTATTTTGTTTAGTAAGCACTGATGAACAAATTATATTACACAGGTCTTTCAGCCGACTTTGGTGCCAGTTTTAATGCTAAAATATGAACAGAAACATGCCTATTACTTAACAATCACCAATCTAATAAATCATTAGCTAAACATTTAAATATAGTTATGCAGAAAAATATGCAATTAACAATACAGCCTAATAGGAATAACCTCAAGTATGCAAGTATACTATATACTTCAAGTATACCACACAAATGCATTTTTTTTTTGTCATCATAATTTTATTCTTTAACATACCTCCAAAGGACACATATATAGTAATTTAAATTATGAAATGAATTAACAGTTAATAAGATTAGGAAATTTAAATGTTAACAAATATTAACTTTTATTGTACAAAAAATTGTTGTCAAACATGTTTGCAACAATTTTTTTTCAATTTACTCAAAAATGCTGCAAGCAAATTAGAGGCTTAAGAATGTGGAACCCATTATCTGCTCAATTGGCTAAAAATTATGTTGAATCTATAAAAAAGAGTTTTATCTCCACTTTAGTGTTTACAGCTTTAATTTAGGTTATTGAATAATCTATTTCGATTCTGTGTTTTAAAAATTTGGACTCTTTCTGCTGGCAATTCAGTATTCTATGCCCAAAGTTAATAGAGCAATGGGAAGAATTATAAATATGTGCACCTCATCAAAAACCAACTTTTTGGAAATTGGGTTAAAACTTTATGAACCTATTATAAAAACTGTTGTCTGTTCAAGTGTGGGGAATATGATGCAATGGAAAATTTGGAAATAATTGACCTCAATTTATTCAAAAGGTTGTTAATGCTACGTAGAAATACATCTGGCTTAGCGTTACAGTTTAAGACAAATTCAGTGCTCATAACTTGGTTGATTTTGAAGCAGATGTTGAATGTTAGTCAGGATTCTTAAAATGGAAGACAAAGGTATCCCAAAATGTGGTTCTTTAAACCCTAAGAATGCATTATTTTCAACAGAATGTCTTCAAAGAAGAACATATGGTTTGTCCAACACAAGTGCATTCTTGATGTCATAAGAGAAGGAAATATAATTGTATGTATCAAACCAAAGATAATCCTGAGTCGAAAATATCCTAAATTCTTTCTTCACTTACTTATTTTATTGGTAGCAACAAAAATTTGCTTTTACAATTACAATAGGAACTGTTGTAGTAATATTTACTTAAAAAATTATTTTATTACTCATAAGTAAAAGTTGGAAAGTTAGTGAGAATTATTCTGGAATGATTCTCCTCTGTCATCACCGATGGCAAACATAATTTCAAAGTGATATTGTACTGTAAAATTATATTGATTTATTTTTATAATGAACTAGTTATAAAAAAATCCCTTTATGCTTTAACGTTGTTAGGTCCCATGGCTTTATTTATGGCCCTTTATAAGGTTTTTTTTGTAATGTCTCCAAGTTGTTAAAAACAAAACAACAAAAATATTGAATGGTTCATTATTAATCAATCACTTGTAACTAAACAAAATATTTTGCTAAAGTATTAAGCAGTATATCAATTAAAAGATCTCAATATTCTCATCAATGGGCATGTAATATGTATTAGTGCTTTTGTACATTATCATTTCAGAAAATCATTACAACTAACGATAAGATTGTTTTCACAATCATAACGAAACTCTATATTGCGTGAAACATCAAGGTTGGCTTAAATTTTTCTAAGGTAGACAAAATTTTGAGATTTTTTATATCGGTCAAAAGTGATGCTTTTATTTAGTAGTAAAGCCTTTTTCAAAAATATAAGAAAAGATCAAAATTAATAAAAGTGCTCCCAACATTTATCAAAGGATTACATTTACCTGAGTCTATAGCTGCCTCTTATATAGTTTTGCTTGCCCCTATTTTGCTTGCCAACTTGTAGTTTCGCATGGGAAATTAGATCGCAACTTGGCAGTGTGGCTTATAAACGTTTCAATAGGGTTCAATAGAATAGTTTCAATATACACTGGGGAAAGTGTACATTTTTTTAGGGATAATTATTTTAAAACATTTTTTTTAATGCATCGGGTGAAACAATTTAACAAAATGACAAATCATAATAATCTGTTTGTCTCATAATGTGATTGAGGCATACTAATGATTAAGTTATTCATAATAACCAACAAGATTAACAGAATATAATTTAATCATATCCCAGAAGAACGAATGTGTAACATATATATCAAATTCACAGGTCTGAAACATAAAAAAATCACCTATTTTAACAAAATTACTATGATCTGTTATAACAGTATGAGCATTATGATCAGTTGTAACAGTATGAGCATTATGATCAGTTGTAAATAAATATGAGGTTAGAGTCTTCATAAGAAACAGCCAATAAAACTATTAACTTTAAAATCAAATCTCAAAAAGTATAAATTTTAATCACATCTTTTAAATAACTCTATGAAGCCCTTGATAGTTGTATGTTGAGAAATATAATGAAACAATTATTATCACAGTAAGATGTTCACTCAGTTATGATTATTAATAAAAAAATATTACGATTGACTAATGCAAGAACCTTTTTTTTTTTTTCCTGCCCTACCTGAGGCTGAGCCTCAAACATGCTAACTAATGCAAGAACCAAATTTTAATTGCTGGACTGAAATAAAATTGAAGTGAATATGTAATGTATGTTTACAGTTTTTTTTCTTTCAGCTGGTTTGTCTTCCCATGGAAATGTAGCTTAGTTTTTCTAACAGTAAGTTTATGTTTGAGTAGCTACAAAAAAGTTTAGAAATCATTTGAACACCCTGATTTCACTGGTAAGGTCCAGTTTCAAGCACCAACCTCTTCTCAATCTTTTCAAGATATTTTTCTTAGGCTAATAATAATTAATAATACAAGGTTTGATATATAAAAATAGAAAATCTAACTAACAAAACTTTTTGAACCAAGGATAATTTATAAAACCAAACGTTAATTTATATGTGTTGCCATATTTATATAGCATTTATATACATATTTATAGTTATTTATATGTGTTGCCATATTTATATAGCATTTATATACATATTTATAGTTATTTATATGTGTTGCCATATTTATATGGCCTTTATATACATATTTATAGTTATTTATATGTGTTGCCATATTTATATACATATTTATAGTTATTTATATGTGTTGCCATATTTATATAGCATTTATATACATATTTATAGTTATTTATGTGTGTTGCGATACATAAACAACAAATAAAAAGAAAGGAGCCTAAAATTTTTCGAAGACAGACAAGAATGTGCAGTTTGAAATATATTTTATCTTTATAATTTTAATTTAAATAGTAAAATTGAATTTACACTAAGATATGTTTTTTATTAGGAAGTCCTAGGAAGTGTCTTTTTCCTTATCCCCTCTCCTCTGAACAGGCCTCGCACCATGACCTGTTTTTTTGTCCTTACCTAAGGGAGCTAACTGCAGCCTTTTCTTTGATTTCACTCGAAAAATGGGTTTTTCTTTATCCTTCCTTTTTGAGAGCACCAACTGACCTATTTCACCCTCTACTTTGCTAGAATACCTTTTATTCCTCGGCTATATGTAGACTTTGTCTTATGTTTACTACATACGAGGGTGGTCTGAAAAGTTTCCAACTTAACAAAGCTTTTATTTCACTAGCTTTTATTTATTTTATTATCATCTTCATGTTGAGGTCAGAAACTTTTCAGACCACCTGTGTATCTTGAAACTTTTATAACATTTATATAAATTAAGCTATTATTCATAGTATTTAACCACATTTTTAGATGGTGGCTGCTGCGATGTCTTACATTTTCATCTTAATTCAATTCCAATAGGCAGATCACTCCATGGAGGGGATTACAACTATCATTCATAACACAACTGATACTTAATTTACAACGACTCCATGAATATTCCAATGATTTCAATAAATAATATAAATCAGAATATTTATTATTTCTAAGGATGTCTTTATATATAATAAAATACACAATTGTGCTCAATTTCTAAATTTATCGATTTTTATAATGTATTCATACAATAATTGCGATGTTTTTCGGAGTCATTCAGTCCATCATCAAGCAATCCATGGGGTTTCTTTACAAATTAAATAGTAAATCAAAAAATGAAAAATAAATAATTATCAGACAATTAAAAAGATCAATAAACATTTGTCTAGAAATTATTTACTGAGATTTTTTTTTATTATTTATTATTTAAATTGCTACAACACGGCATTGATTGCTTTATGATGGAATGAATGGCCCCAAAACGCAATCATTATATGAATATACCATAAAAATCGATAAAGAAGGAAATTGTGCACATTTCCAATTTTAATTTGAAGTTAAAATTTGGTATGTAAGCCTTGTGTGGTAATTTTGTATCGCTAAGTTGTACTTCACCAGACGATGCTTTCACACTATACTAGGTTGCTACCATAATATGTCTAAATTTTTCAATTACATTTTCATCTTTAAATTATATAAACAACTGGACAAGATTAGCGCACCACTTTGCATTTTATATTTGTTTGTTTGCATCTTCATTAGAATATAATGGTATGGCTCTAACTACCAAATTTTATTGATATTTTCACTGTAGAAGGGCTGTGATTCGCAGCTATGGCTCATGAGATTTGAGATATTACTCATTCAAGGAACTGTTACTAGTAGCTGTTAGGTTTAATACATATTTCTACAGCTACAAAAAAAAGTTAATTGAGCCAAAGCTAGGGCTCTAGTTCACGACTAGGACTGTTGGCGTGGATCCAGTGCGGTATGTTTTCTATGATCATCAAATGAAAAAAACTAAGTATTTGTCTCTCCACAGCATTATTAATATTATTAGCCCTGAATGTTTTCTTTGTTTTTATTTATTTATTGTTATTCTATATTTTCTTTTTTATTTTTAATTTGGACCATGTATTTGACAAACTTTTCGATGTAGAAGTATCGAATGTGTAATATTTTATTTAAATATATTTTCTTTGATTGTTGTTACTAATGATATTTTAACTTTGAATATAACTAAGTAAATTGTTTATATTGTACTGGTATTTTTATTATCAAATTAAATTTATTTATTAGGATTAGGTTAATTTGAGAAAGTAAGTTTTCAGTTGAAATAATTTGTCTGTATATAGAGTGAAAAACTTTACCAATAGACCTGGTCAATACGTAAAATATACATTAATAATTTTTCTGTGACCCCAGTTTCATACTGAAGGATGACAATGAAATTGGTTTTGCACACCTAACAAAACCCTTAATTTTGTACCCGACATGAATTTGATTGAATACATTTAAACCCTGGTTTCATGTCTACTGGCCAACTTAACTCACTGAATCTCTCTTGAAAAAGATACAAGAGAAAGGGGAAAGATATTCTAAATGCTACTATTTATTGGCAACCTACCCCCAACCATATAAAAGTGGCTTTCCCTAAGGATCATAGTTTTTCCCGGGATTACCTTTTTTTGTTGACGGAGGCTTAAGAAATACATATTCTGTATATAAATATTAAAAATACATGTACATATACTGTAGCAGAGCGTAGACATTGCAGATATATTTAAAGTTAAAAGTGGTAATTATTGTTTGAAATGTTTTAACTACCCTACAAAATCAGATAACTGAAGAAGCCTGCTTAGATCTATTGAAAGCATTATTTGAAAAATAAATAACAATTGTGGAAAGACAGAACTGTCTATTTTATTGTACCCTTCTACAATCCGGTATTAATCATTATAATACGAATTCCATTATTTAACTTAATTTGACTATAATATTTTCAGAATGTGTAACTGTGTCTTTTGCCACATTGGTCAACAAATAATGCATTGTATGTTGTAATTTAGATTTTTGCATTTAATATAACCTTTCTGATCATTAGTTTTCAGATTTTTCTTTTACTAAAGCAAACTTTGACTATCAAGATGAACCCAGGCGATGTCTGGTCATACTAAAATATTTTAAACTGATGTTTATTTGTTTATTATATAAGATGTTTATTTGAATGACTTCCTTTTTAAGGCCCTGAATTTCTATTTCATTTATAACCATTTGTTATAGTTCTTGGTGTCAACGTTGATAGGGATTTAAATTTTAAATTATTGTGTTTAAGTCATAACATATCTCTACAATTTCACCTGTTTTCATGTTGTTGTTTTTTTATACCTTTCTTTGTATTAATCATGTCTTTTATTACTGCTATTTCAGGTAAAATGAGTTGTTCTATTTATTTCCAAGCTTCAGGTGCACATATAATTATTTAAAATTTCATGTTCTGCTGTGTCTGTATTTTCACACATTTCCTTGCTTATGTTGTTTTCTTTTAATGACCCTGCCATTATTTGCTCTATATTTATTTAAAATGATTTTGTTCAGTTACAGCCAACTGCAATAAGAAGGATAATAATTTAAAATAACAGTTTTTGCAACATTAGATATAATTATATTCACCCATTTTCATGTTTAGTTTTATTTATTTTATTTTTAATTACCATGCAATTCAGTCCTGCAATTTCCCTTGCAATGATTAGTTTCAGTATTTACCAACAACATTAACATTAAATCGTCAAACTATTAGAATGTTAGGTAATGTTGTATATCTTTAATAAATAAAAATGTAAATTTAACTTATAATTTATCAAATCAAAGACCCCCTGATCTTTGACAAGCAAAAATTTACATGCAAGAAATAAAGGTAAAATATTTAATGCATTTACAGTTTTTGAGTTGTTTACAAGTTTTCCGTTGAATGCTTGCCTTGGTGCAACCAAATATTAATATGTGATCCTGATGATCCAAACACAATGTTACCCAATGACCTCCTGTAGACTTCACACATGATGTATGAGGTTCTATGATGGGACGGGCTTCTACGAGGTAATATGAAGAAATATTTTTTCAATTTTCTCATCCCATTGTTTGGCTAAACTATTTTGTTCATCCCTCATTTATGTTTTAAATATTTATAATTTATTTTCAATTTATTTAAATTATTTATATTTTCAGTTTGAAGTTTCAAAACTATTTTTATTTTCTACAAATTTATCGTCCATTTTATTAAACGGTTTGTCTGTTTGTTTTTTTTAATTTTCTTCAACTCTTCGTCTATTTTATCAAACCTATTTTTATTTTCATTCATTAATTGTTTTATAAGAGTTATCATTCTCAATTCCCCCAAACTAACACCGGTATTACTGAGACCCCACACTAGACTGAACCATTTCAGTGGGTACTTCACACAAAGGGACACTCATGCTTCCATCATTTCTCTCAACTATTCTACATCAATTTCATACCCATCATAAAGTATTACCAAAAATCTCTGTTCATTCGTCTCTATAGTTTTTAATTAACCCCTATATAACCAAAATAACATTCAAATGTTTGGTTGTCGTGTCTCTAAACAATCGAACCTCGCCTGTTGGTCGCCATTTTTTTATATATCTTTCATTTATCAATAAATAACAATGTAAATTTAACTTATAATTTATTTAATGTCAGGGGGTCCTTGACAAGCAAACATTTACATGCAAGAAATAAAAAAAATAAATTTAATACATTTACAGTTTTTGAGTTGTTTACAAATTTTCCGTTGAATGCTTGCCTCGGTGCAACCAAATATTAATATGTGATCCTGATTCTCCAAACACAATGTTACCCAATGACCTCCTGTAGACTCTGCACATGTAATGTATCAGGTTCTATGATGGCATGCGCTTCTACGAGGTAATATGACAACCTCTTCTTTATAGCCCCTCTCAACAACTGCCTCTCTCAAGTAATTATAAATAACTGCATTCACATCCTTCCTCTCAGCTGTTCCAATTACTAACATACTTCCTGCTTTTACATTCACTTATTTTGGATTTAAACTTTTTATGATTTATTTTGCATTATTTAATAATTTCTATTATAAAATAATCATTCTTAAAAATAACATTGATTATATATATATTATTATATATATTATATACATCCCTATATATATATTTCCCTATATAGGAATATATATATATATATATATATATAAAATATCATATATAGATTATATATGAATATATAAAAATTGATATACAAAAAATAAATACGTACGTAATCAAAGTATAATATTAAATCTAAATTTACGTAATCATACTGGCCAGTGTTCTTTGTGGATAATCTTCATGTGGTTCGCGGATCAGCATACTTGTTCTAAGCTGCAGCGCGTGATTCCAGACGTCTTCCTTTGTTGTCGCATCTGGTGAAAGTGAAAGTCAGGCCTCGTGCACTACGAGGTCGGCCGGCGTGTCCTGACTCTTCGGTTCCTGATCTAAGAGTGTGCTTCTGATGAACGAATGTGAGCTTTGGCTCTTTGTCGGCTCTTTTATATTACATACCGCTACCTTCTTGACTTTCAACTCGTTATTTAATGCCAGTTGTTTTGAATATTTATACTTTGCTTAATTTACGTAGTTTATAAATAAACGTTTACATTAGTTATGATATTATTTTTATTATAAATATTAATAATTAATATGACGACAGTAAAAACGTTCATACTTTCATAGAGATGAACCACGGATCGTTATTACGTTATTCAATGCTCGCTAATTCCGAGTTTATTTAAACAAACATCATTAAAAATCATCATATTAAAATATCACAACATTATTTACCTTTGAGACCTAACTGCTACTTAAAAATAACTATGTTAATGCATTATTCTAAATTGGTACATATACAATATAAACCTGACAAATTTTTATAAGAAACGAGAAACATATCTTTTAAAAACAATGCACAATGTTCCATTGGAGCTGGTAATGGCAATTAGCCAACTAATTAGTAAACTATTTAACGGATTTACTTAATAAAGGAAAAAACTTTCTTCTCAGCTCATACGAGGTTGGTCTGAAAAGTTTCCGACCTAACAAAGCTTTTATTTTAGCTTTTATTTCACTAGCTTTTATTTATTTTATTATCATCTTCATGTTGAGGTCGGAAACTCTTCAGACCACCTGAGTAGATATCACACTAAAAATTTACAAAGAATTTTACAATCCTGTTTAACAGTCCTCTTGACAAATTCGTTAAGCTTAGACATTAATTATGAAGCTGACTGACATCTGGTCACTCAATACATTATACATTTACAGTTTGTGAGTTGTTTAGAAATGTTCTGTTGAATGCTTGCCTTGCTTCCTCCAAATATTAATTTGTGATCCTGATGCTCCAAATGCAATGAGCCTCCTGTAGACTCCACACATATGATGTATAAGGTTCTATGATGACATGCCCTCCTACGAAGTAATATGAAGAAATATTAGGTTGTACAAGGTATAAGGGCCCTCCCATCAAATATATTTGACCTTCCCCAAACTGGTACAAATTATCATCAACTCCTCTCTTCTTATAACAACCCCAAAACTGACAACCTCTTCTTTATAGCCACTCTCAACAATTGGCTCTCTCAAGTAACTATAAGCAACTGCTCCAGTGAAGTAATTATAACTAACTGTAGTCCCATCCTTCGTCTCCGCTGTTCCAATTGCTCACATACGTCCTCCTGTTACATTTACTCCTTTGGATTTAAACTTTTTGTAATTTATTTTATACTGTATAATAATTATTCTTAAAAATAACATTACAATATTCGTATATTTTTTTCGTTTTCATGATTAGTTTAATAGCTTTTAATTTACACGTTTTGTCAATAATTACTGTAACTTCACTTGAAATGACCTGTTTCGGTTATTGCCATTAACATTAAAGGAGCAAAATGTGGTTGCTCATTAAGGAAAAAATGAAAAGAAATCAAAACCAATTATCATTACCTCAACCCCCCCCCCCCCCCAACCGTCTAATCATAAATTATTGGTATAATTCCGCATTTATATTATTAGTTGTTTTATATGATTTATATTTAGTTGTAACAATAAGGGCGGCACTGTTGCGTTTTTGTAATCAGGTTGGCATGTGCCTCTTTGACTCCTATTGTGACCGTCCATGAGTGTGAGTACTGTCCGTATGTATCCAAATAAATCTGTGCTCTTCTTCGTTTAACTTGCATTTATACTTTATTTCCCTGCACCTTAAAATAAATTATATTCCTAACTTCAAAATCAATTCTCATCCTAACAGCTTCCTCTAGAAAGACTATACATCCCAAAGCACTATCCTTAAACTGCTCAATCCTTTGTGTCATTTCCTCCTACACAAAATGCTCTAACTTTTAACTGTATTTTCTCCTTTATTTCGGTTTAAGGTGGTTTAGGGTGACCCCTCTGATAAAATCTCAAAACTAGATAAAAGTTCCTGATGTACTCTTTCCAAAGATTTGTACTCTGGATCCTGTAAATAGTCGCTGCTCCCAGTCATTAAACCCATATTTCACCAGTATCTTATTTATCTCAAGTTTAATAATTCATAATTGTAACTATACAGCAAATTTTTGTTTCTATTTTGATCATACTTCCCCTAATTTAATCGATTTATGTTCCCTTTCTTTCTCTGTTTACTTAAGTAATATCCTTTCATTTTATCTTATGCCCTTTTGTTACAAATATTAGCAAACCTTATTAAGTTTCATTTATTTATGTATTTTGTTTATTTATTCATGTGCAGTTGCTTCATTTTATTTGACCATACTTAACCTCAATATTATTATAGGCTAATCACATAATGCAAATTATCTTATAATATAATTTATGTCAGTTAGACATGGTTTCTTTGTACAGTTTCATTATTTTTAGGGAACAATGTCCCAGGATAAAAATTAAACTTTTTTTTCATTTCCATCAATAATCGTTGGATAAAGAAATTGGAATTATCCAAAATAATACAAAGAATTAATTTCATTGCTTCATTAAGCAAAATACAAAAAATCATTGATACATTTCCTTAGCATAACTACAGCTTGTCAGATGATTGAAAGAAGTATAAAATAACTTTTGATTTTTTAAAATCTTTATTTATTGGAAACTATAATGAATTGGGGCTAAACATATTGACAATATATTTTTATTATAATTTTATAATTATCAGATGAAACTATTGTATAAAACTATTATTTATTTATAGCATAAACTTGAAAAAATTGGTAACAACATCATTAATGTTTTAACAATTAAAATTTAAATGCTTGTAACAATTAGAGTAATGTTATTTACAATAAATTATGTGAAAAAATATTCATAATATTTGGACTTAAAAGAGTTAATAACAAAAAAATATAAATAAATCATTTAAGACATAGCCATTCTTCATATGGGTTTATTTTTTCTTATATCATAAGGAATTTTTCATATTTAAGGTGTAAAGTTGTTTTGAGTGTAGTTTTGAGAAAAACAGTGCATAAAAGTTTCATGTATAAAGTGGGGGATGAAGGTTTTGTATAAAGGTAGACATAGTCAGAGTAAATAATGAGCAAAATATCAATAAATTGTAGGTGGAAGTAGAAGAAGTGGGTTGTATTTCATAACTTATTAATAATTAGTAGGGCGAAGAAAGAAAGTAATAATAGGATCCGGACTCAAACCCAAACACTCCTCAATACCCAGTAGGTTTATATTGGCCAAAGAGAACTCATATTAGCAACATCCACATTCGTGCAGGCTATCTCGCTTGGTAGAGCCCTCGACTGGGTATTGAGTAGGTCTCAGCTTCTAGTCCCAGCTCTGCAAATATAGTTTTTCTTTGGCTAATAATTACTAACAATAGGATTATCTATACCACAACAAAATATGGCTACATTTTACAAGGGTTAATTTGGTAAAAGTTGTGGGATTAAGAAGGGGAGGGGGGAAGACTGAAATATCCTTCAAAAGTGAATATTGTCTCTAACACCCTTTTGGATCAATCACCATCTTAGTCGAACCATAAGGTGATTTTATATATTCAAACATCAATAGGAATTTAGTGTGTTTATGTCCTCATTTTAATTTAATGTGTATTAAGCTACTAAAAACTACAAACACTGTGCATTTGGGGAGAGTTAAAACATTTATTATCATCAAGGAACAAGTTATAGACAACATCAAATTGTTACAACAGCTGGAAATCAACATTGAGTGTAAGGATGTCGACGATATAAAGTCTTCTGTATTCAAGAAAACTTTGCTTGCAAAGTACAAAGGAGAAAGTGCAATTCGTTGAAGTAAACGGTGGATTTTTCTCCTGCCAATATGAAAAAATGGAGTTAGAAACATTCAGAACATCTATTACAATCAACAAACACTCAACACCAAAATGTTATAGCAATAGGTAGAATGACTAGTTGTCCACATAAAATATCCATTCAATTTAGTTGTGGATAAAGTCATTGTGAACATCACAAAATGATAGTTGTCCAAGAAAGCTCTGAATTATCATTAAACTAATAAAAGTGAGTGCCACATATGCTTGAACAACTGGGAGTTAGAACTGAATGTATATTTTCTCCCTATTTTATTAAAACAGTAGCCATAGAACAAATTGAACTAGAGGTTATATCCATTATTATCATCCATTATTGCTAAGATTCATAGGATACAATACAAATTAAAAATCATCACCTCATAATCTATAAAAATACTTTGTATCCTGAGGAACATTCCAGATTAAATAACAAAATGAGGGACTTCAATTGCTGCTAAGATGGGTCTATTAGCAGTGGTATGGTGGTGTTTGAAACCTTTCTGGTGACAGTGAATGTTAAGAGTTTATCCCTAAAACAGGGACTCTTAATCCATCTCTCAAAATTTAAACAAAATAAAATTATGTGATTTTTTACCATCTTCCCTGAATTCTAAATTAATGTTGTTTTTTCCACTAGTTCTCCAGAACAAGAAGGCCTCCGCAATGGAGGAAAAAATATTTGAAGAAAATGGACACATCTGGAAAAGAAGCCAGAAAAACAGAATACAATGGTAAAGTCATGTTTACGATTCATTATCGAAGAAGATTTTATAGATATGCTTGTTGTTTGGTCGTAATATGGTCTATTATTTTCAAAAAAATGGGATAATTACCCACGAGTAATACAAGTGTTGCATATGAACGCCTACCCTGAAAGAGTTAAGCATGCATAATAGAATGGGAAAAGTGCAAATTGTTAAAATCTCCTACCATGGAGCTGGAAATTCAACTATTTTAATCGAAGAATTTTAGCATTACATAGTGAAAGGAGAGGATTCACTAACAACATAAAGTGGCTGCTGACTAAAATATTGGATATGTCTTCTGTGGTCTAAGAATCTTCTGAATGGCTAAAGTATAAAAATCCATCTTGAGACAGCTGCTGGTAAACACCTATAAATATCCTTAAAAGTACTTACATATATTTTAAAAACCATCGAATGGAACTTGTGCACTCGAGACGGAACAGATCCTGGTGACTGCTCGCGACAGCTCAACTTGAACGCAGCATGAGACCCTGATACCAAGTTAGAAAGGACACGGAGGAAGGAAGTACTCTCAGAGGAACAAGAGGAAGGATATGAGGAGAAGATTCCCCGGCAGTGTGATCCTCTCGCCTGAGCTGTGATTTGAAGACTGTGCCTTCTTAACCTTGGCTCTGCTCTGAGTCCGCCTATTGGAGTAGATGGCATTCGACTGGTTCGTGGGAACTGTCACGTTACAGTACATCTCATCACAGCAGGAAACACACACCTGGAACAACACCAACTATACTAGAGCCTCCTAAAATACATTAATTAATATTTTTAATAATCCTAATTGATCAGTTTTTTTCCCAATTTGGTCAAACATATTATATCAATTATAAAGTCAACTTCATTATATGAAATATACTATAATAATATTCATCATATCAATTTGAAAAATATTAATATTAATTGGAATATTCATAATTCACTACTTATTGTATGGGTTGTATTTTATATTATATATTAACCACAAATACTATTTTTTTTTTTTTTACAATTTATACCCCAAAGGTATTTTTGGCCTGTGCCTGGTGGTCATAGTAGATTGGGGCTCTCACCACATTTCCTCTTTTTTAGTCCCATATGTGACCAAACACATCTCTGAATTCGGATACAAAACAAATAAACTCAAGTATATCTTTAATAAAAAATTTACTATAACGATATCATTACAATACATAGACATGTACATAAATTAAGGGTGTATAAAATTATTGGAAAACATAAATGCCCAAGCTCAGTCTGAAGTCTTTACATCAATTTATTAAAAACAAATTAAACTGCTGTAAAAAAACTACTTATATTATATTAAAAAAATATTCATAACTTCTTGTTATTTTTAACCGTAAATACTTCATTCTATTTAATAAACCATCTTAAATTTAATCACTGTTTCAAAAGAAAAAAAGCATGACTAGATAGAATGTTTGGAAAAACACTGCCTATTACTATTTGTTTGAACGATGATAAATACACAAGTTTTATTGTTGGCTCCCACAATACTATTGTTTCATATTTTTTTTTTGCTTTACCATCTCTAATGGGTTTTAACTACGGAGAAAAAACATAACATTGATTGGCAAATATGTCCTGTTAACTGTTAATTAAATAATAATTACAATTGATGAAATTTATGTATTTATTTAAAAATTTATGGAGTTAATAAAGCTCTTTTATAAAAATAATAAAATATGCTTGACTGTCCTGAGAGTGAGGTGGAGATGAAGATCATGTAGCATTTCCTCTTTTCAATATAAAGAAGCAATATCAAGCATACTCAACTTCCTAGAGTCCCATAGAATACTTCAACATATTTAATCAATATCCATCTATCTCATTATTTGTTGTTATTTTTGTCGTGTTCTTTTACTTTTTTTTTTTTTCTCTTTTCACAGATGTATACTGAAATTTTGCTTGGGGATCGGTGTCCTTGGCTTCACGGCGCCGTTACTCCTGGCACTTCAGGTCTCACAGGGCTTGGGGTAATTTAGGATTTTCCATGAACATTAACAAGAACTATGTCAACATCAGTGGACTATTTATATGTATGAAATATTGGTAGGCATCATGGTTTTTACACCCTTCAAATGAGAATGCATGTTCTTCCTACCAGACAGGTGGTACTGGAGCGTTGGCTGTACTCCCGCTCGGCCTGAGGGGTGCATGGGGCTTTCTTCTTGCTATTTTCCTCACTGGGGTCCATGCTATTTATAGTTGCTGTGTTTAACCTTTAAAATACCATGGGCCGGAACAAACACATAATACTCCAGTGGTTCTTTTAGGACCCCAACTCTTTTTTTGGCATTTCTTGTCAAGTTTACTAACCATGGTAACTGCATTCCATCTTGTTAGTGAGAAAAAATTAATAAATGGATAAAATATGTTATTAAAAAAATTATTTTATTTTTCCTTTCAAGTTATAAATACAAAAACAGCATTATGGCAGGTCCCATGAGACTATATAGGGAGTCAAGTTATTTACAATTGACACAAATTATTTTCTGTGATCTGTGGCTGTATTACGTTGGTATCGCTTTCTCATGGGCAAAGGCAGCACCGTTTCTACCATTTTTCTGATGTAGTCCACAACTGGTTCAGACTTTTCTGCTTCCATATCAATCTCTTCATCAGCGCATACTGATACAGATACTGTATCCTAAATGTTTTCTAAGATTTTCTTCATCATCTTCAGCACCTTTTTAGAATGAGGTTTTAGAAAAGTTGGATTGTATGATCTCCTCTTGATGGCTGGTTTAACAAATAGTTTAGTTAATGTCAACAAAAATAATTACCTTTTTTGTAAGTAACCTCGTTTCTGTTCTGGATGAATGTTTACCTAGAAAACAAATGCATTCAAAACAGCCTTATCTATTATCTTTGTAAACAAAATTATTAGTCATCTGCTTGTTTGTCTCTTGCTAGTATATTCATTGACCATTTTTTTCAATTGTGTCTACTACTCCCTTTGTTTTGTTGTAATAAGTTTTTTACTGTTGTAGGCTTGTTTGTGAATCGTCATCCTCTATTTCAGCTTTGTAGTAATCTCAGGAAAGCAAAAAGACTAGGGATGATTCGATACCAGGAAAGTATCAATATTTTTTTCATTTCCAATTGTTTTTTGGCATCAATACTTTTCATTTGATACTAATTTGCATGTACATGTAAATTTAATTGATGTAATTGACACAAGTAGGTTTTGATATTTTCAAACGATTTTCAGAGTGGTATCAACACTTTTCAACGGTACCACAATCAAGTTAACGTATCGATACATTGTGCTATCGAATCATTCCTAAATACAACCAAAACAGTCATGGTGATTCTGAATAACTTATATAACTATAATACCATGGGGATCAAAGAAGTACCCCAACCTTGTTTTTATTTAGAAAAAAAATATGTGTAGTATGGTATCACTGTAAATTTCATACAAATTTACTTATTCATTTATTTTATACTTTACTGTATATCATGTTCCATTTTGTTTTTTAGTTTAAAACATTATATTAGTTCCTGTACTGGGTATTAGTCAATTTTTACTTACTTTCAACAGTAGTATTGAAGAATTTTAATTTTGGAATCATGATTCTTTATATTTAGTTTTACTTATTATTTTCTAGATTTACTTTTATACATAATTTTTTAAATGAGTATATGCTCATAGCTTTACTTTATTTATGTGTTCGTTTGATTAGTCATACCTTATTTGTTCAATGTGATAATTTCTAATTCACTTAACAATTGTGATAATGGTAACTAAAACCAATGTGATTATTTTTTAACTATTTGAGACCGAAAAACAAAATGTTTAGAAACAATAAATAAAGAATAAACATTTTTTTCTTCTTTTCTTTTCTTCTATTTTAAAAATTAGAATTTTATCCCTCCCAATAAGCTGAAAATAGCATCAGATCAGATCCGACCCAACCTTATCGAGTAAGTGCCAAGACTTCACCTTAAAATTGTTAAGTAGGCAATAATGTTCACTTAACACAAATTGTATTACATAAATGATTCAAGATGTTGACAAGTTGAATTAGTTCTATGGTTGCTTTTATTTCGAAATGTACCACAGAAAAGATTTTTCCAAAAAATTGTTTTCAGCCTGATATATTGGCTTGTGTAACTAGATAATTGTACCTATTTCCTTAATATTATCTATTTATTGGTTGATTTTAACTGAGAGGTAACTTTATAACTTTTTAATACTTAACTAATAGGTAAATATATTTTTTTTTATTTTTCAATTTAACAATAAGCATTCTAATTACATCATAGCATTGAAATTTATTGCTTTTATTTGTAGTATTACAAGTACAAGTTTGTAGTATATGTCAAAGTTTCTTTACACAAATTACTTATTTCTGCACTTAGATGTTTTTGGACAATTACTGATATGAATTCATTATTTAAATTTGGTTGTAAGTCTTTGTGAACATTTCCTTTTTGTACTACTTACTGTCTGAGTGTCCACCATGACACAGCCAACTCCCAGTGGCCAGCACTCACTAGTGTCAGCACACTTCTTATTTACAATGACACTGGCTCCTGTCGAGTCCATTATGTGGAGGGTGTGGCAGAAGTCTTCCCCTGGAACATTAAATATTGCATACTGTAAAATATAATCATACTGTGCTTAATCAATTTATTCCATCATACATCATATAAGGGTTAAAGGCACTATCGGAGAGTCTGGACTGTTTTCTTTTATTGTTTAACCCTTATTAATAATATTTAATAAACTTTATATTGAGACTCTAGTGGACCATAATTAAAAAATAATATTCAACAAAATTCTTTTGTCAACCCAAACAAAACCCTGAATTGTGCAATGTAACATATTTGACTAGATTTTTTTCTTAATAAATAAATCAATTATAATTAATATTTATGATTACATGGTGATATTTATACAATATTTTTTTGAATTTTTAACCCCCACAACCCCTCCCCCTTGTCTCTCCTGTTTGCCACTGTCAGTTGTGTATGTCCTGTTCTTATTCTAGTTTTTAATTTTTTCACCTCTTTATTTATGAATTATTATTATCAAATCACAGCTCTTGTGTACATTTGATTTCTAGGAGTTAATTATTGAATGTTGAGTTTGGCTTCACTATCATTTCTTTTTATACTATTATGCATAGGTGCGTCTCATTCATACCAGTAAAGTCTGTTATTTGGAGACTTGTGGTTTTGCTTTTTAATCAAATTTCTCATTTATTTTTAAAAAAAGAAAAAATCCCGCTCAAATCACCAAATCATAGTTTTTTTTTACAAAAGTTGTTGACTATAAATAGTTATCTGATAAATGAAAGTGGATTTTGGTTTTGTTATATTATGACTTATGTTAACTAACATGGTATAACTGGACAGGTGGACACTCAAAAGTGTGACAGGACTCTATACAGGTCACTGTCGGTTAAACAAACACCTCTTTAATTTGGGGATAGTGGGATCACCAATCTGCAGATTCTGCAAGAAAGAGGGAGAAACGGCACGTCATATAATATGTGACTGTGATAACCTAGCTAGAAGGCGATACCTTCACTTTGGTAGTGATCGCATCGTAGACCCCAAACTATGTGAACTGATCGATCCACTCAGTATCCTCAGATTTGCAAAGGCCGTGGGCCTGTCACATATATAGGACAGGGATATGGACGGCGCACAATAGGTCTCACTGAGGCCGCGGTGCACAAATGCTGGAACAAAAAAAAAACAAAAAAAAAAACATGGTATAACAGTCATGTTTATAGATGTGTGGATGATGTTAAATAAAATTATTTTTATATCACCAAGCAAATTTATCCGTGTGAAGTCACAATTTTGAATATTACTGCCTAGTATAAGGCCGCATATATTCATAAATTATTTAAAGGTGATTCAGTTCTAAAACTCCCATACATGTGTGGGTGTTGGCCAAACTAAACATATATATCTGGTATTATGGCTCACCATGGTGGACTGCATTGACCACTAAAAGTTAGATTATATGTGGCGCCGTTCATTACAACTTGCCTCATGTGCTGCTCTCGTCTTCAATTATGAGTAATAGCTTTTGCACACATAACTTTTGACTCATAAATATTTCAGTTGTTTGGCCTGTTTATTAGGCATAGTATAATCACTGTTTATAGAATACACAAAAAGTCATTTAAGTTAAACAATATTCAAGAAATACAAACTGTTTAACAATTGCATTTCTAAATAGGCATTAAAGAGAGATAGTATACAGATGGTTACCTTTGCATGATCCTTGTGCTCTCAAATCTACATATTACCATTACTTGCCTTCATAAATATGTATTACTATTCCCTTCGCTTTGAAATGCCCTTGGAAATACATGTTCCCATCCTTCTCAATAGATGTATCACTGTATCAATAAATTTGTATAGAGGCTTAGAATAAAACAACAACAATAAATCACAGTATCACATACATGATCTATACCTGAAATATTGATTTTACATAATTTTTTGTTATGGCGCTACCTAGGACGTATTCATTTTTGTCTACTTACTAATTTATATTTTTAAATATAATCATAGAATATTTATGTTTAACTATTTATTTAAATGATATAGCTTTAAATTTAAATAGATTACCCGCTGGACATGGTCGGTCGATGGCGAATCGGTTGCACATGAGGTTGTCTGAAACGTTGACACATGTGTAGCAAGTGACGCCTCCTGAAATGTACGAGGTATATTTATAAATGCTGTATGGTACAATTTAAATAAATGGATTCAGACCTAAGGTAAAAATATGTCGTAAAGATTAACTGCTGACATTTTAGGGTGAGCTATGAGATATGAGATATTAATGAGGTTTTATATCGTTTAATATAGTATTTAAACCATATTTCCGCGTTCTTTGCGTCCTAATTTCTGAACTGAAAAACCCCCAGCAAAATATCTATATTTCAGCTTGTTTTTTGCTCTTATTACATAAATGAAAAAATAATTCTTATCTTAATTTTAATTTTTAGATCGTCACCTCTCATTTGTGTAAATTAACGATTGTTACCCCCACCTGCCATGTGGGACTGGGGTGCCTCCTGGGGCCTGCTCACATCCTTGTACTATTTTGGTCTCCCCAAAATTAGTTTAAATAAACAAAACACGGTGTTAATGACCTGAGGGTTTGAACGTCAAAATAAATTCCTCAAAAAACAAACAAACGACTGTGCCGAATTGGACCAGATCCGGCAAACGACCAGAACATGCTCAGCAGAGATACATGCAAACGAACTCTTTTACAGTTCGAATGTACAGAGACTAAATATACCCATTAAGTGAATAAATGGCAGAGATGAGACTTGTCATGAGGTTGTCATCGTAGATGGTAGATAGCTCTGAGGTCTCGAAACTCATCTGCGTAATGCCACACTGATTAATTTTCTACTGGCCTTTTAAAAGACTCAAATATAAATTGCAGTACATTCATCCAACGTAGACATATCAAATTTTTCGACTCCCTGCAGTACTTGACAAACCCAGTGTTCAACACTATAACCCCCACTCCGTTCCCCCATCGATGGCAGGACGCCGTCGTGGCAGGAACGCTTTAGTCTTAGGTTTTAGGGTTTTAGTGTTTCCACGGTTGTAAGCTGAAGGTGAGCCTCATCAGTGAGTGTAGTGTATGTGTTTTTGACTTTTTAACAACAAACTGAAACGTATTATATCTATGCCCTCCTTCGAATGCATCTGTGTATGCAGAACAAGGAGAAATATGTAAATCAAAAATTATTTATTTATTTATTTTTTGTTCATTGTATACTATTAATAAAGAGAGGTTATGAAATTAAAAAAAAAAAAGCAGTACATATTAAAAGGAACCCTTGGATTACTTCATAGAACGATAAGTCCTCAACACTGGACTAGATTCTTGTCTACAATTATGAAAAAATACTACGATAAAATGAAATGGAAATAATAGGTATGAGTAATAAAAAAAACATCACAGAGCAATAAAAACAATAAAATATCTCGTATTTCGTTTTTTTATCCGATAGAACATTTAGTGCGAAAATCGCTGTGCTTATTCTGATCAATGAAAGAACATATGTAAAAGTGAATGAAATCTTTTGTTAAAGTTTAAATATGCAGTTGATACTACTGTGTGTTGCAAGATTAACTGGGATACCTGAGATGAGTTTTTGCTTTCTAAGATCCGTTACAGCACCTAAGGGCTTTTGTGTAAGAAAGGTGGCTTTTGTATAGTTAAGGTCTTTAGTCGTTTTGGATTACTTACAGCAATATCATTTATTAAATATAAAGGCATTATTCAAATGATTTAACATTTAAAAATAGCACTAAAAGGCTTGAGATTTTTAAATGACAAGCAATTTAAAAACCATTCCAACGGTGTCAAATAGACAGGGATGGGAATAAAATTTGTGAGTTATTTGAAGCTTTCAGGAACTAAAGGAAGAAAGTTATCTTGACAGTGCGAGGAACAAGTTAAAAGTTTTATTGTGTTGGGAACAATAAGTTTTTCCTCAGTGCCAAGTCACAGAATAGAGTGAAACTTTTGACAGCTGGAATAGCTCGGCTCTGAAACTCGAAACAGAAATAGTAGCACGTATAAAGCAAAATGCAATAAGGCCTTAATGCCTCAAGGCTCTAGTGTTTGTTCTGCGTAGGAAATAACATATAGGAATAGACAATGGATTGTTTGTTGTGTACACATTACTTTACTATACAATAGAGAGAAGCAATAGAGTAGTAGATCATTCACAAATATATTCCTCGTTCACTCACTCAGCCTGAGGAACCCCTCCTATTGGCCTGGCTTCCAATATCCAGCCGGCCTTCCTATTACTTCCTATGCGACAAAAATGATCAAACAATTTGAGTTTAAACAAACAAATATCTCTGAGATTGGCCACACGCTCTCTTATTTCCGACAAAATCTCATTTTGTTTTACTGCGTATCAGTATTATCAGGTTAGCACCAAGACTGTTATGTATTTACAGGATAAGAGGTCAACCGGCCAATGTGGATTTATCTATTCTTTTATGAGAATTATAGGGATGGTTTAAGCTGTATAATATTGTGCTCTAGACAAAAAAACAACTAAATATTTTATAAGTAAGATTAAAGCTGGAATTATATATAATATATATACAAATTTGCTAACTTTTAACTTCGGAGACCCAGGTTCAATTCTCGACTCTTTCAAGAATTTTTGGTTTGGGGGTCTGGTGAGGAATGCCTCAGTAACGTGGGGTAAATGAATAGCTACTCATGTATGTATGTATAAGACAAAACAGGCAGACATACAAAGGTACTTATATAGCGATTATAGAAATAATCCTATTATTCCGAAAGAATGTAACTTTGTATTACCCGTTGGCTAGCATTATTCTCATTATATCTTCGTTAAAGTTTCTTCAGTTACGCAAGAAAAATCTCCACAGATATTCCAAAAATGTTTTTCTGTCCTTGACAATTTATTTGCCAATAGGCATATACATGTTTATATTTGTTGAAAAATAATTTATAGCGGCCGTTGTAATAAAATAGGTTATAACTGTAATCGAAAATACTAGTTTTTCATTTGTCTCCTGCTCCTTCCTCTTCACCGCTTACAGGCATCTCAGTTTCTAGGAAGAGCTTTCATATATTTTAATGTTTTCCCTCCTTTCTGGCTGTGACTGCAAATATTTCTAGGAAAGCTTTGTTCCTCTTGGCCTTTATACAGTTGCCCACGCTTTCATTAAAAAGTTCGGTTCTTTGAATTCATTAATTCTGCAAACATGAACTGACCGTTTCACCTGTCGTTTTCATAGGGTTTAAGTAGTTTTTTGATTTAATGACTATTTAAGCCGCAGTACTTGGTATTTCGTCTACTCTTTATATGTTATTTACTATAAGTTAACGTTCGTGAGAACTAGAACAGTAAGAAAAGATCGAGAAAGAGGTAATAGAAATGAATAGGGCAAGCGATAGTATAAGACTGCTTTATTCATAGCTCTTAATCCCATACACATACACTCGGAATGTTTACATCCCGATGTTTTGGTATTAAGACTGCGTACCAACAGTGCCCAGGCCTTAACTCCCCCCCGCCAGTTTACGCACACTCCCTCGTAAACTCTAAGTCCGACCCGAGTGTACAATCAGGTGGCTCGGGTTCTTAAGGGCCAAGGCCAGCGCACCCAATACACAATCTATAATCCATCACACTACTAAAGACACATTTAAACAAGTCAAATAAAATATAAATGTACAAAACAAAATAATAAAACCTCCTATAAAATAATAATACTATAAAAACTAAGAACAGAACTCTCTGTCTGAATGTCACATATATTAACAATATGACCTATAACAACACAATTACTTGCTTCGTGTCGGATCGAGGACACACCAGTTTACTCACGCTCCCCCCCCCCTAGAGTGGGAGTTTAAGTTGTTCAATATGAACTGTCCGCCGTTTCCTTGGGTGGTCCACACTCTCGATAGTTACAAGATTGTGTTCTCGGATCACAACAACCTTGAAAGGGCCTTCATATCGGACCGGCTCTTTACTCCGATTCGAACCTAATTTCCTATAAACGACGGTCCCGATCGTAATCGACCCCATTCTGTCCCGGACTTTCATATTTGCCCTCGCTACGCGTTTGGTTTTTTCCCCCGATATACGATCGCGCACTGTACGCCACATTTTTCCCAGCCGCATGTAGGTATTCACGAGCTGTTCCGTGCTCCCTTCATCCGCCACCGTCTCTGCCCAATTTCGCGGTCTCGCGCGTAACCCAAAGATAATTTCAAACGGCGCAAATCCCGTGGTGGTGTGAATTGAGTGGTTATACGCCGCCACCGCCATTGGCATCGCAACATTAGCTGACAGCCCCTTATCGACCTGGTATACCCGCAGGTGATCGCTGAGGGTGCTGTGCAGGCGCTCAACGTTTCCTCTACTTTTGGGATGTCCCGGGGTATTAATATGCCATACCACGTCTCTATTTTTCATCTCAGCGCGAACTTTGGCGTTGTCGAACTCTCTCCCACCATCCGACGAAATGCGCTCGGGGATGCCATAAAATTGGAACCACAAGTTGACGGCATGCAGAATAGCGTCTGCCGATTTGTCCCGCACCTCATATGCCATAGCCACCTTACTAAATGTGTCGATTGTAGTGACCCATTTGAATCCACGCCACGTAAACGTGTCGATTTGTAAATCGATCAGTGGCGACTCTGTTGTGGGTGTCTCCTCCTGTCGTCCTTGTGGTGGATGGCGGTCATATTTGGTTTTCAGGCAGATTTCACAAGCCCCTATGATCTCCTGGATGGTCTGCCGCATCCCCCACCAAAAATATCTCCGCTGTAGCGCCTGCGTTGTCTCTTGCACGCCACGGTGATTCGTCTTCCCCTGGTGGTACGCAAGTGTGACCTCCCGCTGTTGCTCCACGTCACGCAACGTCTGAACCGCCGATAGGCACCTTATAAACGTGCGGTCGATTCCTAATTGCTCGCTCTGCCACAATCTTCTAATTTTCTCCCAAATCGTCGCGTTACCGACAAATAGGTGGTACATTTTTCCCGGTTTGGAGGCATCTTTCAGTGCCTGGCAAATTTGCTCTAGCCTCACTCCCGGCTCCGACCAGATCGTCGAAATTGTGCTTCGACCGTATTCGTCGTACGTCACCGTCATCAGGCCCGAAGTTTTTGTCTTCCAAATGATTTGGTGACGTTTGTCGTTGATAATCTCCTCAGACGTTCCCATGTCTTGTGGTCTTTCTCCAACAGACTCTTCTGATGTGGGGCTATCTCTCGCGCTACCATCTTCCCGCAGATCGGTACTTCCTGCTTCTCCTGGCGTCCACTCCGCAAGGAATTGTCGACTACCCCCTGATTTCTCGCCATCCTCAATAGCATTCGTCATAATGGCACGCGACAGCCAGTCTGCCACGACATTATCCTTCCCTGGCTTATACACAATCTCCATATTGTATTGCGACAGAAACTCCTTCCACCGTGTCACGCGTGCGGATGATTCCTTTAATTTCCCCACCCATTGCAGCGGTCTGTGATCGGTGTGGACTTTAAATTTTCTCCCAAATACGTATGGGCGGAAGTGACCAATGGCCCAGATGATACCCAGTAGTTCCCGTTCGAGGGCGCTGTACCTCGCCTCCGTGTCAGTCAACCTTCTGCTCGCATATGCTACCGGCCTCTCCCCATCGATTCCCTCCTGGGACAATACCACTCCCAAGGCGTACTCACTTGCGTCCGTTGTGACAGTAAACGCCTTCTCAAAATTTGGAAATGCCAAGATAGGTGCTTCTTGCAACCGTTCCATACATTTCTGGATATTTTTCTCAATTAGCGGCGTGATTATCACTCGCGCCCCTTTGCGTAATAAATTACTAATAGGGACCAAGAATTCCGCCTAATCCGGAACGAAACGGCGATAATAATTTAGCGTCCCCAATAACCGCCGAATGCCTTTAACATCTTTTGGCACCGCCATTCTCCGGATCGCATCTTTTTTCATGGAGTCCGGTTGGACTCCCTGCCGAGATATAGTATGTCCCAGAAAACTAATGGTCTCCTGACCCAGGGACGACTTTTCTATCGATAATTTCAGCCCAAATTCCTTTAACCTCTTAAAAACACTCCGAAGGTGTTCTATATGTTCCGGTTCGGTACGGCTGAAGACTATGAGGTCGTCCATATAGATCTGGCAGATGTTCTCATCAATTCCCCTCAGGAGTTCATCCATTAGCCGCTGGAATGTTATCGGGGCGTTTTTCAAACCGAACGGTATCCTTGTAAACTCGTAATGACCTCGTTCGAATGAAAACGCCGTCTTATGCTGATCATTCGCATTCAGTCTAATCTGGTGATATCCCGCTTTCAGATCTAACGTACTGAAGATTTTCGCTCCACTCAGCCTATCCAGTATATCCTCAAAGCGTGGAATAGGATATTTCTCGTCTAGAGTGTTCTCATTGAGCTTTCTAAAGTCTATAACTACTCTGTAATGATCTTCTTCCTCGCCTGGTCTATTTTTTTTTTCACCGTCCACAGGGGACTATTGTACGGCGAAGTGCTATTTCTGATAATCCCTTGACGCTTTAATTCGTCGATTTCCCTCCGGATGTGTTGACGAAGTGCTTGAGGATATCGCCTTTCTTTCACGTATGTTACGCGCTCTACTTTTAGAGGTATCTCGTGCTCTGTCTTCCCTGTTGCTCCTAACAGATCTCCCTCTACGAAAAAAATGTCTCTAAATTCGTCACGCAGCATCTCCCTCCAATCCTCTACTCTCTTTACCGCCCCAATTCGTACCTTTCCACCCCGTACTGTCCCCTGACTCCGATACGTTAAATCCCCTAATCTAATCCTCCAGTTTTTCTCTTCGTTCATTATGCGCGCGCCTACCCGTCCTAACAAATCGCATCCCACAATTATTTGATAGTCACGCGTCATCTCCTCTACGACGTGCACCGTTATTTTCCCTCCTACATTCGTCCATTTTTCTAGTCCTACCACCGCCTCTCCCATCACTTCGCAGGGTCCCCCCAGAGTGAGTAGTTTACAATCACATACCTTAATCTGGTGTGTACTCGCTCCTCCACACAGCCTCTCTAGTGCACTACGCGACACTATCGTATTGGTGCTACCTGTGTCTATTAAGCACCTCTCCCCCTTCTCGAACTCAATAATTGGCAACTCGCACATCCCTTTCCACGCCGTATTACATATTAGGATGTGGTCGCCTCTCTGCTGCCACTCTCCTCAGGCTTCTACGTGCCGCTCCCATCGACGCGATTTATTCTTCTGCTTCTGCTGTTCTCCGCTCCTGTGGCGCTCTGGCTCGTCTCCTCCAGTTTCCGATGTTCCCGATGAATCATCAGCTGACGATCCTGTGTCTCTGGGGGTTGTTCTACGCCTCTCACGAACTTCTTGGGCGTTGACCTCCATAGGTTCTGCCTTATCGAATTCCCTTCTTCTGTATACGTACGGGCACTGTCTTGCGATATGCCCTTCCTCCCCGCACTCGAAACATTTCGTTCTAGGGCACTGTGCCACCAAGTGACCCGTCTTACCACATCCGTGGCACCTCCTCTCTTCTCTACGAGGCATATATCTAGGCCTTGCTCCTCTGAATTTCTTTTCTCCTGTCACCCCCCTATCTCTACCCGTAAACGCTGTTTCGGGTTTCTTCCATACGGTCTTTGGGGTCCTGATTTTTTTATAAACGACCCGGCTCCAGTCACTCTCGTCTTCTCGGATACGCAATTCTGCTTCCCTAGCGCTGGCGTCGATCATCGTTTGCGCGCACTCTAGGAAAGAGCGTTCGTGAGCGAATCCCTCTTTTCTTCCCGTTTCCTTGGCCAGCTGCACCTTCAATATTGTTGACAGGAAGCCTATCCGGCCTTCTACTTCTTCCACGCTAAACGTCTCTCTCATCTTTTCGGTAACCTGATTGTAACGGACTACCAGACCTGCGGCATACTGTCCGTTACTCTGTCTCGGAGACCTCGTTTCCCGAAACATCTGAAAAATATCTTCCTCAGGGGTCCAACGCGCCCCTCCATACGCTTTTTTTAGTCGCGCCTTTACCACTTCCCATGGGGTTTCCTCGTCAGCTTGGATCTGATTCTGGATGCTTCTTTTTACTCGACATATCAAAGCCGCGCTCAGTGATTCCGCGTCCCTGAGGTCCAGCCAATTGCCTTCCACCTTTGTCCCGATTAACGCTGTGAGACGGTCTCCTCCCTTTAAAAAGTGATTAAGTTCACCCAGCTCACCTGTAAACTTCTCCAGATCCGAAATCGCTTTTCTTAGATCCTGGGTGTTCATAGTCTTCACCCTCATCAGGGCAAGTGCATTTGCGTGAGTCTCCGGTAGCAGGCCCACTCTCCTAGGTTCCGTCCCATCAACGATATTTAAGACGGGCTGTCTTAATACGCCACTTTCCGTCATATCGTCTTCTATGTGTATCGATCTAAATCGGGCCACAACAAAATTTCCCCGAACTGTGTTCCTTAATTTTTTTCCCGAGTTTCGGCATCAGTTAACGTTCGTGAGAACTAGAACAGTAAGAAAAGATCGAGAAAGAGGTAATAGAAATGAATAGGGCAAGCGATAGTATAAGACTGCTTTATTCATAGCTCTTAATCCCATACACATACACTCGGAATGTTTACATCCCGATGTTTTGGTATTAAGACTGCGTACCAACAGTGCCCAGGCCTTAACTTATATATATATTTACTGGAGAAAACCCAGGTGGCAGAGCCTCCTTATTATGTTATAAAAGTAATGTAAAAACGACGACTTTGCTCATATGTTTAGTTTGTAAATTTAAAACAGTACATTGGCTCTTCCAAGAATTTGTGTTTTGGAGCATGAGTCTGGTGAGGGATAACTCACCACCGTGAGGATAAATAAATAATTTATTGAAACAATTTTTTTTATAGAGTATGTATATCAAATTGAGCTAAATAAAGATAAATTTGCTGTAAACATTTACAAAACAAATTCAGTTTATAATGTAATGGGAAAAAAAGTGTACAGAACCTCAGAACAATCAATTGACTAGAAGATTCAATTGCAGAAACACATAAGCACATTGAGATAAGAATAATGGGCAGAAGAGCATAAGTACAAGCTGGTACCCTCCAGAAAAAAGCTAAAGATACTGCTAAAATTAACCCCCAGAGCCCACTGAAGGAAAAACATCTTGTTTTAGTTGGAGTGCCACTTTCATTAAGGCGCGACTTGCAACCATTCCGCATAACTCAAGCGTCGTGCAAGGTCTTTCAACAGCGTTGGCCCCTTCTTTTATGGGGTTGATCCTTGACTAGAAGAAAGTAACACTCCTTTTTTTTTTTAAGCAATGTCAAGTTGTGTGTTACGTCTGCAACCCGTATAATTAAATCAAGCCTTAATCATGAGGAAGAAAACAAAATTATACCTCTATAAATAAAGTTTTCTGATGTCTTCTTAATAAATTCCGGATGTATTTCCAAGAACTTTCTATTTAATGTTTAGATTGTTAGAATGCTTGACATTTTTGGAGGCACGGTAAGGGTTATGTACTGTCAATTTAATGCATTTTTTACTATTACATTTTTAGTATAGAATTTTCGGAAATACTTCTTTTTTTATTGTAAAGTCGACAACTTGAGTCTGAAGATATATTTCTGTCACAATTATCATACTCATATAGAAATATATTTTTGTTTAACTTTTATCATTCACAGCAAGGTAATTCTGAAGTTGTGCTTTAAATAATTGTTTCGAAATTAAACAGTCAGTTTACGAGCTATGCTACAAAATAATACATAATAAATAATATGCAATTAGGCGGAGTGAGCTTCTGCGAAGTTAGATCCAAATTATTTATTTAGTTATATTTTCGTAGAATTTTTGAACTTCTTGGCATGGTTTTGAAAAATCCCGCATTTGGTTTAATATATGTGACTGGAATTGACTACTCTTACCGGTTACGGGTTTAATTGTTGAAACGTAACACACGCAGATAACTGTCCAAAGTGCTCGTTAATAGGCAAATTCAATTTTGTGGTTAAATAAAAGAGGTATGTTTCATTTCAATACTCTTACCATTCAGGTAGCAAATTTAACATGAGACGTATTCTCACGATCGGACTTCAAGTTTTCACAAAGCCCTATTCCGTAAAAAACCTAGCAATCCTCCACAATCCCTTGGTTCTTTGGTGTAAGAAACCATGTTTGCTACAACCTCAGCATAGATGGTAATATTTACCACTAACATAATTTGGACAAGAGCAGTTCAACATAATCGGCATAATTACTTTTTAGCCTCAAAGTAAGCTGCGTGACAACTCAGCCCCGAGCGAATGTTACGTTTTAGTACTGAGTAAGAGGACAAGTCAACCAATCCGATTAAAGATCGGTTGGTGGATTGCTGAGATATTATAAGAAGATTATTATTGTAGGAGGAGCATTATTGTATTAAGGGATGTTCAGAACACTTCAAGTCATCAGACAAGTACGGCTACCGGCAAGCTTTAGAGGAAATGTTAGATCCTATTGAGTTAATGGTGATGTCGATTCATTACGGTAAAAATTTTAGAGACCCTCCAATATAAACAAAAATATTCAATTTGTTTGGCTAAGCCGATAAACTTAGAAGAGGCTACTTCTGGATTAAACTGTGCTGTTTAATGTAAAACAGTACTTGAGATTGGAGTCCCAATGGCCTGGTTCATTAGGACGACTTGATCGTCCCTAAAACTTCGCTAAGGACAAGAGTTAACAGAGAAGAAGAAGTCGTGCATAACCACTACATTTTTTGTTGTCCTTTTCTATCAATTCATAGTCCAGACTGGCGATCTATGGAGTATATTTAGAATGTGGCTGAGGGCAGGGACCTAAAAAATACCGAAGGCCGGTGAGATCAAGTTAAGAGCGGTATACGAGAAACTCGTACAACCCTACAAGAAAAAAAATTGTTTGGTGCCAAGAAAAATCCAGGGATAAACTAGTCTTTTCTAATAGAACTCATTTTAGCTATATTTGGGGCGCTCTATATTATCCATATAATCTAAATATGAAATGTGTTTTTCTCTATTTCCTCTACTTTTTGAGATCAGAGTTTTTTATGATGTGCAGCTCTACACAAAATGTGCAGTTCTAAATAACATAGAGAAGGATTGGTTCCTTTATATTTGCCCAATTGTCAGTCTGCTGTCTAGTTAGTTCGAGGAAATTCCACCAGGCGGAGTTACCATCCGGTAACGCTTAAGTGACCTTCTAGACGTCTATTAGTTGTATTTGTCAATTATTAAATAGAAATAAAATGAGTTCAAGCAGAAAACGTTTTGTAAATCATCTGAAAAGTTTCCGACCTCAACATGCAGATGATAATAAAATAAATAAAAGCTAGTGAAATAAAAGCTTTGTTAGGTCGGAAACTTTTCAGACCACCCTCGTAGGTGAAGAATACACGTTAAAAAAACAAAATAGAAAAACTTTTAGGGACCTTGTAAAGTTAGCTGATCTTGAATTTTGAAATGTGTCCTACACAATGTGAATAAATATGGTTCAACACTATACTTACATTTTCGTTGAGTGAGCAAATACTCAATATAAATGTAATTTGCATTTGTTTTAGAGAAGATAAAGTATTACTAACATCATATTTGTGGACTTAAAAATGGTTACTTTCTCCTTGGATGGCAAAGTGGTCAGACCAAATATCCTTCCTGCTTGTGCCTTTGGGATAGCAGAGACAAAACACACCATTAAGCGAGAAAAGGCTCAGAGACAAAACTGGACGTTTGGGAATGGAATGTCACTAATGACCCCTTAATTTAACGAGATAAAATCATCTTTCCTCCACTCCATATAAAGCTGGACCTTATGAAGCTGATGGATAGGTTAAGAGCAACATAGCTCCACCAATCCGACAATGCGGTGGTTTCCTATGAGGCCAAGACCAGATAGAGTGCAAGAGAGCCACACACGCTCAGGCTATTAGTAAGGAATCGTGCCCAAAATAGAGATTATGATGAATTCAACAAGAAATTAGATTAAAAATATTGTATTTCCGGGATAATGAAACAGGGTTAGTTTTAGACGAAAAATTTTATATTAACAAAGTCAGGAGGATTTTACCTGGAAATTTTATCAAAAATCTAAATAAAGCTTTTGACGCGTACATACATAGTCTAGTCTTTCTTTATAATATTTTTCTTAAAGGAAAAGCCAAGGAAAGAAGGTGTATTGCCTGAATCACAGATGTCCCTGACTACCCGACTATTGTTGAGTTATTCCAAGAAGAATTCCACGAAATCAAGTATAGTCCTATTATCACCTAGGAATCATATACTAAAAAGTACTCAAATTATTTGCACATAACGCCATCTGCGTATTTCATCAGTATTTTACTTCGGTTGCAAGACTACGTCAGGCAATACGAGTCTCAATTACGTGCGCTACTCAGATCACAGTGGATCTCCACGGCCACCATCTTTCATATCTCAGCGTGCTTATTGCTTAAAGCGGTGATACTTACTTTGATTGTCCTCTGTTTCTGCCGCCACCAGGATGGATGCCATCATGAAGCAGCTAAGCAGTCGCCCAACACCATCCACCATCACTGACCACTGGGCGCTCCGGCATTACCTGCAACACCACCAAATATGGCTTAGCGATAATACCAAATAACTTATCACATCTGTCACAATTTTTTGTTATGAAATCTGTTGATTAAAAGGCATTTGCTGCATAATTCCTTCACAAACCCCACTCAAAGTTATATAATTATTGAGTTTAACTGAAATTAGTTAGTCAGATAGTGACACTGTTATGTTTTATGAAGGGGTATTATATTTTATGAAGGGGTATTATATTTTGTATTACGAATGGGACCTCTGGCTAAAATTTCGAGTAATGGGATGTTTTGAAAAAAAAATTAACGATGAGTCCCTGAAACTGATCTTTTTACAGAAAATGTATTACTTAACTATAATTCACTTTATTATATACTATTCAATGGCATGCAAAATACTAGAAATTTTATTAAAGCTTAAAGGTTCTAGTTTACAGGATAAAAACCATTTTAAACTACTAGAAAAATAAAAATACTGGATACAATAAGATACTTGCATTGAATTTATGCAGACCCGTTTCTTGTTAATTATAAGGCCTAGACCAACTGCAGCATAGAAAAACACGAAGTTTTCTTATGACTTTTCACAAGAAACTGATCCGTAGATAACTGGAGGGGCTGTTTTCCTTTCCTTCATTAGGGCTCAGGAAAACACGGATAAGCCAGGGTCTGTGTGTTTACTTTCGGGTGGTTCTTATCAAATAGTTCTCAATCCCTGAACAAACCAAACGGACTAATAAAACCTAGCCGAGGCTAGTTGGTTAAGGTAACTGGTTAATGATGTGGATGCTGCAGTTTGAAATCTCAAAGGGAGAAATTTAAGAAGGAAGTTTCATATAATTATTTGCGAATATAGATTCCAGTGAATAATGGAATAAAGGCTTATGTGTTTTGCTCGTTTAATAAGAAAGGGGTAAACGAGCAAAACATTATAATTAAAATATAATTATGAACTGAGTGAACCGCACCTATTTATTAATTATTAAAATATTGAAAATTATGTAAAGAAGGATAAGAAAAAGTGATGATAAATTAAAAGGCGTGGAAGGTTTTTAAATTACATAGCTAAAGGCAAATACCTACAAAATGTTAGAAAGTTGTTGAACCCCTTTCCAGATCTTGTACCTTTCATTCATTAGCAAATATTTCTTAATCTTTCAGTCGTCAACAAAAGGATCAACGATATCCCAACAAATAATCAACAGATATATATTTTTTTTTGCTGATTCTTTGTGAATTATAATAGAGTACGTACAATATGATTGACACTACTTGCCTTAAAGGGATATTATTCCCATCCTAGTGTCAAACAAATAATTCAAGAATTCAAAGATAAACCATCTTTCAGTAATACCCCAAGCCGTTGAGTTAGAATAAACACATTTTTTTGTAAAAATTCATTATTGTTTTATCATAGCATATTCCCTCAAAATATCGACTGTTAGGTAAATTCTCATGTAACAGGACTTTTTTTCCCCAAACGGTAAACTTTTCAGGGACTTCTTTTACATAATTCAAATTTTAATATCTTAAACGAAAATATATTTCATAAGTTATTTGTATAAACTGTTGTTCTATTCTGAATTTAATTCTACTTCCTTTTCTTGTTACATGTTATTTATGTATTGATGTATATTTATGTTATTTATGTATTGAACCTAATACAAAGCAGAAAATTGCAATCATGTTTATATTTTTAATTCCTTTAAATATGACTCCCATATTTCAATTAGCTATAGAAATAGTGAACGATTTTTTGTCTACCATCTCAAATTATGGAATTTTAAAAAGTGGGTTTTTCATATTTAATACCTTGCTCTTGCTCCTGGACACAATACGGCTGGAGACCAATCTCCAATCCCTTAAGAAATGTTCAGGAGAAGGGAAAACTTTGCAGTTTTTGCCAGGGGCTGGTTTTATGTCCACTATAAAAGTAGTTTTTTGTTTTGCTTTCCTGAAAACTAGGCATTTTCATATTCAATAGTTGGTAGGGACGATATAATGAGTATAACTTTTTAACTTTTAAGTGCCTATGAAAATGTAGTTAAAAGCGACAAAATCGGGTTATATAGCAATAGAAGTGATTTTCTAAACTTTAAAATTCATACCTTGGCAACATATTAAGATAGTTGAAGGTAATTAACTTCATTTTTCATTTAATTTCCACACATAGATTTTCTGAATAAGACCAGCCATCTGAAAATGAGTTGACCGTTTCTGCTGGTTTCTTTGGTTATGCATTTAAGAAGAATTTCCAATGTGAGGCTGCTTAATTTTGTTCGTTTGATTTTAGACAGATTTTAGACTGAAAGATATAAAAATTATTTTCCATTTTGTAAGTTTTAGCCTCCTTGCAAGCTAAACTGTTTCAAACCCAAACAATTCAAGTTCACCTTGCTAATTAACATTTGATTTTGTTTTGTATTCCGAAGATTGTAGGCATTTTATTAAGTTCATTTGTAACAAGGGAAATTCCAGTACTAATAACTTTCAGTAGTTTTACAAACTCATACACAGATTGGGAACAGGAAAGCCATCGGGATGTTCGATTCCAGAATAGTTATTAGGCAACTCAGAAACTGGTATTGACAATTAATGCTGCAATAATTGTTGAAGGGGTGGATCTCAATAAGCCAGGCTTTAAAGAAATAAGTCTTTATTTTATATAACATACAACACGAATTTAGTTTTACATGAACACACGTGAGTATTAAAAACGGGGATAACATGTAGAAGGTAACAATATTCCACGATACAAATATTGACAGTGTTGCCATGTACCACTGCTTTACATAAATATTAATTGATTTAAATAATTTGTTCCTCATAAAAAATTACAGACTGTTATTATATTGTAAGACTTGGACCAGGAAGAGGAAATTCCACAGTTGAAATTAAGCAGATTGTTTTCGAGCTGGAGGACATTGCAAGAATACTCCCTCAAGGATCGACACAAAGGAGAATGTGGATGGTGAAGAAGAATCAAATTTTAAAATGGAATACTTTATACTGCAATTTACTTTGTTTTTGTTTTTTAGCCAAGTACGAAGGGAGAGGGTATAATTTCTTAAGAGACAATAATTTTTCTCCAGACAATATGTTCCACGATTGTAAAAAAATAACCCTAAATTTAAAGATATAATTCACTGAACCTTTTTTTTATTCTCTCTTATGCCTTAATAGATTTTGCAAAATCTCACGTTTTATATGGTTTATGTGTATTTTTTCAAATCATTCAAATATAATTCTGTTTATAATTCATATAAAAAAATTTAAATGATATAACGAATAATTTTGGTATGGACGATTTATTTATCCTGAGATTTAATACATTGATTTATAAATCAAACAAATAGACTGACAATAATCGAATCAACATTTATTCCAGCTTAGTAGAGCTTAGATTATATATTTGTAGAGAAAATGCATTAGGATTCGAGAAGGGGTTAGTGGGTGCTGTCTCTTGTCAGAGCACACATTGGGATCAGGCTAACACTGTTTGCCTTGGCTGTCCAAACATGCTACATTTATAGAACTTTTGACAACGGCACTATGCACTTTATACTGAATCAGGAAACTGGTGATATATAGTTCATCTTGGTCACATAGCAGACTCTTGTGGTTTTAAATGGAGAGAACATCAAGCGCACGAAAAAGCATCAATGATGAAAACTATCACCCGGTCTGCACTGATGAAGGAACGATGCAGCAGGTACGATGCGATAGTCTCAAACAATATTGTACCATCAACGATATTAACTCATAGCTCATGCCATGAATGAACCACAAATTTCATATAAAATGAGGTTTAAAATGTGATTAACATCGCGTTCACTCCACCAGTATTTTTTAAGAAGCATGATATCATTTATGATTGCTATATTTTATGGTCATATAAAATAAAACCAGTTCCGTGGAAAATACTGAAATTTCATTAATTAATAAATTACTAAAAAACAAATACTAGTAATTTTCTTTATGGGGTTTCTTCTTAATGTAGGTCACTTGGTTGTTACAAATGCAATTGTATATGAACATATTGTTGACTTTAAAATAAAAATTGAATTTTATTAATTCTTTTACTTATATAAAGAATATCGTTGATTATATTGGTTAATCCTAAATTCAATTATCTAGTCTACTCGTCTTTTCGTTTCATTTACAATTGGCAATGGCCAGTTCCTCCAATCATGTTCTGAGCGTAAGTGGCTCTCGGGCTCTTGGTCAGCCTCCGCTGGCTCGTATCTGGTGACGCGGCTGACGGAGGAGTGTGGGGACATCCTAAGACTCCGCTTCCTCTCTCGCATGCGAGGGAGGTGACAGCCATGGTGATTTGGGAGGTCTCTGGGCTGTTTGTAAATACTGTATGAATGAGCGAGTGAATGAAAAATTGTAAATATGGTATGAATGAGATCATTTATCACAATTACTTACTTACTGCCCAATAAGGCAGGTTGTAATTTTATTATAACAAAGCTGTTTAATAATTAATCATTTACAATTACGAGAATATAGGAAGATATAAATTTGGTTCATGACCTTTTATGATACAATATTTTTTTTTTTTTTTTTTATCAATCAATTTTATTAAGATAAAATTACAATCTGCCTCATGATACAATATAGAAAAAAAAATAAGTAACGTTGCATCCAAAAAATTTTTTTCGGTGGAAGGTTAAAGGGCACATTGAAATACGGCAGCAATTTGGTTCAAAGTTTTAATTCTGTGAATACCAGTATTCAAGAAGTACCTTAATTATGTCATCCTTTAGTTGGGACTATAACAAATCACTTGAGAGTGCGTGCTAGTGTTCGTATGTGATCACACGAGGACTAGAGGGGACAATAGTTTCTTCAAATAACTTTACTAATAAAACATTTATATTAGTACTTCATATTTATTTTCGTAATGAACTGGAACCAGGCAAAGTTTATGTGTATTAACCCGGAATAAGTATTATTAAAGTGAGTCTCAATAAAAACCAATTTGTAGAAAACCTTTGATACTGAGGGTGATTTACAAAAATTAAACCTTGATCGATCCCGATTCGAATAAACTGAACCTGTTTGAAAAGGGGATAAATTATTCCCTTCCTGTGTGAAAGGGAAAATGGGGACGTCATTAATCTTCTCTAGATTTAACTAAAGACGGTGAAAGGGTTTTGAATTCATGTAAAGTTGGGTAGGCTGTTGGTTAATTTATCCTCTACACATATTATATAATCTATACACAGAGTCGAGTAGAATGCTTCGAGATTAGAGATGTATAATAGCCTTATAGGTACGGATAAATAAAACTATTGTATCCCCTCAGGTTTAAAACCGAGGTATCCAAAGAAGTAGTAACACAGGCGATGGTGTGAACAATGCCAGTTCATTGCTGAGCTAGAAGGGGAGGGAATCCATTTTGATGCAGGAGATTGTATTGCATCAAATCGTCTGTGTGTTCTACTATAGCTACACTATAAATGATGTTATTGATCTCAAATACTACTAGGACTACTACTTACTACTTTTGTCACTGTCATATGGTCTCCGTGTGTGATGGCAGGAACTTCAGGGGCACTTCGTTACAAGCTACCTTGGATTAAAGTATTTACCAAGACAGAACTCATTTGTTGGGCCTAAAAACTTATTAAATTTATTGTATTTGAGTTCAGTTCCAGCAATGTAGTTAAAAAATCGCAACTAGAGGAAATATCTCTATTATTTTTTTCTACTTTAGATAATTACGATGAATATTTAAAACTTTTCGTCACTTTGAGAGTCTGCGCAATGGATCTTAGTGTTGTTTTTTTAAAAGTTCCTTTCTAGAGATTTCTATTCCTTTTGATTAACTTCCTTCTGTTAGTGTCTATTTTTAATCTATTATTATTAGTAATCTATAATTATTTCTTCAGTAAACATAGTTATATCGTTAATAAAACAATTTTCACTTACGAATTAAATATATTACTTTATGAATACTTATTACTGCTTTGTATAATACTGAATTCGTAACCTGGGATCATAGCCGAAACAAGATCACTGGCTCACAACACGTTGTTGAACAGGCAATATTTCAAGACACATAAAACTCTATTAACACTAAAATAACTATATTATTGGGCTCCAATAACTATCACTTGATATTGTTCCTTTACTTTACTCCTTATTTATTTTGAGTATATGTATTAGAAAAATACAATAAACAAAATATTCATTCAAATCGCAAGCCTAGAGTTTAATAATAAATTCTATGAAATATTCTTATGTTGTTGATGTCTTTTCTCATTTGCGAATAATTATTCTACTTATGAAGGTTGTGATTTATAATGTTGTTCAATAATATGTCTCGATTGTCCAGGTCATTTTGAATTTGATGGTAATATTTTCATTGTCTAGATCGACTTAGCTACCTTCACTCCCCTTCCTGTTAAAAAGCAATACGTTTTCTTTCACGAGGTTGTTTATACTCATATCCTTAAGAAACATTCTTGCTGGGTGACAATATAACAGAAAAATAATATTATGCTGAATAAATACTCTTCCTCCAAAGTGATTGAATCAGATATTTTGGTGCAGAAGTTCGTACGTCACAGCAAATATGGAATGCCAACAGCAGAGCAAATATAAAAAGCAATTTGGCCAGAATTTGTTCTGGCACAATAAGTACTCCTGAATAGCTCCATATTCTAGATAATGTCAACATCAATCACATAGCAAACTCGTGTATTTGTGTCGAAAGCAATCTATTGTCTGTTAATTTATTTTTTAACGACATATATTATACAACGACATAACATAATATTTTCAGGTCGTTTCTGCATTGGCCTGATGCTGTGACTTTTTTTCTTTCATTATCTCATTTCTGCAGTTTCTACTTCATCCCATCCCTTGTCTAACCCTTAATCGTTACTCCATAAGACGATCACTCCATTATTCTTTTTTTTTATGTTGGGGAGGGGGGAATTTTCATTCTGATGTTGGTAATGGAAAATTATCGCCCGTTTTATAGCACCAATTAAAGTTATTTAATCATTTATGTGTTTAATCAAATCACACAATAATTTTGATTATCTGATACTTGAGTAATAATCTATTATTTTTTAATAATCAATGCATTGATAAATAGTGTGCCAAGTGGATCCAAATTCAAGCATCGTGGTTTTCATAATTGAAGAAGTTTACTGTTATATCTAATATTTTTCTCTTTAATCCCTTCAAATTTTACTGCAACAACAATTGAAATCCAAATGAAATATAATAGCATAAGCAAATCCAATTATTTCGTGTAGAGAGAGTATAGACATATTCTGAGGGCCAATTTGAATTCAAGGCAGGTACAATTAAACTATTATACCTAGAATACCATTACTTATCGTTATTATGATAGTGTTACCAATCACTTAATCATCTTGGAGGGACGATGAAGTGACTAATAGCCAATATATTGATAGAACCCGGAGGCATTTATTGACAATTTATAGTTTCTTAAAACTATAAATGAATATTAATAACCTTGGACCAACAACAAGAATAATTTTTTTCTTTGTAAACATTTTATTTTTTTACGCCAATTAGAGCGTAAATTCTATTTCCTCAAATGTACATATAATATATATATAAAGGAAATGTTCCTAACCAACATATACAATTGCATTATCCGAACGACGCACTTTCCTCTCCTCTGGTAACACTCCATCATTGTCCTATTCGCCAAGCCCGGTAAACCATCCTAATGACGCCTTATCTTACCGTCCAATTAGCCTACTCCCTATCCTCTCAACAATATTTGAGAAACTCCTATTAAAAAATTATTCTGTTTTGTTTCATTTATTTGAAAAAAAAAAAACCCATGATAATAATATATAAAAAGAAAGAAGAAAACACAAAACTAAAGTAAAGAGAAAAGAAACACCTCTAATAAGATATTTACAAATCCTAAACTAGCTCTATATACTTTTTTTTTTTTTCCCCCTACCTTTCGAACCACTTCTTCCAAGTCCGCTGTGGTTTAGAATATTCTAACTACTATCCCATAAAAGCAGAAGTTCCACAGGACAGTGTCCTGGGCCCCATCCTCTATAACCCATATACCGCTGATGTCCCCTATACCCCCAATACTTTCTTGGCCATATGCATCATCCCACTCGACGATATAGCATCCCATAACCTTCAAAAACACCTTGATGAGATCGAGTATTGGTGCAATCAATGGTGGATTAAAGTTGATGAAGCAAAATGCTCCCACATTACCTTCACCCTTTGTCGCAAGTCTTGTCCACTAGTTTATTTTAATTCTATTCCTCTCCCTGTATCCGAGTTAGTACGCTACTTAGGCTTCCATCTTAACATACGACTGACCTGGAACCCACATACGATACTAAAAAGACAAGAACTAAACAGAGGCTTTGGACAACTGTACAGACTACTTCGAAGGACATCCCATCTCAATAGAAAACAAATTACTATTTTACAAAGTTATACTTACGACTATTTGGACATATGGAATAGAGCTATGGGGGACAGCAAGAAAGTTGAACATCAAACGTGTCCAATCCTTTCAATCAAAAGTCCTGAGAACAATAGTAAATGCCCCTTATTACGTCAGCAACAAAACCATTCATAACGATCTTAATATCCCTTACATTCTCAAACTCATCCCTTTCAAGTTCATGAAATTCCATAGAGACCTATTCAACCACCCTAATCCCCTAGCACAGTCATTGCACTGCATCCCTCATCCCTATAATCCTCCTCGGAGGCAGTGGCCTCGTGACCTACTATAAATACGTGACAGTGGGAGTCTGGCAATGACCAGTTTCTCCAATCATGCCCTGAGCGTATGAGGCTCTCGCGCTTTTCGTCAGCCTCCACTGGCTAGTAACCGATGACGCGGCTGACGTAGGAGCGTGGGGGACTTCCACTTCCTCTTTCGAATGCGAGGGAGATGACGACCGTGTGGATTTGGGAGGTCTCTAGGCTGTTTGTAAATACTGTATGAATGATCGAGTGAATGCAGATTGTTAATATGGTATGAATGAGAACATTTATCACAATTATTTATTACCTAAAAAAAAAGAAAAAAGGAAATGTAATGGAAAAAATAATATGAAAATATACGGGAATTCATTTTATAAAAACGTTTGGAATATGAAAAAAGTAATTGTTACAAGCTCATTTCTCAAAGTATATTGTCACTGAAATTTTTCTTTCAACTAAAAGAACATATAGGAAATTGCCAAAATATTGAAATAAAAAGTACCTATTAAATCTGGGTAAGAATGATTAAACGTTATCTACTTTTCGGATGGGAATTAGAAAGGAGAAACGGCACTCACTTTTCACGTGAAGTTTTACATCCATGCCTTTCACTAATCCTTTTTAACAATTTTGTTCCGGCATATACCTTTCAAATTTCAGATTGATTGTATGAGTTTTACAAGCCAACAATCACATAATAAACATCGTACTCTACTTCACTGAATGTAGAGCTTCGTCTATCCTAGCTGGCTACCTATATCGAATACCAACTCCATGCAAGTCTTTAAAAACATCAACAATTGGCAACTTATATATATCTTTATAGCTCCCTGTGATGTACTTTTATTATAAAATTAATGTTGTAATCTGAAATGCGTTTGTGTTGGGAACAGTTCTTTAGCTGCCTTCTGCAAATATACCCATAACAATATTTTAAGTAAACAGCAAACGGAATAAAAATGTTAAAGAAATAAAAATGAAAAAGAGAATTTATGAGAAATTCAAAAAAAGAAAAAAATTAATGGGACGCTGACTGGTCTTAATGGAACAGGGGCCGTAAAACAAATATATTCACAGGTATTCTTTCTAAAAGGAATCCTGAGTTAGTTTATTATTCCAGGATGTGGGCTTGCATGCTAAACAGCCAACTCGGTTTTTTTTTTGTTGGTTTTTTCAGTTTTCTCTTTTGCATCTGTTTTTGCTTCGGAAACCACACACCCGTTCTCCTCTGGGTACCAGCCACTTACTATACCTACACTACCTAGCAAGTAGAATAATAAGTTCATTTAGGGATCATTATACTCATCTTTTTTTTTTTTTACCGGTTGATGTTCTTTTATTACTTTTTCTACTTTGAAGCTTTGAAGTTTTTTTTTTTAATTTTGAAAACATTATAGTTTCTAATGGAGCAATAGATAATTTTGTTAAATAAACTCATGCAAATATCTCTCTCATTTCGTATACATGGGCTCTTAACATATAGTGGCCATACACAAAAGCGCCTCTAAGCCAAAACTAAAATGAAAATAATATGTAAGTTAAAATATCTACTTACTTACATTCTTACAACTATAAGTCTAGTTTGTGTTATTCCTAATTTTGGTGAATTTCTATTAGTGTTAGATTAATGTATTTATGTATCTTATTTTTAGTTTAAACATTATGCACAACAATTTTTGTAGCTAGTCTGTCAATTTTTAATAAGCCTTTTGAGTCCTTTATTTTACTATGTTATAAATAAAGTAAATTACAGTGGCATTAGCAGAAGGCTTTGTGGAAACACGAACGCATTTCATATTACAATATCAATTTTTTTAATAAAAGTAAATCACAATGAGCTATAAAGATATGAGAAGTTGCCAATTTTTGATGTTTCTAGAGACTTGCATTGAGTTGGTATTCGATATGGGTAGCCTGCAAGGATAGACGAGGCTCTACTTTCAGTGAGGTGGAGTAAGATGTTTGTTATGTTATAGCCTGGTAAAACTCATACAATAAATCCGAAATTTCAAACGTAAATGCCAACAAATAAAAATTGTTAAAAACGATTCAGCCAGGGGATGGTAGTAAGACTGCCTAACCCATTATTGTTAGAAATGTATTCTGTATTTTCTGCAGTTTAAGGAATTTTTCGGGCCTGGGTCATCATACTCCAGGATCGCGAGGTCAATAAAGGTCTGACAAGAATTTTATAAATTATTGCTTTATGTTTTTTTGGCAGTTTAAATAATTTTAATTATTATTATTGAAATATTAATAAATAAGGCTCACCAAAAAAACTAGTCTATTTTTTAGTAGGGTCGAAAATGCATCATCTAATCAATCATGTAGCTAATGATATCATATTCGATGTTGTAAGATGTCGGTTGTTAGTAGTCCTTCGATGAAACTATTTTTTTGACATTCCACAGAATCTTATTTGATGTTAGAGCACGTGTACTTTCAGCCCTTAATGTCATATTCAGGAGTTGAAGAAATAGATGGTAAGCAGTTTTTTAAGTTTATTTATTTTAGGGAGGTTAATTGGATGTCCCTCTCCCGTGCTACTTCGGTTTCTTTCTCATAATTGTAACGTGTCCCTTATTTTCAATCGGCAAGAATAGTAATTTTAAACCTGAAACAACTTCGGAGTTGTGACATGAGTTGTTTCAAAGGTAAGAGAAACGAGACCTAATACAAAATCTAATACATTCCTTTATTATTTAAGAATTAAAATACATAAAGTGCAGTAGAAGAGAGTTGTTTAACAATACAACTTCAATTTAATTATATTATTTTCAGGTTCATGATGACAGACAGAGAAAAAAACCACCCCACTCGCATTGAGCTCGGTAATATATAGCCTACTCCCTATCCTCTCAAAAATATTTGAGAAACTCCTACTAAAACGTCTACTTCCAATTGTTGAATCCAAAAACCTTTTTCCCACACACCAGTTTGGTTTCCGCCAACGACATTCCACTGCTCAACAAGGCCTTCGCGTTGTTGATCACATCTCCTCAGCCCTTGAAACCAAACAGTATTGCACTGCTGCCTTTCTCGATATAGCTCAAGCTTTTGACAGGGTTTGGCACGCAGGTTTGCTCTACAAGCTCAAAAGATATTTACCACAGACCCTTTTCCTAATCCTACAGTCCTACCTTTCAAACCGCTTCTTCCAAGTCCGCTGTGGTTTAGAATACTCTAACTACTATCCCATAAGTGCAGGAGTTCCACAGGGCAGTGTCCTGGGCCCCATCCTCTATAACCTATACACCGCTGATGTCCCCTCCACTCCCAATACCTTCTTGGCCACATTTGCAGATGACACTGCAGTCTTGTCATCCCACCCAGACCCCGACATAGCATCCCATAACCTTCAAAAACACCTTGACGAGATCGAGTATTGGTGCAATCAATGGCGGATCAAAGTTAATGAAGCAAAATGCTCCCACATTACCTTCACCCTTTGTCGCAAGTCTTGTCCACTAGTTTATTTTAATTCTATTCCTCTCCCTGTATCCGAGACAGTACGGTACTTAGGCTTCCATCTTGACAAACGACTGACCTGGAACCCACATACGAGACTAAAAAGACAAGAACTAAACAGACGCTTTGGACAACTGTACAGACTACTTCAAAGGACATCCCATCTCTCAATAGAAAGTAAACTACTAATCTACAAAGTTATACTTAAACCAATCTGGACATACGGAATAGAGCTATGGGGGACAGCAAAAAAGTCGAACATCAAGCGTATCCAATCCTTTCAATCAAAAGTCCTGAGAACAATAGTAAATGCCCCTTATTATGTCAGCAACAAAACCCTTCATAACGACCTTAACATACCCTACATTCTAGAACTCATCCCTTCCAAGTTTATGAAATTCCACAGTAGCCTTTCCAACCACCCTAATCCTGTAGCACAGTCATTGCACTGCGCCACTCATCCCTATAATCCTCCTCGGAGACTGAAACGGCAGTGGCCTCGTGACCTGCTATAAACGCGTGACAGTGGGAGTCCTGGCAATGGCCAGTTTCTCCAATCATGTTCTGAGCGTCTGTGGCTCTCGCGCTCTTGGTCAGCCTCCACTGGCTAGTATCCGGTGACGCGGCTGACGGAGGAGCGTGGGGGACTTCCTAAGACTCCGCTTTCTCTTCGCGGTGGATTTGGGGGGTCTCTGGGCTGTCTGTAAATATTGTATGAATGAGCGAGTGAATGATGAACTGTAAATATGGTATGAATGAGAGCATTTATCTTAATTACTTATTGCCTTATAAAAGGCAGATTGTAATTTTAGCACAATAAAGGATTATATATATATATAATATATTCGATGTTTAGACATCAAATTTTTCATAAAACATCAACAAAACTATATGTACGATCGTTAAGTAGTTTCTAAATTCACCTTATTTAGAGCAGCCCAGAAAATGTCTTAGAGTTAATCTATCTAAAGCAGTCTATTAGTCTAGAAGGAAAGTTAAGATTGATCTAAGAGCCTGCAAGGTGTTGTTATCAGTAAAATATAAAAGAAATTTTTTTATCCTCTAAACTTTCTGTCTACTGCGATATTCAATAGGGGCCTAGGCTAAAAGTAAGGGCTAAATTAATTAAACACTAATAATAATAGTAACTTACATTTGATGAAAATAAACTGTTGGCTGCTTACACTGTTACTTTCAAGTGCTAAGGTGATAAAGCAGTGTTGTCCTTAAGTTCCCTGTTGTAGTTCTAAAATATATGTTACTACTTACGGGTTGAAACTTAAAACTGACTTTTATTTGAGCCAGAAATTGAGTCCTCGCGTTTTGAAACCATCACTGCTGCTATAGTGATGTTCATTTTATTGAAAAATAATAAAAAAAAAAAAAATTGAAGAGAGAATAAGAAGTGAAAAGAATAGAGGAAGCAACTCACTTGTAGTTATTAATATAATATGATGCTATGGTAGCTTCTAAAAATGTTTTGGGCCTGTACGACTCTAACTTACTAAGGTTAAAAAAATAAATAAATAGATTCCACAACTATTCATGAAAAGGTAGGGCCAACCTAAGGTTGTTCCTGTAGCTGATAAGTGGCGTTGAGGCTAGTTTTATCAGCACTAAGCGTTATCTCTCAACATTAGAATTGTTTTTTTTAGTTTTTTCTTAATCGGATTCAATACTTTTTTATTTAAGTAGCTCCTCATTTACCTTCACAAGGCTGAAGGCCCTACCTCGACATGACCCCTGACTTAATACGCACATTCGCACAAGACAGAAGGTGGTTGTCTCACGCCTATTTGAAAGTTGAACATTATCTTTCGACCTCTGGCATAAAATAACACACCTAGCTCTATTAGTAATAATATAACACATAACAATAATATAATGACTAACAGATATAATAGATCAAGATACTGAGCACAATATAAAAGCCAAACTTGCTAATAGCGCTGTTTTTGGAAAGCTAGATGTAGGCCAATTTACTAAAGTCCATACGTACAAGGCAATATTATAGCCTTTCGATCTTAAGATGCTTCAGCATCGCTCACAACTTTGTAGTCTATCTCTTGCGATTAAGCCCATCCAGGTCTAAGTTTAATGCTAAAACGCTGTTAAATAATGTGATGCATTGTATGTTTTACGGTAGTGGTTGTGAAAATAATAATAATGATAATAGGGTGCCATCAAACTGCAATGAAGCTGCTGACAAAGAAGCCACACTACCAAAGCACTAGAAGGAAGATCGAAATAGCGCGATGCCACATTTCTGAATGAAATCATTAAGACTATGATTAGAGCTTCCAGGTAAGAATTCTTTCAATATTGGAAGATCCAATGGGACAAACGTTCATTCCAACTGGGAAGCATAAAATCAGAACTGATGCCCTCAAACACAACCTACAAGAAAAAATAATGAATGAAGAGGCAGAGGATATAGACACTTATTAGACTCAATAATTTGAGTACAATGTAACAAACCTGTTACTAACACTTAAAAAGAGGCAATAACTAAATAAAACACGTAGAATCTACGAAAACTACTCATGCTACTCCAACTAGTAAATTGTGTCAAAACATGCATCCGTGGGAGTGCCAAGCCCACCAATATTTTTCGCATCCAGTCTCTGAAATCCCGACCAATGCTCCCTTCGCTCCTCTGCCCATCCTAATCCGTAAGCTGTTATGTTAAATTCCTTTATTGTGCTAAAATTACAATCTGCCTTTTATAAGGCAATAAGTAATTAAGATAAATGCTCTCATTCATACCATATTTACAGTTCATCATTCACTCGCTCATTCATACAATATTTACAGACAGCCCAGAGACCCCCAAATCCACCGCGAAGAGAAAGCGGAGTCCTGGGAAGTCCCCCACGCTCCTCCGTCAGCCGCGTCACCGGATACTAGCCAGTGGAGGCTGACCAAGAGCGCGAGAGCCACAGACGCTCAGGACATGATTGGAGAAACTGGCCATTGCCAGGACTCCCACTATCACGCGTTTATAGCAGGTCACGAGGCCACTGCCGTTTCAGTCTCCGAGGAGGATTATAGGGATGAGTGGCGCAGTGCAACGACTGTGCAACAGGATTAGGGTGGTTGGAAAGGCTACTGTGGAATTTCATAAACTTGGAAGGGATGAGTTCTAGAATGTAGGGTATGATAAGGTCGTTATGAAGGGTTTTGTTGCTGACATAATAAGGGGCATTTACTATTGTTCTCAGGACTTTTGATTGAAAGGATTGGATACGCTTGATGTTCGACTTTTTTGCTGTCCCCCATAGCTCTATTCCGTATGTCCAGATTGGTTTAAGTATAACTTTGTAGATTAGTAGTTTATTTTCTATTGAGAGATGGGATGTCCTTTGAAGTAGTCAGTACAGTTGTCCAAAGCGTCTGTTTAGTTCTTGTCTTTTTAGTCTCGTATGTGGGTTCCAGGTCAGTCGTTTGTCAAGATGGAAGCCTAAGTACCGTACTGTCTCGGATACAGGGAGAGGACTAGAATTAAAATAAACTAGTGGACAAGACTTGCGACAAAGGGTGAAGGTAATGTGGGAGCATTTTGCTTCATTAACTTTGATCCGCCATTGATTGCACCAATACTCGATCTCGTAAAGGTGTTTTTGAAGGTTATGGGATGCTATGTCGGGGTCTGGGTGGGATGACAAGACTGCAGTGTCATCTGCAAATGTGGCCAAGAAGGTATTGGGAGTAGAGGGGACATCAGCGGTGTATAGTTTATAGAGGATGGGGCCCAGGACACTGCCCTGTGGAACTCCTGCACTTATGGGATAGTAGTTAGAGTATTCTAAACCACAGCGGACTTGGAAGAAGCGGTTTGAAAGGTAGGACTGTAGGATTAGGAAAAGGGTCTGTGGTAAATATCTTTTGAGCTTGTGCCAAACCTTGTGCAAACCTGCGTGCCAAACCCTGTCAAAAGCTTGAGCTATATCGAGAAAGGCAGCAGTGCAATACTGTTTGGTTTCAAGGGCTGAGGAGATGTGATCAACAACGCGAAGGCCTTGTTGAGCAGTGGAATGTCGTTGGCGGAAACCAAATTGGTGTGTGGGAAAAAGGTTTTTGGATTCAACAATTGGAAGTAGACGTTTTAGTAGGAGTTTCTCAAATATTCCTCCGACCTTTCCCCATCCGAATCCGCCCAGGACCCATCATCACGACGGAGTGGATGTGAAACAGGTTGATACTTTAGGATTTTTTTGGTTACGTTCCACAACGAGTTATCCCTGGTAGACAGAGAGGAGAGGTAGGAATTGAAAGAATCGGAACGGAAGGATGCCAATCGCCGCTTTACCAATCGGCAGTACTAATTGTACGAGCGGCGATCAGCAGGATGCCGGGATCTTTGCCACACTGTTCTGGAGCGGCGTTTGGATTGGATTAGGTCTTTGAGACGCTGAGGTAAACGATTATGATTATGGATTTTTGGGTGACGATGCCTCCCAAGCCGACCTCTGGACCAGAGTAGTGAAAGAATGCACTGCATCGTCTAGGTCTTGGGATGTTTTCAGGGGCAATTTGAGGTTTACGGACTCTGTAAGAAGCTGGCGGAAGTGGTCCCAGTCAACTGGGCCCCTAATAAATGAAGGAGGAGGCAGTTTGTGAATCGGTCTTAGGGAAATGGTTAATAATAAAGGACTATGATCAGAGGAGAGGACATCAAGGCGCGTGAGTGAATAGTTAAGTGTTCCTAAACTATTCTAAAAAAAAAGTCAAGGAGATCAGGATTTCGGTTGAGATCAGATGGCCAATAGGTGGCTGTGTCAGGAGTGATAGTGGAGCAATGTTTCTGTGTGAGTGCAGACAGCAAAGCACGTCCTCGTGTATTTGTGGATCTTGACCCCCAGAGTTGGTGCTTTGCATTAAAGTTCCCACCCACAAGGAAACAATGTCCGATGGAGTCTAGAAAGGAGATGAATTGGGAGTCGGAAATGGATTTATTGGGAGGGCAGTACACTGATGCTAGTGTAAGGGGAAAAGTGAAGGTGGTGATTGACACTGCAGTGGATTGAAGGAAATCATGTGCTACCAGAGGAACTATGTGGTGGGATATGGAGTTATGGACAATGACAGCGGTACCTGCATGAGCTGTTCCATCTGGGTGATCAGTTCGATAAGTCTGGTACTGTCGAACGGTAAATGGTCGTTTGCTCGTAAGTCTTGTTTCAGTAATAAGAGCTACGTCGATCTTCTTGTCGTGGAGTAGTGCTGTCAGTTCGCGGACAGGGAGTGGGCGGTGCCTGTGACTGCTCTCTGTTACAAACGGCATCGGCAAAAGAGACAAAAGGCCTCAAATTTCTGGCTGGGCCGCTTCTTGCTGCAAGTTTTTTCTCTTCTGGCTGACGACGTTGTTCTGTCCTGGACTTCAGCGTTCTGTATGCCTCGCAGCCCTTGTAGTTGGCCGGATGTCCTTGCTGGCAAAGCACGCATACCGCAGGCGATTTAAGGGGCTTTTTGCACAATTCGGTTTTGTGCTGCCCACTGCACTTAACACACCTGGGAGGGTGGTGGCAGTAAGATTTTGTATGCCCATACGCCTGACAGTTATGGCACTGGACGATATCGCGATTGCGATACGGTTTTTCAACCTGTACCCTAGTGTAGTACAGGTTTGTTAGGTCGTATATCTTTTCGACTCCAGGTGTCCGTCCTCTCGGGATCAACAAAGAACTGTGGTAATGCCGTTTTTATTGTTTCATCCTGTTGCCTATCCTCGCGCAACACGTTTGTTATTTGGCGAACTTTGTACCCGAGAGCTGAGAGTTCTTCTTCTATTTCGTCAGCTGGTGTGGTCGGGTGCAAATTTCTGATCACCACTCGGAGTGATCGTTCCTGCTTTAATTGGTAGGTGTGGTAGTCTACATTGGTTTCATCTAAATATTTAACAATCGCTCGATAAGTATCGGGAGTGTCTGGGGAAATTTTTGTATCCCGAGAGCGATTGAGGCACGTGCATTTTCCGGTACCAACAATTTTGCTCATTTGTGAGCATAGTAATTTGAAGTTGCTAATGTTGCGTACAAAAAGAGCAGGCGGTTTGGGCTGTGTTGGAGTTTTGTTGACTTCCATTTCTTCTGTTGGGATATTTTTCAAAGCCTCAAAGGTGTTTGGCGTGAAAAAAGGCGACTCTAAGGCTGTTTCTTTTTTGGATGTGCTGGCCTGTGGAGGTATCTCCTCCATGGAACTAGCTGCAGAGGAGGTCATTTGTACGTTCCTATTCGACCTTCTTGGTTTTTGCTTTACAGGCGACGGTGTTGGAGTTGGACCTAGTGATCTAGATCTTTTTTTTCTTATTTTGAGACATTAGTTGTTGATAAAATCTCATTTTATCATAACAACGGTTTTTTTATTAGTGGAAAAGAAGTACGTAGTGCCGTGGGATTCAAGCTCACAACTCCCAGTGGCGAGTCACGGGTCTTGGCTCTGAGCCACTAGACCGAATGGCTCAGAGAACTATCGTTAGTGAACGTCGAGTAAGGCGTTCCAATATGGCCGACTACTCAATCCGATATCACTTATCACACTTCACTCTAAATATAATAAGCAATTTACTCACTCTTGAGGGCTCCCTCGTGGCCAGCTCCCTCAAGTTGCCTGCTGGAACAATTTTAACTGAACTATGGCCTATAGACGGTAGTATATAGTGTTTGAATGACGAGCGATGTACAGAGATGTTCTAAAAGGTAGGGCATAGCTAATGCTCTATACTCCCATCTAGCCCCCGCCGACACAGGGTGACGTCTTAGGCGGGGGTGGCCTAGTGACCTCCTCTAAATTAGCTAACATTTTACTCATTAGTGACTATTAAAGTGTCAAGTCAAATGGTTTTGACTAATGAGCACTTTCCCCCTAAAGTATACGGTCTGGTTACTGAGGTTCTAAGCACTGCATGAAATATTCCTGTATTGATTGCCTGTATTCATTTAAATTGAGAAATATATAGTTAGCCAAGAAATATCTACATTACTTGCCTGTATTTTTCATTAGTTTTGCTTTAAACGAAAATACTGAGCGCACTAGCAATTTCTATATATCTGTGTTGGCTGCAATGCCATAAAGCCCTGTATATTTACAAACAGCTTTCTTAGAAAGGCTTATTTGCCAAAAAGTCAAAGATAGGGGTCGAGCCCTTAGGGGTCACGAAGTCACAATGTCGATTCACGGGCTCACAATTGGTCTGGAAGGAGGACTCCCTCCCCAGGGGTTCAAGACGTTTACAGACCCCTATCCTCCACACACAACTTTAGATTAGATCCTGACCCTCTTAAATCGACTCGAGTACATCCTCTTTGTGTTCTAGCACAGAATACACCCTAGCCCTGTTTGCTCGAGTCTGTTTATTTGCGCCTCGAGTGCCGCTCTTCATCAACTCGGAGAACCTGGCACACACAACAGGTTACATCGGGCTTGAGCCTCACTGGGAATGCCGAATCAACTCGATCGGACTTAGCCTATTACACTAAGGAACAAAATTTAACACTTTTGTTTTTGCAGCATTGGAGTGAATTTACATTAACTAAGGTAAAAGTATGTACACATGTATCTAAGTTTCATAACATTTTTTTTATATATTTTACTTTATTTTGATTTATCCTATTTAATTGTCATTCATAATCCTGTATTTTTTTCATTAAAACATGCTATGCGTTTTGAAGCACACACACTTTTTCTTATCAGGCTCTAAATAAATAAATAATAACAGTATTTTAGTTTAAATTATATCCACCCCAACATAAAACAAAAATAACGTTCGTTTTTCTTTCTCACGGTATTTTAAAAACTGGAGTTAGTTCCGCAAACATATTTTTTATATATAATATGTATTAAAAATATTGGAATTATCCAAATTCGAATCTGGAATCCCGCGCCCTAAAATCACTGCTGCCATATGTTAGGTATCGATTGAACTAATTTCCTAGTCTATATTTAGGTTTTAAATACCACCAATGTTTGTTTCTCTTCAAAATCTTTCGTTTAATTTTTAAGGTCTTGCAGCAGTCCAAGTCTGTGACATCTTCAGGAACCACATAGCAATGAACTCATCACTAAAGCATAAAAAATCCAGTCAAATGTGATGTACCACTCAATCCAGATTTTCGCTACCACTGCTTAAATGATTCTATTGACAGTCCACCAAAACCCTAAATATTATTACCATGGCTTAGAAAAGATTTAACCATGATGCAATTTGACCATTCATTATTTTTCACGTTCAAGTTTTTTTTGCGTTGTATGCAACTTTCAACATTATAACAAACAAAACATTCATGCAGTATGCCATGCCTCAAAAAAAGAAAAAAAAAGTTTGAGTTAAATTTGGCAAACACCATGATAATTACTGTGATGGCTTCAATGTCATTTTGTTATTATTGCATGAAATCATTTTTTTTAAGACCAGTCAACTAATTTAATAACCCAATTAGTGTTTTTTAACGAGGGTTATAGTTTTAATCTACAAAATTTCAGTTACGTAGCACGAACAAGGGGTTCTCAAATACCAGGACAGGCATACGGACCCATCATTGAAAACATGATTTTATAATTTTGAATAAAACAATGAATCTCTAAAAGTGAACTCCATGGAGCGCCCCTTGAAACTGTCCATAAATCATTCCGCATTTTGCAAGGAACAACTAAATTCCAATAGTATTTGTAAGTTTTTTGATAGATTGTCTAAAAAGGATGAGTAATCAATGCTTTAGTTAGTATTCATACCAATGTCTGTCGTTCATTTTGCTGTCTATTTACCATCTAATTTAGTTGACATCTCCTTCTTAATAAAAGCCGATCCTTAGTGACTAAGGAATTGCGATAAGTACAATTAAGTATTGTCAGTATAAAAGCAGTATGTTTTTCACTATAACTTTATGTAGTACTGTGGAATTTTTTTCATTCTTTATGTTCTTCATTCGTACATATTTTACAATGCATGTGTTAGTTAAAAAAAAAATTCAAGGCTACTGACCATTGCTCAACGCCATTAATAGTTCCCTAGTTTAATTTGCTAAAAAACAACAGTTGTTAAATATTACTTAATTTAACTAGATAATCTCATATTTAGCTCCAATCATCTTGTTTGGGTGTTATTTATACATTCCAGGCATCTGAATGCTTGCAGTAAATAAAATATGTTTGTCCGTCCATTAAATATCTGAATACGGAATATTATTTTTTGTAACATGAAAATAGAACATAAAAAAACACAAAAACAAAAAAAAAAACAGCTGGAAATACATATGAAGAAAATACGGGCTAGGTATGATAAATGGTGTGTATGTCAGCCAGCTTGTCCTAATCCAGGCTGATAGCGATAAAACACATTTTGCCCTCTGCTTCTTCATCGTCCTCTATTGTACCCTTCTTTCCCTTTGTCCTTTTGTTTTGATTTCTGTTTTGTTGAACCAGGGCAATTGACATTTCCTTCAATATCCTTACACCAATGACCTTCCGCCGCAAGGGATATCCTGACCTCAATCCCTGTCCAATCTCTTCAGCCCTAGTCTCATCCCACTAGTATTAATAATTACTAGCCAAATAATAAACTGGTAGAATCGGTACTCGCTATGGGGATCCGATCACCCTAAATATTTTATATTTCATATAGACATATCACATTTTTCAACTCACTACAATATCTAACAAACCCGGTGTTTAACACTATAACCTCCGATCCGTTCCCCCATCGATGGCAGGACGCTGTCGTGGCTGGAACACTCTAGTCCTAGGTTCTAGGTAGAGATTTAGTTTGTTTGTTTACTTTGTTTTTTTTAGTTTGTTTTGTTTTTGTTCCTAGTGTTTAGTGTTTGGTGTCGGTGACAAGTCGAAGGTGAGCCTCATCACCTAGTGTGAATATGCTCAGTCTCATATTTATTATATAAATTATTAATTAATAATAAGTTATACTTTTAACCGCAACACAAATCTATTATATTATGCACTCCTCCAAATGCATGTAAATGCAGGAAGAGGAGAAAATTGTATCTTTATTATTGTATTATTTATTTTTTGTACATTACATATTTTTTGTTTGACCTCAACGTCTGACTGAATAATGGAGTGGTCCCAATCTTTTTTGTATAGGTGGCTTTTAAGACTTATTCTTTACTGTTTAAAGCGGCTTATGGTTGAATCTTTAGTTAAATCTCGTGACCTGGTCTTTTGTGTCCTCGTTTAGGTGGGTTATTCCTACTTTGTCCTGTATTTGTTGGATTTAAGCCATAAAGCAATGAGGATAAGTTCTGTGGAGTTGTTTAATTGAAGCAGTTCTCCAAATCGTATCAGCATAGGCCAATAGTAGTCGAAGTAAATATTATATAATATATATAATTATTGTATGCTATCTTGGGAAATCGAATCCTAAATATAAAATTGTCAACAATTAAAACCATCCCATGATAAAAATCTTCAAATTATCTTACCTTTATTTATTATTATGCTAATTATATTAAATATTCGATCGGTTCGTTAAATTTATAATTGTATAAGGCGAAATAGTTTATGAAAAGTGAAATTTGTTTTATATTAAAGTAAGTGAACTAGAACTGTTCAAAGTTAGGTTGATGACGTGTCTCGCTGACAGGGACCGAGAAACATGTGCCGGAAGAATGACGCCGGTGTTTAGGATGGAAAACGTCACCTAATACTATGTCCAATTCTCCCACCAGATGGAAGCAGCGACAAAGCTTGCATAACAATTTTTAACCACGCCATATAGAGGGAGAAATAACCGCCAATGAAATTTGAGAACAGCGAGTGAAATAGCAAGGGTAAACGATTTTTTTTTTGTAACATAATTTTCATACATAATATTAATTTAGTCTTATATATTGTAATTCATTTCAAATCACTCATTCAAGTCAATTTTAAATTTATAAGTGTTAATGATAAAAATATGCCATGTCAACACTGTCGATTATGTTTGTCTTTGGCGGCAACACTGTCTGTAACCTCTATTAAATATGAGTTTATATTCAAGCTGTGATTATAATGAGTATTCCTAAAGAACTGTACAGAATACATGTGGTTAGATGAAACGAAAGTAGCTAACAACAAGGAGAGGTTACAGACAGTGTTGCCGCCAAAGACAAACATAATCGACAGTGTTGACATGGCATATTTTTATCATTAACAATAAGTATACAATAAATAGTAATAATTAATGAAGTTCTTGATAAAGTTTTCCTCCATTTCCTACTTATTATTGGATATTATTAATCCATCATCTTGTCTAATAATTAATTCTAATTATTTATAAATTCAAATCAACTCTTTGATCAAGGGACATATTCCTTGACAAATTGAACAACGTAGTTAATCATAATCAAAAACTTATATTTTAGACAGATAAAACAAGGGAAAACAAGACGGGTTCGTGTAATTAGATTTATATTCGTTTCCGTGGTGTATGTCTGTTTAAGATTGGAAATAAATGCGTTAGATGGATATAGGTCTATTATAAATCTGTTAGAATGCATTCTCTAACTTATTCATCCGTTCAACATACTAAATATTTAGTGTCTCTCTCATTCAAGCATAGTATAATTTCAAATGTGAAATAAGTTTCAAAATTACTCGACCCCTAATGGTGTCAGAAATATAGTACATGTGTATGTCTCTTATTTTTTTATTTGTAATTTTATCCATGAACACCCAGGGTACTCTACTGGACGTATCGCAAGAAAAGTATCGAACCCTACTCAGTAGTATCGAATCACGCTTAGTTAAAAGCCATATATCTCCTGCCCGGGAACCCCCTGACCATCGAGTGGGCACATGTAGGATGTGGATGGTTGAGGTCCCAGTGGTGTAGCCTTGATGTACTGCTGAGGGGGGCTCTTGTACGTTCGGTTGGCATCCCATTCACTCCCATTGCCTAAAGCCTTTTAAGCCACACAAAAAACAAAAACTGTTGGTTGTTTTGGGTACACTAACCACAGTTGGTTTTTTTGTCGCGTTAATCCTGGGCACTAATATTGTATTATGGAACGAGTAGGATGAACAGAGCTAGTTCCAAGATAATATTTTGTTGTCCTGAGTTTCGCCCATTCTATACTTTGTTACAAAGTGAGCTTCCTCACTCAGTGGGAACTTCCACTGGCTTATAAATAACCGGGAACTGCCAAAACACCTTTAGTATCTGACGCGCCGGCTCGAGATCACTACGATTCCACAGCACAGCCTTCCTGGACTTTATCTTTATCATTTGTGATCAAATATTACTGAGAACGTTAGTATTGAAACATCTTTATTTTGGTGAAATTACAATCTGCCTCATTGGGCAATAAGTAATTGTCGTAAATGTTGTCATTCATACCATATTTACAATTTGCATTCATTCACTCATTAATACAGTATTTACAAACAGCCCTGAGACCTCCCAAATCCACATGGTTGTCACCTCCCTTGCATGCGAAAGAGGAAGCGGAGTCCTCGAGGCTGGTGAACAGAGCGAGAGCCACAGACGTTCAGGACATAACTGGAGAAACTGGTCATTTCAAGACTCCCACTGTCATGTATTTATAGCAGGTTACAAGGCCACAGCCGTTTTAGTCTCTGAGGAGGATTACAGGGATGAGTGGTGCAGTACAATAACTGTGCTACGAGATTAGGGTGGTTGGATAGGTTACTACGGAATTTCATAAACTTGGAAGGGATGAGTTCAAGAATGTAAAGTATATTAAGATCGTTATGAAGGGTTTTGTTGCTGACGTAATAAGGGGCATTTACTATTATTCTCAGGACTTTTAATTGAAAGGATTAGATACGCTTGATATTCGACTTTTTGCTGTCCCCCATAGCTCTATTCCGTGAGAACGTTTAACAGATACTTTAATAATTCAGGAATCTATCGCTTAATCTCCTTGAGAGAGAGAGAGAGAGAGAGAGAGAGAGAGAGAGAGAGAGAGAGAGAGCTATATATATATATATATATATATATATATATATATAGAACGTACAATTATATGCCTAATGAAAAATATTTATAAACTTCCCTGGCAAGGGAATGGTGAGGATCCGGAAGCCCGGTGAATCCCAAGGCTGAAACAGCATGGAGAATAGGTCACTGGACTTTAATAAAACAAAGGCCTCTTGTGACTCATGAACTACAGCTTCCAGAAATTGAGAGATAAATATCTAATAGGCACTGTGTGCTGGAGACTCTCCAGCTGTTAATAACTCAGTATTTAACTTCCTTTGAGAGCTTGTGAGCTCCTTTTTGAACATACTCCTCAAACCACACAAGTCCTACCGGTTTTCGCCTACGTTTCTGAAAAAAACAAAACATTGAAATATTTTATATAAAAGTTGGAATATACTAATTTCTCCTGAGATCCGTTGTTGGTATTGCCTCTACGTCAAAATTAGATGCTCAGAAACTACAATTTAGCTAGAAAGAGTGTTTCGTGATTATCAATTGCCACAAAGATAATAAGGATGAAAGAAACTTTTAGCAGCATCAAAGCATATATTTTTATAACCAAGCGGTTTCAGCAATGAATTTCCACCCTCAGAGAATAAGAAAATAAAGTACAAAAACATTCCATTATACATGCCATTTTTAAAATAATTATAGTCATAATGATAACGTGAAAAAAGCATTATATTATTATTATTATTATTTGTTCCGGCATTTGTGCACCGCGGCCTCAGTGAGACCTATTGTGCGCCGTCCATGTCCCTGTCCTAAATATGTGACAGGCCCACGGCCTTTGCTAATCTGAGGATACTGAATGGATCGATCAGTTCACATAGTTTGGGGTCTACAATGCGATCACTACCAAAGTGAAGGTATCGCCTTCTAGCTAAGTTATCACAGTCACATATTATATGACGTGCCGTCTCTCCCTCTTTCTTGCAGAATCTGCAGATTGGTGATCCCACTATCCCCAAGTTAAAGAGGTGTTTATTTAACCGACAGTGACCTGTATAGAGTCCTGTCACACTTTTGAGTGTCCACCTGTCCATTGATAGAAGTGCTGAGCTTCTTCTCTTACAGCTTCTTCTTAAACCATTATAACTTTGTTAAGTTATTCTAACAATGTTAGAAAATTGATAAGGCTTCTAGGTTTTAAATGATGCTAATAATGAAATTTATATAAATTTTTTTTATTTAATTTAAATAAAAATGTATTTTTTTGAAAGTTAGCTCCAACTACTTTGATTATATTTGAATTATTTTCGGTATCAGCTATAATGTAACCGTGAGAGAGAAGTAAAGATTTTTAATCTTAGATGAGGCTTAAAAAAGGAAAATTATAAGTTTGAGAAACAAGACTAACGTTCTTTTTCACATTTATTTTTTCTATTTATTCAATTTGAACCAATGATGCATTTTTCAAGGTTAAAAAATGTTTAAAATTTCAAATTGTTTGGGTTCTTTTTGTATTAAAAACGTACATTTTCGTATAAAATCTATATTGGCAGTCAAATCGGTGAAAAAACTGACTTTGAACCTTACCTGTTTGATGATAATTTATTTTCTTTCGTGGTATGGAACAATAGAAACATTTAACTCAATGTACAGTTTCCTTTAATAGTCGTAATATATCCTAGAAATTGACGAAAGGAGGGATAGATTCCTAGATAGTTGAACTAAAACGAATCTTAGCCTCCAGCAACCGACTAGGTAACAGGTGTTACCTCTCATGACCCAAGCCGCTGGAATAGAACATTTCAGTTAACCTATGACATATCGTTGAGTTAGTAGTAAGGGTCAGAAACCCATATATTGTAACATGTAGAACGAAGTGAAATATCAATTACTGATGTAGAAACGTTTTAAACCTTTTTTTAGATATGCAACCAAAATCTTAGCGCGGTATAATTTCATGAATTTGGTAGCTCAGTTTTTTCTCTACTAAAATTAAATTAATTTTGACCCTACTTTTTTTTTTTTAAATTAATTTCACAACATGAGAGGTTTTTGTGTTTTTTTAGAAAACTTGGGTTAGTAAATTTTACTCAAAGCGTAATATTAAAAAAAAAATAAATAAATATATAAACCCTACTAAGTGTCATAATTTGACCTTAAAAAGATAAGTTCCATTTATGAAAAAAACAATTACAGATTGGTTTTATTCCAACTCTAGAAAAGTTTTAACTACAAGACTGGTGTGTTAACTTTACAGGAGTATTTAAAGTTTTCAAGGTTGGTAACTTCAAAGTCTGCATAGGAGAAATAAGAGCTACTTAGTGTTTCTCGAAACTCTTTTAAACATCCATTACTGGAGGAAAGACCCCTGAATTGTCTTCTAAAAGTTCTGATCCTTGAACTACAACTGTGCCTCCTAATGACCACTAATCATTTCCCAAATGTAAAGAACCCTCTCCGAGCTAAAAACTAAATATGTATAACTATTAGAATACCCAAAGCTGATATAATTTGGTTCTAAATTTCTATTTCAAGCAAAAGTAACGCCGTCAGTTAATTTCTACACTTGCGCCACAGATATAAAAAAATCGATTGAAATTCGTTTTATATGAAGGTATACTTTCATAATGCAAATTTGAATATAAAAGTTCGGAAAATGATTTGTGATGACTTCTCTGAATATTTAAAAAGTTAAATTAAAAAACTTTTGCATTTAAAAATATGAATTGTTTCCTTTCGTTCAACCCGTGAGTTAAATCAATTATTTTACTAAAAAGGTATTTGATATGGGTATAAAAACTGTAAATTGTGTAAATGGTTTATTATTCATAAACTGTTATTGTTGTATTAGTACAACTATGGTTTAAATTTGTTAATAATTACCAACCAAATTCATATTGGTAAAGTCTTCAATTGAGGCAGGTTAGCTAAGATGATGGAGCCTCCGCAACTAGATATTAGGAAGACCCCCCCCCCCCCCGATCTTGCCAATCATTTTTTGTTTGGCTATTAATTATCAATGATTTATAATTATGTTTTGAGAAAAACATTTAATTTTTATCGTTTATCGTTTCATTACAACCTTTCCAAAAACTCTCTAGCGGTCTAAGTTTAGTAAATGTAATTATTTCATGGGTTCTAACGTTATGTATTGATTATTGGTCGAGTGATAATGTTTATGTATGAATGATTCTATTATATAATAACTAAATCCTTAATAAAAAATATATAACATTTACAATGTCCAATAATGCAACTGCAGAAAAAATCATACATTTTTTTATCCTTTAATAATAGAGGGTTGGACAGGCCACACAGCTGTTTCATATTGCTGCAATAGCCGCCAATATTGCTCATACGTGCCATCTTCCTTACCACAGCCTTTGGTATTTTAAACAATACTCATATATATAATAATATATATTATATATAAATAATTAAATATAATAAATAATTCAATTTTATGATATATTCTTGTTTTGGATGTTATAAAAATAACAATAGATAGTTTTGTTATCATTATACCAATGGACATGTTGACACTGGACCAGTATAGTTTAAAAAATACATGCCATGAAAATAGTTGTTCACAGACGTTATGCCATACAGAAGAAAAACCAATCAATCGAATTCTGAGATTGTGATCTTACAAAGTTAAGATATTTAAACTATTCTACATAAAAATAAACAAATAAACGTTCAATATTAAATATGAATGGATAACTGATTGCGCACAATGATCAGATATCTTTTTAACTAAAACACCTCACCCTATTACGATGTTTAAACTGTACTGGTTTTAAAAAAATAAGATAAAAAACTCTGTAAACTTATTGCTAGATCGTGAAATATACAATTTTATCTTGAAACATTAATTTAGTCTTTAAGTTGGGGAGGGGAGAAAATATCTATTTCTAATTGCGATTTTTTGTACTATCATTATAAATTTTGACCTACATTGACCATGCATATGAAAAAGTTGAGTTATTAAATCAGCTTCTCTGAGCACGTCACATGGAGATCAATTCATTTTCAGTTACCTGTAATAATATTTAATAAAATATGTATTAGAAGAATTGATTAGTTGCTATTCCACCTCCCGCTTTTTTGAATGAGCCCTAATCATGTTTATATCATTTCAAAAATATTATCAAAATCGTCGTTTTGTTAGTGTTCAATAACTAACTAAAATTTTGTATTGTTTTAAAGTGTGGGAGTCGGGTTGCTTTTTTATTCAAACAATCAACTCAGTGAAGAACATATGATACTTGCGGGTGCTCAGGTAACTTCCTCTAGGGCTTTATTAAACACCTCGGTTGGTTCTGTAATATTTATTTTTCATTTATCTCTCTCGGTAATAGCATACTAACAACCTGTGTAAATTTTGTAAAACTTTTTCCTGGAAAATTTTTTTTCACAACGAATTTTCAACGAAAACTCATCTGCAGGGAGCGTTAAGGAAACGAGGCCCTCTTAATCATAACAAGATCTCGCTTTATTTCCCAATATAAAGTTCTAATCTGATAAAAAACCGCGGGAGGGGGGGGGAGTGCCCGATGGTCAGATAAGGTGGTTTATTTAAAATTAGAAAAGATTAATAATAAAAAAATACCTCCTTCACTATAAAATATGCCCCAAATGTACACTTAAATATTTTTCCTAGCCTATGCAAAACTTTATTCTCTAGTGTACTACCTGCAAGAAATATATAATGAAACTTGATGTCAAATGTGGCGTATCACACAATGGAGGGTTAAATTAGGGCTGAGAAAACCATTTGTATGCCTTGTTTTAAAAATAGGTCTTCTAAAGTCTCATTAAACATATTCCAACCATGACTAAGCTCTTCCTACTTTACATTATTGGAAAAATGTATTCTTTTAATTTCACGTAGTTAATTAATGATTCAATAAATATTATTTTTCATGGGTCCGGTTTTACTGTTAGTAATGCCAGCTCATCAGATAAAACTGCTTTGCAAAATACCATGTCACTAAAAAACGCTCATTGTGTTAACGATGTGAACACCACAGTGATAACACTTTTATTGTCTACCGGAAATTATAGTTCGAGAAGTTTATATATTATACAAATCAAATTACATTTTCTTAATTTGCAGAAATTTAAAATTTAATTTAGAATAAATTCAATGTTTCATTTCTTTTTAAGTTGTACGGACGCTCTGTTCAATTTATCGAATTACAATCAATTTGAAAACCGTACTTACAGGATCTACTGGAACGTTCCAAGCCTATTGGGTTGATGAAGTTACAATGGCTTTGTTCAAATCTATTTCCTCTGATTACTTTGAAGTTATATCTTACAAGGATAGCGTCTATTTCTTTTAATGGTCACTGTAAGTATCCTTACAACTTTTTTTTACTGTGCCTACCACGAACGGGGTTTGCCAAAACCTACACTCAGTTGTGGATTATTCTAATATTAGATTAAAGATCAAATTCTTATTCTCATTATCGGAACTTTATATATTTATATTATCCCTATGGAGTATTTCACTGCTGAATGTGGAGTTTTAGCCAGTGCATGAAATTTTAAGAGGAACAAAAATGAAGGAAGCTTTAATTTTTGGATGAAAAAGAAGCAAATAAGCTATATTTATGATTAAAATGTTTCCGCAGAAGGTATGGTAAAGATGTATCGAGATGAGCCTATTATAACAAATGATACTGAGCACCATATCCATATGTATGTACTTCATACACAAGCCTAGAAAAAAATTTTTGACATGTTCTATATAATAAATAATTACGTAATGGCCCATTCTGAGGAATCTGAAAAACAATTAAAGTATTAGAAACTAAGGCATCTGATCCATACGGCCAAGGAGTTGAAAAATATTTAATGGTTTTGCTGATTTTTATAAAGCATTGGACACAAAATTATATTTAATATTATGCCGTCACGAAAAATATAACCGTCTTCATGAAACGTTGGAATCGATAATTAATTATAAAAATATAGATGTTATAATGCTGATTAAGGTGCCAAATTAAAGATATTTGTGTTTGAATTAGCAATATGTAATTTATGTTTTTGTTTTTTTTAAATAAATTAAAAATTTTATTAAACTATCATTCTCATCTTGCTCGCAACTCACTCAAACGGTTTTTTTACGACCCTAGTTCTATTTCACGCCCCAACGATGTTAGAAATAAAAGCAGCTTAACTCAAGGGTAAGTAATATATGAATTAGTAATTAAAAATAAATATTTTTCTAACATATTGGCTACTGTATTCGCAACCTAGAAATCCTTTATTTCGCTATTTTGATCAAAAGTGTTACTTGATGTGCTATACACGCTCAAAATAAAAATAACCTTAAGAAAATTAATGATGGGTCAATCATTTATGTATTACTTATCTAATTGAATAGTAAATATTCTCTAATCATATTAAACATGGTATCGAATTGTTGCTCTCAGCGACTTGATTGATAATATGTATCATGTATTTTGGACTTAGAGGACCAAAATGAAACCCTCTATTGTTTATAAAGAAATCGTTAATGTTTATACATTTCTATAATTAACTTCAATCCACAAGCTTATTAAGTTGTAAAAGCTATGGAACTGCTCTGGGACATAAACAATATATTATGAGAACATGTCAACAAGTAAATACGAAATGACCTTAGCCCCTCTACCCTCGGATCAGTTGACTGCCGCTATCAGCCAGCCAGGCCCACAGAGATAAAGTTCCGACGGTGCCAATATCTCCACTGGTTAGGGGAGGATCAACACGTCACGTGGTCTGATCTCTATCGCCAGATCTTCACCGATGGCTGATTTTGCTGGATCTCGAGGGGAGGATTTAGCTCATCTCTCCTCTGGAGCTTCGAAGTCAGTAATTGGGATGATTTTGAATTAGTAGATTAGTGGTCTCGACGTCCGCTGACTAAAGCTAATTACTGCAATCATGAATTATTATTCGTGCTGTAGATGCTAACATTATATTAATTATTAGGCAAACAAATAACAGCATCAGTCAATATCAAATATCTTTGGCATTTTTCATTCTTGAAAACATGTAAGACATCACCCCTAATAAGGGAGAATCCAGCGGAGGGCCTACGTTGTAGCTCATTAGTTTAAATTTTACTTGACGGCATTATGCGTATCTGAAATTGAATAATGAACACAGGTCATCTTTATCAGCTGAACGTAGTGAACCATGTTTCGTGTACGGTTCTAGCTATGGTTACTATTAAATAACTAAGATAGTAATTATAAATTTACTTAGAAGCATATAATAATAGAAACAAAATTATGAAAAGGAAAAAAAGATGTTTTCATTAGAAAAATAAGTAGCTTCTAATATGAAAAAAGAAACGGTACCAAAATGCATTGCGAAGTGACTCAAAGTGACAAACAATGATTTATGATATGCGAGGGATGATTTTATTAGTTTCTCAAGAAGAACACACATAAACAACTTATTACAGATGTTTGAAACAATGAAATTCTTTAGTATCCGATCTATTTCTTGAGCTTGATCTTCGTTGGTGGTCTTAAGGTCGATATTACTAATTCGAAATCATCTCAGTACCTCGGAGCGAACAGTCTCTGTGAGACCAGCGATGCCCCCACCGCCCCAGCCAACCACCTAAGGGTACCCAGGACACCGACCGTCCCAACCATCCCCAACCATAAGCACCAGGAGCTATTTCAACGATTTATTACCATATAGGTGAAAATAAGATTCTCTGGAAAAGTTAAGGCTGATAATTTAAAGGAAAAAATAAAATCAGTAAACTAAATAATTATTTTTATATGCGTGGAATTATTAATGTATATAATAATTATGTCGAACATTTCGTATTAAGGAGTAGAATAGAGAGAAATTTTACGGTGTTATTTTTAGTCAGCTGCTGGAAATGTTTGAAATAGATGCGTATTATTATGTGAATAGAACTTGTATTTTACCATAAAAGTTCGCTCTCTGAAATTTGAATAATTTCTGTCGAGTTTGAATGGATTTGGAATTATTGAAAGGGGCAAAGGAAATTTCACAATATAATTAAATAATAGTTGCTCCGTTCCTTCTATTTTCAATAATAATTAGCCAATACACAAAATTTTTATCAAGACCGGGGATCTAGGTGGGGCCCTGGGGTAGATCACCATTCTTGTCAGAATATTTTTTCTTTGGTTAAGAATTTAACGTACTACTTGAAAAATTTACTAACAATACTTAAAAAACCTTTTAAGTTTTTAGTAACTGAGAAAAATAATTTTTTAGCAACTAAAAACAAATTATAAATACCTGAAATATTATCTAAAAGACATAAAAATTGGCTTGAATGAGAGATAGACATGTTTTACTGTTGGCTTTACGTCAACTTTTGAAATATCTGTAAATATATTTTTGTTTTTTTGTAATTCATCCATTTGTTCGAACGTGGGATCTAATTTTAATGGGACAAGTTTAGAGTGAATCAGATATTTTTATGACTGATTTTTCAGACACTCTTTTATTACATGCATAATATCTTTTAGTTATATTGACTATATATAGTAATAACTACGAATCGTGCGAAATGATCTTACTGGTTAGTAATCTAACTCAATATTAATTAGCTAAAGAAAACAATTCAGTGCATTTATTACTGAATGGATCTTTAAATAACTTACATTGCAGTTCCCTTTACAAAGATATAGCCCTGAAGTATGATTAATCACAGCCTTTACGAGATTAATACTTGATCAGATTATTCAGTGGTGTCTCGGTTGGTTTCACCGGAAATCAGATGGTCCCACGTTTGAACCCTTGTTCTCAAATCTCACTTCTTTGGTTAATTACAATTAATTGCCAATACCTATTTCATATAAATGTTTGATATGTACCTATGAGACACAAGAGGGTGCATTTAGAATTTTTAACAACTCAATTTGTGCAGCGATCGTTCATTATAAAAATTATAGTTCAAATTTTTCCATACATTACAGCTAGGCTGAAACTCCAAGGGGAGTTAAATGAGGCAATTTTCTATTTTACGCCTTGATATTGTTTTTTGTCTGGATTCTACTTTATAGTATTTATAATACTAACCATTATCAAGCCAATTTTCTGAAAAAACGTTGGAGCCTTCGGGAATAGCCCACCTGTCAAGGATTCTATTCTTTAAGAATTTCAAAGTTCTGAGTAAGCCCGCCCAATGATGCTTGAAGTTCATATCGTAAGAGGCAAGGTCACATGTTGTCTTGAAAAATTTCCATAAACTTTCTATTAAAATGCAACAAACACTGTCCGTGGAAAATCTAGTCTTAGGGGGATTTAAATTCCCGCCACCTTCTCAGAAAATCTAGGATTCTCAGGAGTGCTTATTTACCACTACTCTAGGTCTCCACACTGCTTATTGTTGATAAACCTGGATCAAAAAATAGTTATCTAGGTAATTGGTGCATGAGGAGACGATTAAAGGACTTCGCTATGATTTAAATATAATTTTTACTCATCCAAATTTTTTCAAGTTATTATTTACAGTGTGTTGCACTCACATTTAGAGCTGAAAGGTAGACCATCCTATCGATAATCCCCGACTTTCGGAATTCCTGGTGGTGAAATAAGTCACGCTCGACAAGGGGTTTTAGACAAGCACCTTCATATCATTAGTCAATGTTGCTAACCACTTTACATCGATTATGAAGATCATTTTTTTTTTAAAGGCATACAAACGAAATATGTCAGAAATATCATCATGGTCAGAATGAATAAATAACGTGACTCATTATTATAATAGTGAAAATATAAATTTTGCCTATTCCTATATTTATGTAACCTACTTGTAATCATTGTTTACGACAGTTTTGCACCATTTTTTATACATACATGCTATTTACAATAACTAATATTAAATCCATCAGAATTCACCGAATCTCCTGGGTGGTGGTTATTTTAAAAGTAGTGAGTCCAGTTTGAAAGAACTAAATAAAAGTTTAAATATAAAGGCAACCCACGACCTTACCTTCTCCATGAGATGACATGCCAAAGATTACATAAAACTAAAATGTTTATGTTTTGGTGTTAGTGATTTCTGTAACTGAATATCAAGAATGACTAAGAAACGGCACTCAAATATTTGTCACTTCACAGCCTTCAATTTGAGCCAGAAAATTTTAGAATAACATCACGAGGTGTTTCACTATAGATTAATTATTTGTCGTGCAAATACAATGACGATTCTCAGCATAATAGATACGTTTAATTCGTCATTCCTCACTCCTCTTTATATTCCAATAACCTCGAAACACACAGTATACAAACCAAAGCATTACCTGAAATGGGCGAAGAGCACAAACGCCCTGAACTTGGAGGATATTGCACGGCCTGCGGCCAGATTATCAGAGGTTCCGGCTGGAATGTTACCTAATTGAGTGTGCAGATGCTTGCGTGTGCGGAATTCTAACTGGGACTTATTAAGTAGGGACAAGACCCAAGGGACCATTGTAGGCTTTGGGGGCTTCATTTACGCCAAACGGTGACTTACAAAGGGTTGTTTCCGCTTAGGCTAAATTGGTCGGTTTCCACTACATTTCATGTAAATTGAATTAATGAAATATCAGAGGGTGTGTTTAATATCTAGACAGAAATTACTGTCATAAATATCTAAAAAATATTTACTTAGATATTAGAGGCATTAGTCAGTATTTTCATGGTGCAACTATATTAACACGTGACAATTTTATATATTTTCATCTTTATGTTTATACTCAGTTACACCTATAAGTAGACATGGGATTGGCTAATGTCGAAATTTATTATTATATACGTTATTTATTGATAATTATCGCATATATAATTTTTCTTATTAAATATTTGAATCCACTGACGCACCCACCTATTTATTTTAAAAGACTTGTAAATTACTGTCTGTTGATGAGTCGAAAGGGTTAGCCCTGTGATAATAAAAATAAAATGATAGATAATACTTTTGTTTTATTACAACATCTACAATATACACCCAACATCAGCCTACTATAAAATCAGGCAGCATATGTACACGATGAAAAAGGGCACGTGATGATTATTGAAGACACCTATAAAAACGTAGAACAGTACTTCGGTACCGAAGTCATCTTCAGGAATGACGAGTGTCGGGTCGTCACAAGGGGGGTGCCTAGTTACCCTAGGCCTGGTGACGAAGTGAGGGTTGATTAGGCTATGACCTGGACAATCGTTTCATTACGGGTCTTACTATCTGACTCCATATTTGATAGGCATGTGCCCCGACAATGCACTATGTTCAGGAGAAGAGGTATATGGTAGGTGGTGTAGGTAGTTTGTGTGGTCTTGGAATGACCACTAATTCACACTCGGTATCTGGGAGTAGGCGAAATCCGTCCCAAAGGCGAGTGTGAATTGGAGAGTACTGTACACTGCTATGTCATCTGCGAAAGCAGTAACTTTGGTATTTTTGTACCGGGCTCCGACAATCTCAGACGTGTATACGTTGAATAGTACAGGGGATAAGACGGCGCCTTGGGGTACTCCACAGGTAAGTGGCACAGCTTCGGAGAAGCTATCACCCACCCACACCCGCAACGATCTGTTTTTCAGGAAACTAGCCAGAATTGAATACAGTTGCTCCGGGCATTTCCGGTCACAGAGCATTTGACACAGTGTTCCGTGAGACACCGAGTCGAATGCTTTGGTGCAATCTAGGGATATCATAGCCGTGGCTATGTTTCTATTCATATTATGGCTAGCCTCTGACTGTACCTTCATAAGGGGGTGCTCTGAGCTCATACTGGAATGGGATTCCACTCTGCTCTGGCGGAATGATGTTGTTTTCCGAGCAGTAATCTTTGAGATAATTCAAAAGAATTTTCTGTTCACAGAATTAGCAGACTGATCGGGTGGTAGTAGGCTGGGTGATCTCTGCTCTTGGCTGGCTTTAGTAATGGGAACAAGATGGCTTGTTTCCATGTGTCAGGAAAGTACCGCAATCTCATACAAGAGTTGTATAAGTTTGCTAGTTGTACTATCCCTCTCCTCGGCATTTGTTTGAGCAGCACTGTTTGTATCCCGTCGTGCCCTGGTGCTCGGTTTCCCTGACACCGGCGAAGAATCGCCTTGAGCTGCTTCGGTGATACAAACATGTGGTTCTGTTCAGCATCTACCGGAGGAGGCATGTGGTAGTATCCCGTCCTAGCTGTAATGTCCCTAGCGTAATGGTTGGCCAGTTTAGTTGCCTGTTGCTCAGCAGTCAGAACATTGTCGCCTTCGTGAAGACGGACAGTGGCTTTTTTGCCTTTTGTAGTCTTCAACAGCTTCCAAAACTTTCTGTGATCTCCGTGAGTGCTACGAAGTCTCTCATGCCACTTAGCTGTTTTCCAGAATTTCATCAAGCCCCGGATTTGCGTTGTGAGAGAATTCACAACGACTTTGGCTTGCTGATCTCTCGTCCTGTACCATCTATTCTCCCAATTATTGCGCAAGGCAATAATTTTAAGAATGTGGTCTGGAGGTGGTCGCAGAGACGGTGGCATGGGAGTGTACTTCGGGATCGCAGTGTTTGCTGCGTCTATGATCACATCAGTTATGAAAGTTAGTTGAAGATCTACTTCCTCTTTCGTGCGGAGAACTGGCACCGTATGCAGGTTATGTAAAATTTGTGACCGATACAGATCCCAGTCAGCACGACGGTAGTCGTATCTCGTGGGGGCGCCACTTTACCATCCACTGCATACAGTACTGGCCTGTGGTCAGAGGTAATGAAGTCAAGGGTGGTGCAACTAGTGATACGGTGGGGTTGTTTTGTCAGTAGTAAGTCAATCGTTGAGGTAGCTTGTGGGTTACCTCTATGTCGAAAAGTTCGACCATGATCAACCCCAGACATGATTTACAGGCCAAACCCTGGGTCTTTATATGCCCAGCTGGCTTCCTTACTATCCAATCATATTAAGTTTTATTGTACCCAATGACAGCTCAGTATGCAGTGTCCCTTTGTCCTCGTAGTCACTCAGGCCTGGTTCGGGTCGCTACTTTCTACCTGCTTCTGGGTAGAGGGTGAGGCCTCCCAGTCCCTAACTAATTAACTTGCAGTGGCGCTTTTTATTGTTTGCAACATTTACAATGACTTATTTAAGTTATTTACCTTTGTTTAAATTGGTTTATAATATATATAGATATATAATAGAGTATTGGGTGATTTATTTTGTGTAATTAACGAGGAATGAAGAGAAAGTCTTATCCTGTTAGCTGTAGGTCATAGTTTTTCCTTTGTAATCACTTTAAGTCTTCTTTAAAAAAAACCACCAAAATAAGGACTCTCTGGAAGTATAAGACTGACTTTTGACTTGTAGTGCAAAATATAAACGCGCTCATCCTTTAGGATTTGAAGGAAAATTGCCTCAAAGAATATACTAGGAGAATAATAACATGGTGCCTGATGCTGAAATAGTAACGCTGTACAAGGTTATGTATGTTTGCCATTTCATTAATTTTCTATGATCCGATGGGATGTTCATGTTGTAACGATGAACGGAGAAGAAACTGCAACTAATTCCTGACAGATTAAGATGAGACTGATATAAGGACTCCTCATTTTTTGCTTGAGCAATTCAAAGATCACGTTGTGAGTAGAATCGGTGAATTATTAATCGTACTTTAAAAAGGAATATTTTCCAAAACAGTTTATTTTACTAAATGTCGCCCATTCGGGCACCAGAGTATACAAGATCTAGACGACAAACATCCAAATACGACTCAAATTTCAATAAGCCATGGAATTGCAATTACATTAGAACTGCCTAAGCAAATTGAATTGAAGCAGTGAAATTTTCTTCCTGGGAATAAGGATGGGCCTAAATAAGGCACCTGAACGTAATATATTGGTTGTACCTCCAGTGTTTAACCATCACTACTATAGGTCATTAAAACTGTCATTACATCAACAGCAAACAAGAATTAGTAATTATTTACATGAAATGATATTCTGGAGTGTAAGTTTTATTTGATGCAAAAAAAAAAACCAAAACAATTTGCCATTAATAATCGTGCTATTGATAAAAAATAAATGTTATTCTGTCATATTGAGTGGGTTAATAAATATTAGACCATTACTGATTAAAAAAACTGTACTTGATTAAGCGAAACTGTAATAAAAAACTGCATTTGCGATTTTTTTAGCAGCCCCGGTTTCATATTTAAAGATACTAGTAAACATGAAAGTTATACTGATTCTGTAGAGATTAAAAAAAAAAATGTTTTATAGTTGAGCTTTAGTGAATGTTTTTAGACATTAATACCGTTTTTGTCCCATTGAGGAAACACCTAATCGTGTAACACATCATCACAATTGTTAATTAGATGTTATTTTTTTTTTAAGCGGTATTTGCTGGCAATGAGACTCTTTCCCCAATGCCTAAAAAACATCTCTTATTTCTTCTCTGATTACTTCTTTGTAGGAGTGCTCCTCTTTGAAAATGAACCTAGCTTGTCTGAATGAAAATCTCGTCCTTGGAAAAGAGCCACTTTCATGACAACCGCTTCAAAGAGTGGCGAAAGAAAAAAAACGTCCTCATCATTTTAATTCAAAACTAAAAAATAAACACTGGAACAAATATTCCGGAGAATATTCAACAAGCAAACTAAGCCGTTTAAATTATATGAACTATTTATTTATGATAAGTCAATGAATTATATACGATAACAAATATGTATTATTACTTTTTTACAATGACAGAATGAGGGACCGGAGAAACTAATTAGAAATGTCATGGCATTCATGATCACTGTCACACCATTGCCCTAATTCATTTTCTAATATTTTTATTACCTATGTTATCGGTTTGTATTTTGTAATGTTCCTTTGGTTATTCAACTTAATTAAAAGAAAATACATAATTCAATATTGAGACATTATGATTCAGCATGCAAAGGCTTGTAAATGTAATACACAACTATACGACTATATACAAAAATAATGAAATTCCTTAGCAAACTAGGTGAAAACCTATTAGGCAAAATTTGTGACTGATTCAAGCTTTTATTTCGTAAAATGGTACACATTGTATAGGTACAAAATGTTCTTTATAATAATATTAAATAATAATTTATGTAATAGTGTTACAGGAATTACAAAAAAAATAAATAAATTCGTGAATAAAGAAAAAAATTCTGTGAACTACACGAATGTGGAACGCTGTCTGTTTTAGTTCATCAAAATTCATGATTCTTCACAATAGGGAATATTCTTTACACAACGAATGGAAATAACAAAAACATACGAAAAACCCCAAACCTTTAAATGGCATTAACAGTTATCGGAATTTGTTTACAAGTTCATCGTACCTAAATTTTTCCACATTGACGGTGAAAAAATCTGAGCAATTGTTGTTTTTCACCAGAGCATTCGTTTATATTCATTGACAGTCAGCGGTTCCCGGCTTAAGTGATTTAGTATATTTGTGCTAATTTTTGCAAAATAACAAATAATTTATTAGGTTCAATGTCGATAACAATTAAACTTTAGGTTGTCATTAAAAGTTTCCCCTCAGAATACAATCCCTGTTAGATAGACAAATATAGTCACATTAAGACACACTGCCAGGACGGGTGAACACCAGTAACTCAATTCTTATTAAAATAAAATGAACTTTGCTACTATCCCATCTGAGCAAACACATAACTTCCTCACCTAAGACAATCATAAACGTGAAATTAGCAAAGCAGAAGAATCATACGCTTGTGATAACGAAAAATTATTCGTTTCTTTAAGTGTTAAGTGAAGTTATACTAATAAAACGATTTATGAATCTTACCTTTATGCTGCCACCTACAATAAACCAATCTATATCGCTTGGGTAGTTTTTCTTGATGTAGTTCCATTCCCACCTTTTATTTATTTGTAAGGTCAACAAGTAAATACAGTGATTGAATTCATAACTTTTCAAGCCCTCGAAACAAATTCAGAAATCCCTTCAAGATAGAGACTATTTGTAACCTATAGGTGCAATAACATGACTTACATCCCGTGGAATAGAGTGAATATGTTTTCTATTGTAGCCTTAAGAAATATGAATTGAGGGTTCAACCGCCGGAGACACAACAAGTTTTTTGACTTGTTGCAGCACCTAACTAACCCAGTGTTTGTCAACACTATGACCCCACCACCCCTTCCACATCGATGGCAACAGACCGTCGGGGAAAATTAGGTTAAGAATTAGTATGTAAGTTAGTTTTAAGGTTGATCAAAAAGGTGAGCTGATTACCTTTATTAGTCAGTTTAGCCCAGTCACGTATATTATTATACTTGTTTGTTCATTATATAATTTCTATAAAATAACAAAACCTGTATATAATGTAGTGATGCTACAGGAAATACAAAAATAATTTGTAAATAAATTTGCCTGAGGATCTATAATTATATATAATTATCAGTAAATTTAAAGGGGCTATGGGAAAAAAATTGAGGGTTATAGATTCGCCTAAGGATCTATAATTATATATAATTATCTGTAAATTTAAAGGGGATATGAAAGAAAAAGAAAAAAAAAAAAAAAGAATTGGGGGTTCATTTGATCACCTAAATACATCACAAAAAACATTCAGCTCTATAAAACATGTTCAGGTCATACATTTATTTCATGATGGTGTTAATAAAATATATTTTCCCATATGTTTCTCTAGTTAAAGATCTCTAATCCATTTTTTGTGCTGTGACAACATTGCACAGACAACTAGCAACAATAGGTAATTCAAAAAAAAGAAATCAGGGAAGACAAACGTATTCGTAGATGTAATAATGCTACTTCAAATGAGGACATTTTTGCAGTACGGTTTTTAAAAATAACATATATTTTAGATTGTAGTCTTCTTTTCTGACAAATGTATAAATTATCGAATAATGTATAAGTTGCGTACGTACTGACTGACATAAAGGTATTAAACAGACGCTTTCATGACAAACTAACTGGCTATTGGAACCCACTGATACAGATACTGTCCTTCTTCCATGTTTTGTATATCAAACGCATGTTTTGTAATTATGACATACAAGATAAATAAACAAAAGTTAAAAAAAATAATATCCAAATCTGGATAGATACAGTATACAAAATACCAAGCCTAACGTAGATGTAAATCAATGATTTCCAAGCTAGGCAGTGCCTGGCTGGATAGTTAGAACAAGTGTTGGTTTTTATGGATTATGCATGGGGGGGTATTGGGAGGGAGAGAATTCTAGAGGGTAGTGAAACGAGCAAGAACGAAACGGTCAAAATCAATAGTTTTGTAGGAAGGGGTGTAAAGTTTCGAAAAACAGAATCATAGCAGAGACCTTCATTATAGATCAATAGTACGTTAAATACTAATTAATAATTACCTTTTAATCAATTTTACATATAAAACTAATTTTGGTGTGAATAAATCACTTAATTGAATTGGATTATTATTCCATTATCCATTGTAGCGACCACTAAACTACATAAGATAAATCACCCTATACTCTATTGCATATATATTGTAAACAAATGTAAATCACATGACTAAAATACAAATCATTGTAAATGTGGTAAACAATGAACATGCAGCTGTGAGCCAGTTAGTTATATGAGCTGGGGCACATGCTAGCAGGTACTAAGCGACCCCAAGCCACCGAGAGACCCTTACCCGGGTCACGTATCGGTGACATATCTCTTTGTCAGAGAACAAACAAAACCACATACTCAACTGGCATTGGGTACTATAAAACCAAAGCTGATTGGCTACTGATGAAGCCAGCTGGGTATTTAAGACCGGCGGTTTGGGGCCTGTATATCATTCTCCTGACGTGGCTGCTCTGATGTAAACTCTCGTTGTCAGACCCCACACCTTCCTGGTGGGAATCTCTGCCTTCGTCTCGCTAAATCTAGCACCTCCTTGGGAGAGACCTCTTCCTAGTGGACAACGGTTGTCGTGGCCCCGCAAGCTCACCAAGCAGTGTTCCCCACGGCGAACACAGCCTACCTCTCTCCAGTCCACACTCGCCTTTGGGATCCGGACGGATTTTGCCTACCCTCAGATACCGAGTGTGAATTCGTGGTCATTCCAAGACCACACAAACTACCTACACCACCTACCCTATACCTCTTCTCCTGAACATAGTGCATTGTCGGGGCACATACCTATCAAAAATGGAGTCAGATAGTAAGACCGTCATGAAGCAATTGTCCAGGTCATAGCTTAATCAACCCTCACTTCGTCACCAGGACTAGGGTAACTAGGCACCCCCCTCTTGACGACCCGACTTCGCTGTATTCCTCTCAGGGAAAATAAAATATTGAAAGCATACAATTAAATATTGAACGTAAACATATTGGCAAATTAACTCATATTTCCAAACAAATATGTTCCATTTACATAGCGTAACCAGTTTGTGACAGTGATGTGGTAAGTACGGAGCAACTTTGCCCTTTACCATTCATATTCACTGCGGTAGAAGCGCCGCTATAACGCACGAGGCACTAGACTGAACCCTGAAGAAAACCACGACATGTTAATTATGATTCAGTCCTAGATTGATGAGAAAAGTTTTATCATACTATGCAAGGGGCTCCCCTATTAACTGAACTTTAATAATAGCCCTTGAAGCTCGATGTTATCTTCAAGAACTAATGGCTGTAGCTTCAAGGCAAACGAAGGAGAAAAAAAATAAAAATAATAATGATGAAATGAAAGAAGGGAAATAAAACACAGGCCCTTCAGCTAAGGCTCAAATTCTACGTTAGTGAAAAGCTTTTATTTCGGTTGTCATAGTTTATCGCGTTCTCGGTCTTGAGCTTATTGTGTCAGAACTACTCTTCTTTTTTAAACCCAGCGAGATTATTACCCCATGGCTGATGTTACTAGTTTACCCTACCACTTTTTTAGCTTTGTTCCGATGTCGAGTCCCAGGTGGGTTAACTTCAAGTCTGGCAGTCTTTCCTCCTTCTGTCTGTCTTTCTTTATGTCTACTTGCTCTACGATAGTGGTCATAGATGTGCTACAATATAACATATGAAGTTATATTACATAACACGTTGCAATATCCTGATGTCTCTTTTGGGTTAAAATATAATAATTAGAATTATGGAAACGAAATTGTAATCTGCCTTACTGGGCCAGTGTTTTTAGTAGTATATATAATACATATGTAAAATTTGGACATATATTCAAAGCCCAGAAAGTCCAAAGTTCACTTAAGGGATTGTCACCTCCTTTGCAAAAAAAAAGGGGGGAAGTAGGGATCAGATATATCCGGACGCTGCTCTTGTATAAAGCCCTCAGAACTCAAGTGGGGGACGCCAGAGGTACAATTTTTATAGCATACCTCGAAACGATTCCCACATCAATGTCCGAAGAGGATTGTTGTTTGGATTGAGGGTTAGGGTTAAATGGGATTTTGTAAAATTAACCATTCTAGTTCATGGAATTTAAATGAGATCTAGGATAGTGGGCTTACTAAAGTGTGTTTCACTTGTTGGTTTACTACAGTTGAAACGAATTTTGGTGGTTGGGTCGGATGTGCTTGTGGTTCAGTGAGATATTCTGTTTAGCTGGCTGCTTAATTGTTTAGTTGTAAGTTTAGAATTTCATCTCACCTACCTTTAAGAAACAACAAAACCATAATCTTTGCGAATTCTAACGTTTCAAAAGAAAAAAAAAATAGAATGAAAATCATTTGCGTTTATTTATTAGGCCGAACATAATTTTAATGTGCGAAAATTAGCTACTTCAACAAGAAGGCTCCATAGCATTCCATTTAAAATTAATAAAGCGCATTCCTTGCCTTCCAGCTTCAACCACTTCTTAAGATTTCTGAATCATGAATAATTCAAGGTTCCTTTTTTTCTATTCGTTCGGCCGAATTAAGGGGAAATGAGGGAGTCTAGATAAAGATGAATATTTAAGTGATTAAACGACCCCTTAAGTTAATTCTTTTCAAGATGTGGCTCCCCAATTACCTTTCTATTGATCTCAATGAGACCATTACAAATCAGATTTAGTGCTCTCTTTTCCAGAGGGTTATTCATTGCGCATCTTTTGTCTCTTCCTTACGATTTTTTAGTTAATTACAGTTATTATTATTTGTATTAGTTCCCCCTTCATTAAAGTTTGCTGTAATTAAATGAGAAACGGAACTTGAAAATCAAAGGTATTAACTTGTTGATTCAAGGGTTTTTGATTTCGTGAAGTCGGTACGGGAATTTTTTTTTTTTAGTTTTTTTTTTTTAGTTAAATTCCTTTATTGTGCAATAATTACAATCTGCCTTTTATAAGGCAATAAGTAATTAAGATATATGCTCTCATTCATACAATATTTACAGTTCATCATTCACTCGCTCATTCATACAATATTTACAGACAGCCCAGAGACCCCCAAATCCACCGCGAAGAGAAAGCGGAGTCTTGGGAAGTCCCCCACGCTCCTCCGTCAGCCGCGTCACCGGATACTAGCCAGTGGAGGCTGACCAAGAGCGCGAGAGCCACAGACGCTCAGGACATGATTGGAGAGACTGGCCATTTCCAGGACTCCCACTGTCACGCGTTTATAGCAGGTCACGACGCCACTACCGTTTCAGTCTCCGAGGAGGATTATAGGGGTGAGTGGCGCAGTGCAATGACTGTGCTACAGGATTAGGGTGGTTGGAAAGGCTACTGTGGAATTTCGTAAACTTGGAAGGGATGAGTTCTAGAATGTAGGGTATATTAAGGGCGTTATGAAGGGTTTTGTTGCTGACATTATTAAGGGGCATTTACTATTGTTCTCAGGACTTTTGATTGAAAGGATTGGATACGCTTGATGTTCGACTTTTTTGCTGTCCCCCATAGCTCTATTCCGTATGTCCAGATTGGTTTAAGTATAACTTTGTAGATTAGTAGTTTATTTTCTATTGAGAGATGGGATGTCCTTTGAAGTAGTCTGTACAGTTTTCCAAAGCGTCTGTTTAGTTCTTGTCTTTTTAGTCTCGTATGTGGGTTCCAGGTCAGTCGTTATTCAAGATGGAAGCCTAAGTTCCTTACTGTCTCGGATACAGGGAGAGGAATAGAATTAAAATAAACTAGTGGACAAAACTTGCGACAAAGGGTGGAGGTAATGTGGGAGCATTTTGCTCCATTAACTTTGATCCGCCATTGATTGCACCAATACTCGATCTCGTCAAGGTGTTTTTGAAGGTTATGGGATGCTATGTCGGGGTCTGGATAAGATGACAAGACTGCAGTGTCATCTGCAAATGTGGCCAAGAAGGTATTGGGAGTAGAGGGGACATCAGCTGTGTATAGGTTATAGAGGATGGGGCCCAGGACACACCCCTGTGGAACTCCTGCACTTATGGGATAGTAGTTAAAGTATTCTAAACCACAGCGGACTTGGAAGAAGCGGTTTGAAAGGTAGGACTGTAGGATTAGGAAAAGGGTCTGTGGTAAATATCTTTTGAGCTTGTAGAGCAAACCTGCGTGCCAAACCCTGTCAAAAGCTTGAGCTATATCGAGAAAGGCAGCAGTGCAATACTGTTTGGTTTCAAGGGCTGAGGAGATGTGATCAACAACGCGAAGGTCTTGTTGAGCAGTGCAATGTCGTTGGCGGAAACCAAACTGGTGTGTGGGAAAAAGGTTTTTGGATTCAACAATGGGAAGTAGACGTTTTAGTAGGAGTTTCTCAAATATTTTTGAGAGGATAGGGAGTAGGCTAATTGGACGATAAGATGAGGCATCATTGGGTGATTTACCGGGTTTGGCGAATAGGACAATAATGGAATGTTTCCAGAGGAGAGGAAAGTGCGTCGTTCGGATTATGCAATTATATATGTAGGTTAGGAAGATTATGGCTTTAGGAGGAAGTTGTTTGAGAATTTGAGGAGTAAGGAGATCATATCCAGGGGATTTTCGGTAAGGTAAGTTTTTCAGAAGGTATTAAACTCAGAGGGGTTAACGGCTTTTGGTGGAAGAGAGAGAGGAATAGGTGAAGTGAGGAAATCTTCCACAGTTGTGCTGTGAGTATGGCTTTGATGAGAAAGGTGAGGTGTGAAAGTATGGGTAAGATGCAGAGCAAATTCCTCCGACCTATCCCCATCCGAAGCCGCCCAGGACCCATCATCACGACGGAGTGGGTGTGAAACAGGTTGATACTTTAGGATTTTTTTGGTTACGTTCCACAAGGAGTTATCCCTGGTGGACAGAGAGGAGAGGTAGGAATTGAATGAATCGGAACGGAAGGATGCCAATCTCCGCTTTACCAATCGGCAGTACTGATTGTACGTGCGGCGATCAACAGGATGCCGGGATCTTTGCCACACTGTTCTGGAGCGGCGTTTGGATTGGATTAGATCTTTGAGATGCTGATGTAAACGATTATGATTGTGGATTTTTGGGTGACGTGCCTCCCAAGCCGACCTCTGGACCAGAGTAGTGAAAGAATGCACTGCATCGTCTAGGTCTTGGGATGTTTTCAAGGACAATTTTAGGTTTACAGACTCTGTAAGAAGCTGGCGGAAGTGGTCCCAGTTAACTGGGCCCCTAATAAATGAAGGAGGAGGCAGTTTGTGAATTGGTCTTAGGAAAATGGTTAATAATAAAGGACTATGGTCAGAGGAGAGGTCATCAAGGCACGTGAGTGAGTAGTTTAGTGTTCCTAAACTATTGTAAAAAAAAGAAGTCAAGGAGATCAGGATTTAGGTTGGGATCTGAAGGCCAATAGGTGGCTATGTGAGGAGTGATAGTGGAGCAATGTTCCCGTGTGAGTGCAGACAGCAAAGCACGTCCTCGTGTATTTGTGGATCTTGACCCCCAATGTTGGTGCTTCGCATTAAAGTCCCCACCCACAAGGAAATGATGTCCGATGGAGTCTAGAAAGGAGATGAATTGGGAGTCGGAAATGGATTTATTGGGGGGGGGGGCAGTACGCTGATGCTAATGTAAGAGGAAAGGTGAAGGTGGTGATTGACAATGCAGTGGATTGAAGGAAATCATGTGATACCAAAGGAACTATGTGGTGGGATATGGAGTTATGGACAATGGCAGCGGTACCTGCATGAGCTGTTCCATCTGGGTGATCAGTTCGATAAGTCTGGTACTGTCGAACGGTAAATGGTTGTTTGCTCGTAAGTCTTGTTTCAGTAATAAGAGCTACGTCGATCTTCTTGTCGTGGAGTAGTGCTGTCAGTTCGTTAGTGTGGGTGCGAACACCATTTGCATTCAAAAGGAGAATGGATAAGGAGTCAGAAGGATCCACTTATGGATTTTGTTTAACGGGGATAAGGTAGGAGACAAGATTTGTAAGAAGGGAAATGAGAGGGGTAATTAGGGTTCTTAATTCTGTAAGGAATGATGTTAATAGGCTAGTGAGATCTGAAGAGCTTGGAGGTGAAGGAATATGCGAGATGTGTGGTTGAAGATGGGATTGGGTTTGCTGGTTGGCGGGATGAGCGGGATGCTGGGGAAGAGATACTTGCGGACGAGAAGTGGGCAGTGCCTGTGACTGCTCTCTGTTCCGAACTGCATCAGCCAAAGAGACAGAAGGCCTCAAACTTCTGGTGGGGGCGCTTCTTGAGCTACCTGTCACTGGCTTCTCTTCTTCTGGACTACGACGTTGCTCGCTCCTGGACTTGAGGATTCTATAGGCCTCACAGCCCTTGTAGTTGGCCGGATGGTCTTGCTGGCAGAGCACGCATACAGCAGGCGATTTTAGGGGCTTTTTGCACAATTCGCTTTTGTGCTGCCCACTACACTTTACACACCTAGGAGGGTGGTGGCAGTACGATTTTGTGTGCCTATATGCCTGGCAATTATGACATTGGACGATGTCTCTTTTGGGGTAAGGTTTTTTGACCTGTATTCTTGTGTAATACAGGGTTGTTAAGTCATAAATTTTCTCCACGCCAGGTGTCCGCTCGAGATCTACAAAAAATAACGGTAATGCCGTTTTGGTGGATTCGTTTTGTTGTCTGTCCTCACATAAAACGTAGGTTATTTGCCGAACTTTGAATCCCAGAGCTGATAGTTCGTCTTCAATTTCATCAGCTGGTGTGGTCGGGTGCAGATTTCTTATCACTACTCGAAGCGATCGTCCTTGTTTCAACTGATATGTATGAAAGTCTGCATTGGTTTCTTCCAAATACTTGATGATCGCTCGATAAGTATCGGGAGTGTCTGGGGAAATTTTTGTATCCCGAGAGCGATTGAGGCACGTATATTTTTCGGTACCTACAACTTTGCTCATTTGTGAGCATAATAGTTTAAAATTGCTAATATTCCTTACGAATATAGCAGGCGGCTTGGGCTGTGTTGGTGTTTGAATAACTTCCATGTCGTCAGGTTGGCTATTTCTCAGTACCTCGAAGCTATTTGGTGTGAAGAATGGAGATTCTGCTACAGTTTCTTCTTTTGAAGTGCTGGCAAGTGGTGGTAGATCTTCCATAGAGCTGGCAGCAGATGAGTTTATAGGGATGTTCCTATTTGAGCGCCTAGGTTTTCGCTTTACAGGCGACGTTGTCGGATTTGGACCTAAGGACCTAGATCTTTTTTTTTTTATTTTGTGATATTAGCTGCTGATAAAATCTCATTTTATCATTAGCTAAGATTTTTGTTAGTTAAAAAAAATAAAATACGTAGCGCCGGTGGGATTCCAGTGGCGGGTCACCGGTCTTGGCTCTGAGCCACCTATCAGGTCTGGCTCAGAACGGCTATGTATCGTGAACGATGGCTAATGCCTCAGTCAAGATGGCCGACTACTCTGTCCGATTTCACTATTTACACTTCACACCAATGTAACTAGCGATCTACTCACTTATTGAGAACTCCCTCGTGGCCAGCTCACTTAAGTTGCCAGTTGAAACAATCCCAAAGCCGAAAAAGGGTCTATAAACGGTAGTTATCGGTATTGATTTGGAGAGCGGTAGTTGTACGTGGTTGTTAATAGTAGCGCATGCGCAGAAACTAGTACGGGAATTAAAAAAAAAAATTTAATTTAAATTATTCATGACTTAGTTCAATTAATTAATTGTTTGGTGGAGAAAAGTATATATTTTTCAAAACTTTTGAATAGTATATCAAATTAAAATATCGAACTCTTAATCTGGATATGTATTTAGCTTTTAACATTGCGTTTATTGTGGCTTGAAGTTTGACTAGGTGGCTATATTTGACAAGCCAATAATGTAAAAAATAACATTGAATGAATTCCATGAAAATACTGAAGTACTTCTTACTGAAGTATTATTAGAAAGGGACTAAGTAATTAATTTTCCAACCAATTTACGTAAGGTAACATATGATATTTAATAATGCCCACTCAATAACATATACTTTGTGCATGAAATTAAGCAGACCACAATTATTCGATTTAAATTAAAAACCATATTGGAAATCGTGAAAAAAACTAAACTGTGTGATGTATCACCCTTGTCAAGAGTTTTCTGACTTACATTATTACATAATTTAATAATAAAAAAGATACATTATATAATCAACTATTTTAAAAGCAATAAGAATTGCATAACATGACTTCTCAAACGACTTAATTATCTACTTAATGGTTCTGACACCATATAACACATTTTCGTCAAATCAATGCACTGTTTTAAGTTTTAATAAATCGAGCAGTTTTTTTTTAGAATCGTTTAATACATATTTACACGTCCAAAGGCTCATCATTAAATCGTTACTTTTTCATTAATACATCCAGTGCATAATGTTCTAAAGCAGTCAACAAATCACTGTACAAGTTACTATCTAGTAATTCCTATCGTACTTACTATTACATCCATACTGTAACCGAAGTGTTATTATTGATCTGAGCTTCTGTTGGTTCGTAGAGTGAACCTAGAAAATTATTTTCTTTTTCTAGTCTTATCACTTCATAGCACATCTTTGAAATTTGATTTTTATTTAGGTTATCTAATCAAATATTGAGACATTTATTTGTTTGAATTCCTTTCTCAGCCCAATAGTCCCGTACTGAAGCAAGAATTAAGACATTTTCAAATAATTTCTTCTTGACGACTGACAGAATTTATATTAAACTTTTCCTTCACAAAGTCATATTTATCTCACATCACTTTAATAATGTTCTTTTCATAGCAGTCCTTTTGAACTTGACAGTCCGTTCTGTTAAAGCCTCTTTATGAATCAAACGCGATTAATTTTATCATTGAAAATTCCCATCGTATTTGAATAATACCTCCTAAATGTCCACTATAATACTTATTAAATACTCTGTTCATAATTGGGATTTTTCATATTTTGAGTTCAGTGAAATTTAAGAAGAAATTGATTTGAATTTGTAAATAAATCCGCTCATCAATCATTTATTTATTGATAAGGGCCTTAGGTTAGATTAACATCAAAATTAAGAAAGGACTCAAATGTTGACATACAACATTCTTGCAATCACGAATATAAAATATTCTTGCCCCATTTGTCGCCTAATTCATTGGTAAATAAGGGGCACATAAAAACTTTCCTACTTTTTACGAATTATATATTTTTTTATTTTAACCGATCCAGTATTAAAAAAATATGATATATATTTTCATATGGAAGTTAAACAATCAGTGAAGTTATATGAATGATCTGAAAACGGGATCCAGAAGACAACTGTATGACATGATAAGATGCTAAGCAGCAGTCAGTCACGTGTGTTTGACGCACAAGCGGTTTCGGTAGCACATACTTATATTTTGCCATAAAGACTACTTTTAAACGAGGTGAGCTACCGAAAGCTCTTGCAATTTGAGGGTAGAATTTATCTTCTAGCCCTGTGAAGAACGGCCCACAACCAGCATTGCATCTTAGTATTCTGGAAACGCCGCAAGAATTCTTTTTTTAAATTGTTAACTGGGCGTATAACAACAGTTAATCATGTATAAATAGGAATTTCGTATGTATAATTCTTAATTTAATTTATTCAACAATTGTACTAATTAAAATTAGCTAAAGTATTGAAAAAAAAACAAAAACATATTAAATATGTCCAATGTAAAAAGAGCAGGTTGAAATGCCAATGGCCCGCGCCCATCTCGGTGCATACCAAATTGGGAAGACTCGATCGGTCCTTCGCCAAGAGTAAGGGTCAGTAGAGAAGAAGCCGACACCTCTCTCGAAGTCAACGTGGTTGACCACCACCATTTAATATCCTTCACCATCAATCATAACTATGGAATAGAGGAAGATTGTAGCCAAGGAAAGAGGTCCTGGAGGAGAAAATGGAAAACCGGGCGGAATGAAGGTACAAGCATTTAAATAATCCCCCTCCCCACACTGGAAAAATACGGAGAAGCTTTAGTTTTTATTTTCTTTGTTTTATTCTGTTTAACTTAAGTAAGGAAAAACAAAATTTTTACTTTTTTTAATTTAAGTAAATAATTTATTTTGGCCACCCTCCCCAAAAATTATGTTTTGCTTCCTTTATTTTCAATAGACTTATTCAATCATTAAATCATATTTTTATGTTCCTAACTCATAATAATTTGCCATTTCTTTTATATAGTCCAGATATACATAGAGATATACCAGCAATTCAGAGTTTTAGTGCCCTATCCCTTCACAAGTAAGGCATTGCAACAAACAATTTAGCCCCCCCCCCCCCAGAGGTAAGCTAAACATTTTAGTCAAAATAACCGAGATAAGCTAACAATTGGTCTACTTGGTGGGGGTTGGGGGTAAAACCAATCTTATCCTCTCAATTTATTCAATATTTCATATGCTATTATCAAATTACTACTTTTCCTTCTATTCCCTCATTCAACCCGTTTCGATACTAGTTCATTTTTATAGTTGAGGTTTTATCATTTTAATGTTGCCCCGATGCAAGCAATTTACGTTAAAAATTCTATCCCTGTAGGCTGGCCAATGTACCTTTGTATTTGCATGAATCAATGCCTTTCTAATTAACCTTTCAACAATAGGCACAGAATTGATTTAAAACATCTTGCAATCTTACTGATAATTACTCTATCTTTTGTAATTTATTTGTCTAATGTTTGTTGCATTAAATTTTATGATTTGCATTCATTTCATTTTTTTTTCCTTGACTAATTAAAGCTAAATGTGCACTAATCGTTCTACATTCTAATTATTTTGATTACCGAACTTTAATTAAATAATTAAAATCTGAGATGCAATAATTTTACAAAACAAATTTTTGGTGTCCACTAAATTCATTTAAGTCATAGCTGTACTGTTTAGTTTGCACCTTTACAATGCTATAATGAATTGTCATGAAAAGATTAGTTTCTTAATAATTAATTATATGAACTAATTACTGCTCTTTACATTCACACTTTGATGAATTACATGATATTACTAATTAAATCGTTTTATTTTATAGTCACAAAACTGATGGGTATTAATAGGTAAACTCATAGCATGGTATTAATTAATTCATTTGAGTAGCTTCAAACAATTAAAATAATTCATTTGCATAATTTTTTTTTTGTACTCAAACTATCACAAAATGGTCACTTTAATAAATAATAATTAGTATCTATTGAACACTGGATCAAACCTGTAATTAATGAGCTCCACTAGAAAGCAATTAGTTTTCTATTGATTGATTGCATATTAGGTTATTGAATGTCTATTATCTCATTGAAATTGTTTATTAAAACTTAATACTCTTAGTATATTAATACTCTCGAGTTAACCGTATAAACACTGATTCACCTTTTTCTTAAATCATGAAATTTTTGCCTAAAAACATGTCCTATGTAATACTCGGCCTCCTCAAATTGTCGTTTGCGAATGAACTTTCCTATGGTGGTCTATATAGGTCGAAGCCCTTTTCTGTCTAGCCGATGACGTCACATAGGGCAGCGCGCTACTGTTCTTGTTATCTATTGTCACCCGTATGGCAAGCACTAATTCACCCTTTTTCACGACTCATAAAATGTTGCCTAATAGAACATAGTAAGACGGGCCGTTACACGTCGTGTGGTTTCCGAATAAACTTGAAGTTATAGTCCATAGTCACCATATGTATACAAATATATATAAATTAATAAATACATAAAACGTCATAACTTATACGTAAGTCGTACATGTCCTATCGAAGCATGAAGCTACTATTTCACAACTTTGTCAATCCGACAATGATTCGTCGCATTCATATATTTTGTCTTTGCTTTTTCTTTAAATAATAATAATAAAATAAATATTTTTTTTTTTCTAAGCTCTCTACTTAGAAATTCAGGATGAGGGAAAAATATGGAATATTTACGTCAATCAGATCCTTATACTAGGAGTACCTGCTTGAAGGTGGCGTGAGAGGATTAAGGGGTGTGGGAAGCCTCGGTGGAGGTTGGTTGTTTCGGTACAGTGGTGAGAGTCCACTGGTGGCTGGGCCTAGAGTCTCTCTAGGCATGTAGTGTATTCTTATTTAGTCTGATTTCTGTGATGGGTGGCCCTTAGAGGCTTGTTGTTGGCGGGCCTAGTGCCGTGATGTCAACCATTTCTTCTGCTTTACTCGATCTTGTGAGTTGCCATCGTGCCGATAGTGGTGGTGATGTCATATGTCTCGGAAGAGAGGGTTTAGACTGTGCTTCATCGAGTCGAAGAACTTGATGTGACGTCGTCTGATGGCTTCGGTGATGGTGGGGAGCTCGAACTTTTCGTGTATGTCGGAAGCCTTCATTTCACGAAAGGGGGTATGCCAGAGTGCCGTTCGCAGGATCTTGTTCTGGAAGCTCTGGAGGCGAGTTATAGTGCTGGCATGTAGGAATCTAAGGAGTGGTGTCCCAAACAGTAGAGCTGGACTCAGGACGCTCTTGTATATTAAGAGTTTCAGTCGAAGGGATATGGCCTGGCTTGTGATGAGATGCTGGAGAGAGTAGTAAGTTCTGCGTACTCGTTTCAATTTCTTCTGCAAATGTGTGCCGAACTTCATGTGTCTATCTAGGTTGATGCTTAGGTAGCAGATGCTGTTGGCAAGTTTGCATTGAGTCCCGTCTATGGTGAAGCTGGGTGGACGCTTTCTTTCCCTATGCTGGAAAGAGAAGATGATACCCTGAGTCTTGGCTGGGTTCACTTGAATGAGGACAGCTCGCAACCTGTCGGCGATTAATTGACTGGCACCCTCTGCAGTTTCACGAGATTGCATTCAGAGCTGAGTCCTTTGGTGAAGCCGGTCTGTTGAGGTGGAATGATGTCTTGAGCGTCAAAGTGTCTGGTGAGATGATCGTAGAGAATCCTCTCGTAGATTTTTGACAACTGGGTCAGCAGACTGATGGGCCTGCAGTGAGCTGGCTCATACCTATTCTTGGCCGGTTTCAACAGTGGGACGACAACGGCATGCTTCCACGTCTGGGGAAAATAGTGTAGTCTCATTGAGGAGATTAGGATGTTCACTACGTGGGATATCCCCTTCCGTGGTAGCTGTTTCAAAAGGATGTTTCGGGTGTTGTCGTCCCCTGGTGCTCTGTTGCCTCTGGTGCGACGAATGATTGCTGCAACTTTTTTTTTTTTTTTTTTTTCATAGCTCTTAAACTTATAAAAATAGGATGTGGGAAAAATAAAAGGAAAATTATTTTGGACTGATGAGTGCCTTTCACTAAGGGTAGTCCCATTTGAAGGATGTATGAGAAGGATATAGGGTGTGGAATGCTTAAAGGAGGCGGGTGGACTCAGGAAGGTATTGAGAGTCTACCGATGCTGGATTGCTGCAACCTGGTGGTAGGAGGTATATATAGTAGTGCGGGTAGGGGTCCGCCGGTCGGGCTCTGTGATTGCATCTCTATCCCTCCTTAAAAAATAATTTTTAACTTTCTACAATCTTAACAGCAAGATTCATGATTCATTTTTAGAGAATGAAATTTCGAAAGCGTCCTTTATAGTATTTTTCCGGAAACAATGTAACCATTACTTTTATTTAAAGGCCAGGCGATTTTTTTAACCCACCACTCTCATTTGGAAGAGGTTATTAAAAAATGATAAAAATTTTAGGTCGCTAAACAATTTTTTTTTCTCAGAAAAAACTAAAAAAAAGGAAAGACTGGTTAATCAGTTGGACCAGACATTATTATTATTATTATTATTAATGGCATTACCTGTATCGACATCTCATCGAAAACTACTCTCGTCAATACACCACCATCTTTTTTCATCATTATTAATGTCGGAGTAAAGTAATGAAGCTTTCTGGACTAAGTACCCCTAAAAGCTATCCTTGTAATTAAGTCTTGGAGGATCCCCTGATTTACCATCAGCTCTCTGACTTTCATATTTCGAACTTCAAAGGTTTACTGGCCACGCTTGTAGTTTATTACCCCTATAATCTCCTCTCATTAACTCCAGGCTTTACTACCAGTCCGAGCCGTCTGCAATAATAACTTCAATGTTTGTGTCACGGTCATTAAATTATATAACTTTCTTCTTTCTGGTCTCTCAAATAACGTTTTATCGGCAGTCATTTTTTAAATATTATTTAAAACATTTATTTAATATTTGTTACTGCAAATTTTAGTTTTAAAGTATATACAAATCAATAAAATAGATGTTAAAAAGTATAGAAACAGTATCGAGAGTTTCATTGCTTTAATTTAACTTTAAATTTATTTAAGTAAATGTCGATTTACTCAATATGCTCGAGATTTTGTAGGACAAATTCTATATTTACGGGATTGGAAATAACACTCTGGGCAATCTGGTAGATATATGTAAGCACTACCGATTAGATTGAATAGAAATAAATAAAAAAAGTCAATGCGCATTGTATGAATAAATCAAGAAATATTTGAAAGTCATCCCCAGTTAAAAGAAAAATTCAAAATATGAACAGATAATTCTCACCTTATATTAATAACAGTTGTGGATAGGAAACTTCTTCGAGAGTATTCTTTGGCCAGCTTGTTAACTTTCCTGGAACAGTAAAAGAGTACAGGTGTTAAAGTTTGGTATTTATTATTAATTAGCAGGTGTTAGCAAGTGACCATGGTAGTCATATCAGTAGATTGACAAATTCCTAACGTAATAACTAAGAATTCTATTGAATAACTGACAATAAATGTTAGTGGCAATAAATTTACATTTAAATATATAGTAATAAAAAGAAAATTTGTAAAAGGGAATATAAATATCCACCAGTTGCTTTTAACACATAAAAACTAACAAAACCAATAAGCACGAACTCTAAAAGGGACGATTTAATTAGTTATAGCCAGTCCCTTCAGAAGACTACTCATGAATACATTTTAGTACCCATCTTCCCAATGGTTCTCAAGAGTTTTTTAGTAGAGTGTAATTGAGACTTGTTCACCAATTGTAGATTTCGTTTCACTCCAGGAATAGTCTACTCAGTCCAGTTTGTCATTAATTGACCATTTACTTAGTTATAAGAGGGAATATAAAATAAATTTTACTAAACCTTTAAAAAACATACTGTACACTTGGTTTAGTATTTTAATTTTGTATTTGCATTCCTCATTCCTGGAATTATTATAAATGAATAGATTGAAAGATAATTTTACTCTAGGACTAAGTCCCCTTAGAATAATTAATCCTTATTTTCTATTAAACTATGATTCACTGTTAGCTTTACATAGTAGTAGTAAACTTATTTAAACCCATCATCTCTAAAACTTGGTGGAATACTGCTTCAAGAAACTTCAATTGTTTATTTGACTGCCTGAGCACTTAAGGGTATTCTAGGCAACTTTAGGTGGACTCATGGAGGCATGGATCTGTTGATCAGAAGAGTAAGTAAGCAAGTCGAACATCAAAACATAATAAATTTACATAGTTGCTTAGGTATCCTATGATTACCTGAAGAAGTGGGTATTGTCAATTTTAAATCCATTTGCTCTTTTATGACAATGAAAGATTTATTAATGTTATTTTTTTTTGACCTTAGTGTAGCTACATCCTCGCTGTTACTTTCTGCTTCAAGGATTGCGGTCATCCATCGGCTTGTCATTAACCTTCCGGTGGGGACCGCACTTGAGCTCTCAGGTAGTGTACTTCCTTTGCTGTTTGGCTATGAATCACGTCCTTCAATGAATTCATGAAGCAAGAACCCCCCCTACATACAGGTGCAGACCCCTCCCCCGTCACCCCTCCCCGACCACCCCTCACCCAGTTCCTAACCTAGTCCAGTTCCGACCACCCTCAGTCAGCTTCAAAATCGGGTCATGCGAGGAAAGTCAAAAGTTGTAACCCAAATACTGCACCACTATTGAAACAGTCGGCCCTTCTGAAAACCAAAAACAAAAGTATTGCTACAGATCTAGAAGCCACAAAAGCAATAGAAAAAATACAACCGTCAAGAATTGTAACAAAAATATATCTCAAAATCACAGTACAAGTGCGAGACTAAAAATGACGAAGTAGACAAATGTAAAAGAAACACATTACAATGTGCATTGCTATAGTTTATTTGTGCTTACCTCTTTTATTAGTAAGTACCTAATGTATTAATTTCATACCAATAAAGTTTGTTTTATTATTAGGTCAATAGAAGTTAATGGTTTGGCTAAATGGGGTCCAAATGCACATTGTTTTCAAGCGGTCATTTCTCCGCTATTATTCTCATTAATTTTTTTTAGAATTATAGTTTAAGTAATTTGATTAATTAACAATTTGCTTATCTAACAAAAATAATTGCGATTAAAGAGTTTGTTACGAAATCTGCATACATTTGGGCTCCTATTATTGCAGAGTTGAAATAAACACCTAGTGAATGAAAGTGACATCACTACAAAAGTTAGTTTAGTAAATAGTGTTAGATAAAGGGTTGTAATGTTTCTGTTTGATCAGGTTGACCCGGTAGAGATCTGATATTACAAGCTACAGTCGACTGCACAAGCCCTGTTGAATATGCATCTACTCCGTTTTTCTCTCTTGTTGCGTTTTCGCTTGGTAGCTACCGAGGGCAAGGTATTTTCATAACCTCCTATCATATTTCTCTAGGAAATGTTATCCACCATATATCATCAAATCATTGCTTTCGTTCCCTGAGCGTTTATGTTCTACAATGGTTAAACGACAGCAAGGTGTTATTCCCTTCACCAAGCACATGTGCATGTTATTACTTAATTTGTTTTATAAGATGTAAAACAATACAAAAATAAAATACTATTCTTTGTAATGAAGTCTGTGTTTGAGAGTATTTTTATGAGTTATGTATGTTGTCATGTACCACAACAGCGAGCTCTGGCTCTCTTTAATAATTTTAAGTTTTTTCACATTCAACTGAAATTATTGAAACCGCAGAGGAGCATTCAGGAGAAATTAGGTTGAGATCAGGCCTGCCATAGCACGTGGCCCCCACGTAAGCTCTGTGCACATTAATTGACTTTAACATGCCCAGCAATAATCAAACTCCAACTACAAGGGCTGCAACGCTTACAATATCCTCAAGTACAGGAGCGAATCACGCCACCAGCCAGAAGAAGAGAAGCCAGCCACAGGCAGAAGCGCCCCCGCCAGACATTTGAGGCCTTCAGTCTTTTTTGCTGAAGTGCTTTGGAATAGAGAGCAGTCACAGGCACTGCCTACTACTCGTCCGCAAGTTCATCTTCCCCAGCATTCCGTTCATCCCGTCAACCAGCAAACCTAATCCCATCCTCAACCACACATTTCGCATATTCCTCCACCTTCAAGCTCTTCAGATCTCATCAGGATTCCCTTCTTATAAATATTGCCTCCTACATTATCCCCGTCAAACAAAATCCATAAGTGGATCCTTCCGACTCTTTATCCATTCTCCTTTGGAATGCGAATGGTGTTCGCACCCACACTAACGAACTTACAGCACTACTTCACGACAAGAACATCGACGTAGGTCTAATTACTGCACCAAGACTTACTAGTAAATGACCTTTTACCGTTCGACAGTACCAGACTTATCGAACTGATCACCCAGATGGAAGAGCTCATGCAGGCACCGCTGTCATTGTCCATAACTCCATTTCCCATCACATAGTTTCTTTGGGAGAACGTGATTTCCTTCAGTCCACTGCAGTGTCAATCAGTCCCTTCACTTCCCCCTCACTCCTAGCATCAGTGTACTGCCCTCCCAATAAATCCAATTCCGATTCCCAATTCATCTTCTTTCTAGACTCCATCGGACATCGTTTCCTTGCGACTTTAATGCGTAGCACCAACATTGGGGGTCGAGATCCACGAATACACGAAGACGTGCTTTGCTGTCTTCACTCACCCGAATACATTGCTCTACTGTCTCTAAAAAATCCTAAAGTATCATCCTGTTTCACACCAACTCCGTCGTGATGATGTGTCCTGGGTGGCTTCGGTTGGGGATAGGTCGGAGGAATTTGCTCTGCATCTTACACACACTTTCACACCTCACCTTTCTTATCAAAACCATACTCACAGCACAACTGTTGAAGATTTCCTCACTTCACCTATTCCTCTCTCTCTTCCACCAAAAGCCGTTGATCCCTCTGAGGTCAAATATCTTCTGAAAAACTTACCTTACCGAAAATCCCCTGGATATGATCTCCTTACTCCTCAAATTCTCAAACAAATTTCTCCTAAAGCCATAATATTTTTAAACTATATATATAATTGCATAATCCGAACGACGCACTTTCCTCTCCTCTGGAAACATTCCAGAGTATTGGTGCAACCAATGGTGGATCAAATTTAATGCAGCAAAATGTTGCCACATTATCTTCACCCTTTTTCGCAAGTCTTGTCCACTAGTTTATTTTAATTCTATTCCTCTCCCTGTGTCTGAGACAGTACGGTATTTAGGCTTCCATCTCGACAAAAGACTGACATTGAACCCATATACGAGGCTAAAAAGACAAGGACTAAACAGACGCTTTGGACAACTGTACAGACCACTTGAAAGGACATCCCATCTCTCAATAGAAAATAAACTACTTATTTGCAAAGTTACACTTAAGCCAATCTGGGCATATGGAATAGAGCTATGGTGGACAGCCAAAAAGTCGAACATCAAGCGTATCCAATCCTTTCAATCAAACGTCCTGAGAACAATAGTAAATGCCCCTTACTACGTCAGCAAAAAAAACCTTCATAATGATCTAAATATACCCTAGATTCTTGAGCTCATCCCTTCCAAGTTCATAAAATTCCATAGTAACCTATCCAACTACCCTAATTCCCGTAGCACAGTCATTGCACTGCACCACTCATCCCTATAATCCTCCTCGGAGACAAAAACGGCAGTAGCCTCGTGACCTCCTATAAATAAGTGATAGTGGGAGTCCTGGCAATGGCCAGTTTCTCTAATTATGTCCCGAGCGTCTGTGGCTCTCGCACTCTTGGTCAGCCTCCGCTGGCTCTTATCCAGTGACGCGGCTGATGTAGGAGTGTGGGGGGACTTCCCAAGACTACGCTACCTCCTTTGCACGCGAGAGAGGTGACAACATGTGGACTTGGTGGACCTCTCGACTGTTTGTATATATATATAGTATGAATGAACGAGAGAATGAAAATTGTAAATTGGTATGAATGAGATCATTTATCACAATTACTTGTAGCCTAATCAGGCAGATTGTAATTTTATCTTAAAAAAAATTGTTAACAAAGAAAAGTTATATTTACACGCTTTGTTTCGTAATGTATTAAAGTTTTTTTTTGTAATAAAATGAAATAAAATTAGTGATAATCGGAGGTAGGTTGTCAATAGATGGTCATGGACTCAACCTGAGCTATAAATGACTGATTTTTTACGGAAATTGAGGTATCCTATTTCATAATTAAAGAAAGAAAAGAACCAGTTCAACCATTTCTTTAAAGTTAAAACGCCAATTTATTTTAAGGGGGTCTTAAAAAAGAACACCATCAGTTCAGATTTTTCGAAAATCAGCAAAACTCTTTGGGTCCACAGTAATTGTTAAATCCCGATTAGAAAATTATAAATGATTTTTTTTTTTTGATCCAAACGCCTAATCAACTTGCCAAAAATATTAGCCCCTGGTGTTTTTTTGTTCTTCTAAAATTGCAATTACTGATTGCTAATTGCTAAAAAGGCATTTACTGATGCTCATCTTACCAAACTCATTCAATGGTCATGAAAAACTTATGTGACTAGATCTTATGAAAATCCAATGTTCAAGTCCCGATCTTGCCCATCATTTTTTTTTCTGGATGTTAATTATCAGTGTGTCCATTGGAATATTTTATGTTGAGATTTTAAAGTTTGGCCATTTCTACATATACTTTGAAATTCAACCTACACTCCTTCATCTTATATTTTATTTTACTTTTTTTAAAGCAATCACTCATCCGTGTAATAGCGTTATCATTGCCTGCTACACGGGAGGTTCGCCTATTAAGTTTTCCATTAACAGAGGAAACTCCATCCCAGATAGGTATGCTAATCCTGTTTACTTTCCCTTCGCAGCAGCAGCAGTGGGAAGAGAGGATTTCCGGTAATGGGGGCAATTTCCCCCCACCCCCGATAACCCCCATCACCCTGTATCCCCATACCGGCCTGCCCACACACTGCCACGGCTCCTTCGGGAGGCCTATACGAATTATAAACGAACATGGAAGACTTAAATTTGAAATTTCATGAGGCGTGGCTCAGCTTATTGCCTAGACCGAACTAACATGCTCCTTTTTCAAAAAGTACTCTATGGTACTTCAAGGGAAAGAAGGACCTTGCAGAAGTTTCTCCCGACAATGCATTAATTTGATTTATTTACAAGGGAATAGAAAATAATCAGATTGAGTTGGCTGCCATTTTGTATCTATCTTTTTCTATTTTCTTTTGTGTTAATTTTATTGGTTTTTTATGTAATGTTTGACTGTACAGACTTCAGCGTATTGTTGTTGCTGTTTCTTTGTTTGTGTTGTTTTTTTGGTGTAATGTGATCCTATGGAGCTTATTTACTAAAAGCAGTTAAACAATTCTTATTTTAATTTCATAATTATTGTTATGATTCCTATAGAGGTTTACACTTTATATTACGTTCTTATTGTTTTATTTTTTTATTATGATGTTATAGTTTTTTTTATTTGCCAGTTGTGATTTGTCATCTGAACGTTAATAATATTCATAGGGGACTCAGTCCCGAAATATTTTTTTTTTTATTCTATACTAGAAATTTACTTTTCTATAATTATAGATTATGTGTTATTTACGGATAATATATAAAACTAAACAGATATTTAAGTTACCTAGCCTATCACTGGCATAGTTGGAAACTGAGTAAGCTTATGGACAGACCCTTTTTGCAGCGATGTTATTGCCGTAGACTGCTAGTATTTGGTGAAACCGATTATTGTTGCATTATTTGTGTAATTAGTTCCAAAAATTTCGGAGATGTATATGTCGAACAGCACCAAAGACAACACAGTTCTTTTAAGTACTCCACAAGTATGAGGAAAAGGGTTAGATGGCCTTATCCATTCTGTCGTTTAGAAAGAAAAAATCATAGCATGATGGATAGCTGCTCTGGGCATTCCCAGTCGCACACCTGTCCTATAGAATCTAAAAACAAATTTCGTAACAGATGTAGACCACAACTTGGGGATCCTAGCACAAGTTTAGTTCATGGTATAAAGGAAATAAATCGATTTTCTCGATCGAACTTTTACGAGTAATTTCTTGTTAGCTACCTTGCATGCGTTAAATAACATGTTATTCAAGTAGAGTTCAACCAGTCAGACTGCGAGCTAGATATATTCGCTGCTTAATTCTCGGTCTGAAATCGTAGGCTACTCTAGAATTCCAGACGTGGAACCCGTTGTGGTTCCATGTGTGCCACCTGAGGACAGCTAACAAAGAGGACTCCCGAATACAATGGTTCATTGAATCAAGCTCAGCCACCAACTACTCAGCCCTATTGAGTGCACTGAATTAGAAACCAAATTTGCTTTCAGCCTTTCATGGCTACTTTAGTGTAGAACTCTCCGATAGTGGGCGACAGCTGGCAATGGTGTTTCAAGAGGTTGTTTTAATCTTTGCTATAATTAGTACTAAATTATTTTAGCATTAGAAACATAGTTGACATAGTAAATTCTGTAAGGCAATATTCAAAAAATTTAAGTATGCTAGAAATAATAAAACCTCAGGTAAACATTAATTATTCAGAATAGCTTACTAATACTAATCCCAATGATCATTCGCCTGGCTGGTTCCTATCATGATTAGAATTAAGAATATATTTATGATTTTTTTTTTGTTCATAAATGAATTAATTTAGACTTTAGAACTGTAGTATCATCGATTCCCCTATCAAGTCACTAAACTTTCTTCATTTAGTTTATTGGACCTCGTTGATTAGATAAAATAGTTTTCTTAAACAAATCAAAAGCATGTAACAAAAATAAATTATAAAAAAGCATTTCAAATTTACTTGGACCGGAGATTTAAATTGTTTTTGTTTTTTTGAAGTAAATTCAAACTTCTTTTCACCTGAACGTCATTGACATTATTGTAATGAATTTCGGCTAAAAATATTTTAGAGCAGTTTCAATCTTAATAATAGTCCGACTCGTTTTCGTGGCTTAATTAGTGTACTACTTATTATAAAGAAACTAAATGAGAATGGTTCTGGTCTAAGTCCATTTGGCCTCATGTGGGAAAATTAGCAGCTAAATGATTAAAGAAGTAGGAAATTCTGTTAGGAAACCCGAAATAAATATTAACAGTTAGGCTGTGAGCCGGGTTCCCACATCTACTTAACTCCGTTGGCAAGGCTGTTGGCTTATCCTCAGTAGTTTACTTGACGAAGTTTGAAAGTGGGCTTGTAACTTTCTAATACCTCTCGTTATTACATAACCTTAACCCGTATGCAAGCTGCGTAATCCGGCCTTTTGGGTAGTGTCAGATAAAAATTAATTATATATTTTATTCTTCACTTTTAGAAAGAACTACACACCCTAAAAATTATTTTATTTATGAACATTCAGTCTTCATTTTAAAAGATTACCTCACCCGTTCCTTCTTGTGATGGAATTAATTTAAAAAAACAACAGGAAACATTTTCTTTCCTCGTATTATATCTATGATATGCCCTCCTTCGAATGCATCTGTTTATGCAGAACGAGGAGAAATATGTAAATCGAAAATCATTTATTTATTTTTTGCTCATTGTATACTATTAATAAAGAGAGGTTATGAAATAAAAAAAATGTCTTTACTCACACGTAATTTATTATTTACCTATATTTTAACATTCTTTGAGTTTTAGCCATTTATTCTAATCACTTTCAACATTTACCAGCGAAATACTCTTCATATTTTTTGTGGTTATATATCTATGCCTTCCACATATAACTATTATTAAATATCTCAAATATGTATATATATATAGTTATAGTGCACCCGTGCTAACATTCTAAGAACTATGAATCACCCCTTTGCTGACTCTTATTTAAACCCCGTGAGAATCAGAGAAGGAGGTCAGTCTATTGTATCTCATTAGCCCGTCACTATGCTAGATTAGATCTGTATATTACCACGTCATTTATGTTTGTTATTCAAAATAAATCTTTTTAAAAAGTCTTGTGTGCTTTGAAGATATTTAACTGGCGCCCAACGTGGGGCTTGGGAGGAATTTTGAAGGTATTTAAAGTAACTTTGCGGAGCTTAGAATCGTGTGTAATACCGAAATCAAGCAGCATAACTACTTCTCTCCGTCTTGAGGAAGATTGCCACTGCGTATACAAGTATAGCAAGCATTCTCCACGACTACAGAGGTATCTTTCAACTTTCTGAAGATTTTCAAATCTTATCACCCGAGTTTCAAAACTATTTGTTGAGACTTCGCAGCACCAAGGAAGAAGATTTTTCCACTGAAGACAACATACTTGATGGTAATTATAAGTAATTATAAGTTTATTGTATGTCAAATTTACAGGATAGATTAAACCAATTAAGACAAGTATATACAACTTTTAATCTAGATAATATTGATCAATTACTATTAGAAAATACAAATTCAGAGATGGCTATGGAAATAAAAGATCATGATTTTAAATTAATTCCGGAATATGATGGTGATCCTTTACAATTAGTAGATTTTATTAGAAATACAAAATTTGTGTATGACTTATATTGTAAAGATAATAACCAATATAAAGATATAAACCATTCAAAATTAGTATTAACTTTATTAACTAAGCTAAAAGGAAAAGCAAAAATTGCAACCTATGATAAGGAATTCACTAGTGTGACAGAAATTTTAACATTCCTTAAACGTAAATATCAAGATACGCGAACGAGAGAGCAATTAATATCAGAAATACTCAATACTAAATCGTACCATAACGAAAACCCACATGATTACTTAGAAAGATTAGGTAAGAAAAGATGCGATTTATATGCTCGCGTGTATGCCGACTCGGAAATAGTGAATAAACAGTCGGAAATGGAAAGATACGACAAACAGATATCACATCACACCGTTCATAATTTACATCCCTCGCTTACTGATTTTATTTATCATATTAAATTCGAGACAATCGAAGATATTGACGAAATCTTAAGAAATAACGCTGCGCACATTGTGCATCGGGTGTACGGTCCGGGTAGTCGAAAAGACAAACACCACCAACCACACCAATCGAATTATAAAGGCAAAAATTTCGATCCAAATTACAAACATAAATATGAAAAACAATTTCAAAAACAACCTCATGAACAAAAACAAGATTATCAACATCAACAAAACCAAAATTATAAAAGTTATCAAAATGCACAACCAAATTATCACAATTACCCAAATAATCAACAAAATTATCAAAAACCTATTCATAATCAATCATGGGATCCAAAATCTCAACATAGATTCTTTAATAAACCTCCATCCGGAAATTGGAGAAATAATCAACAAAAAGTAGATCCACCACAACAAAATGATTCAAATACGGTTTCGATGAGAACTGTTTCTAATCGCGTACATTACGCCGAGGATGAGAGAGATGAACAAATTAGAATATTAACTGAAAGAGTAAAACAACTTGAAACTAATAAAGATAATTTTTTAGACCAAGGTCCGAACAAAGGAGAACCACCGGATCGAATGTAATTAAAATAAGTGACGAAGTTAATTTTTTAAATAATTTACCACAGCTCTTGGATAAAGAAAATAATAAATGGTTAATTGACACAGGAGCAACAAAAAATTATATTTGTCCCCAAGCAATTCCGAAAGATGCTAAAATAAACATAGAAAACTTCGCGATAAAAACCCCTACAGGACGAGCAGAAGGAACACAAAGTGTAAACCTCAACCTGCAAAATCTGATAGGAATTACCAAGAAGTAAAGTTCTTAGTTTATCCTATTAGTTCACGGTTTGATATTTTACTTGGGTACGAAACAATGAAAATGTTAAAAACTAATATAAATTTAGAAGACATGGAAATAAAAATAATGGGAATAAAATACAAACTTGAAAGAGACGAAATGTTTCATATCGAAGATACTAATGAAATTAAAAATGTTATAAGACACGAACACATAAATTCGGAGATAACGGAAAAACTCACAAAAATATTAAGTGAAAACGGTGAAATATTAAAAACAGAAAATGAAAAATTAAAACCGACTAAATTATTAAAACATAGAATAATAACTACGAATGAAAATCCGATTTATACACGAAATTATAGATATCCGGAACAATTTAAAGAACAAATTAACGAAGAAGTTGGAAAATTATTAAAAAACGGAATAATTAGACCAAGTAAGTCGCCGTATAATTCCCCTTTGTGGATTGTTCCAAAAAAAATCGCATCGGGTATAAAAAAAGTTCGCATGGTAATCGATTATAGAAAATTAAATCAGGCTACCATAAAAGATAAATTCCCGTTACCCAATATCGAAGATTTGCTGAATCGATTAAGAGGTGCAAAAATATTTTTGACTATTGATTTAACATCGGGATTTCATCAAATAGAAATGGATGAAGAATCTATTCCAAAAACAGCATTCTCTACTGAAAATGGTCATTACGAATTTGTTCGAATGCCATTCGGAATAAGTAATGGACCGCCGACTTTTCAGAGAGCAATGACAATGATGATATCAAATATTCCTAATGCAATGGTTTACGTTGACGATATTATTATTTATTCAAAAAATGAAAACGAACATTTAAGAGATTTGGAAAAAGTTTTCAAAGCATTAAAAGAACATCAGTTATCAATTCAATTAGATAAAACTGAATTTTTCAAAAAAGAATTAAAATTTCTCGGCTATATTGTAACTGAAGAAGGTTTAAAAACAGATCCGAAAAAGATAGAAACTATAGTAAACTTTCCAGTACCTCATGACGAAAAGTCGACAAGACAGTTCTTAGGTATGACAGGATACTATAGGAAATTCATTAAAGGATATGCAAAAATAACTAAACCTATTTCAGATTCGATTAAAACAAAAATTTATAAAACCGAAGAGATAAAAAGGGCTTGTAAGACATTAATAGATTTAATGGCAAATGCACCAATTTTAAAATACCCCGATTGGAATAAATCATTCATATTAACTACAGATGCTAGTAATAAAGCAATTGGAGCAGTATTGTCCCAAAAAGACGATGATGATATTGAACATCCTGTAGCATTCGCTTCACGAGTACTACAAAATGCGGAAAATAATTATAGCACTATCGAAAAAGAATTATTAGCAGTTGTATGGGCGACTCAACACTTTAAGCCTTACTTATACGGAACTAAATTTTTACTTCAAACCGATCATAAACCACTAACTTGGATATTTTCTATGAAGAACGGTAACACCCGAATCATGAAATGGATTTGGAAGTTGCAGGAGTTCGAATTTGACATAAAACATGTTAATGGTAAAACAAATTATGTAGCAGATGCTTTATCAAGAAATATAAATGAAGTAAACCACACGGAACCAGAGGATATGGATATTGATGATGTAAATATTGATATTGATGTATTTATTGATGACATATTACAAAATCAAGAAGAAGCTGCTGAAAAAACAACAGAATATGAAGCAATTATGGAGGAATTAATAAATATTCCATCTACAGCGGAAAATGCAGAAAATCAATCAGATCTAGAAACTATTCATTCACAAGAATCCAGCAATGAACAAACTTGGATATGTGAACCAGATAAATGTATAAATGTAGAAAAAAATCAAATTATTATCATTAGAGGAAACAAAGAAGACATGAAGTTCTCTAAGCCATTTGGAAACAAGAGAAGATACGAACTCATCATTAACAGGAAAGATGACTTGCAAACTCTACTCTACCAGATCGTAGAACCGGACAAGACTTACGGAATTTTCTGTTCACCGAACATAAAAACTTTAGAAAAAACTTACGATGAATACTTTAAAGAGATTCAAAATATAATAGAAAACGAATTCCCTTCTGTAAGAATAAAACGTTATTTTAACTTTATCAATGACGTAGAAAATGTAAATGAACAACGCGAAACTATTGAAAACTATCATTTAGGAAAAACTAAACATCGTGGAATATTAGAAACTTTTGAAAAATTAAAAAAACAAATTTATTTCCCCAATATGAAGGACAAAATTACAGAATACATTAATAAATGTGAAATTTGTAAAAAATCAAAGTATGATAGAAAACCTATCAAAACTAAATTTCAACAAACCCCAACACCAGAAAAACCCTTTCGAGAATTAATGATTGACATTTTGAAGTATGAAAGGAAAATAATATTTACTGCTGTTGATACTTTCTCAAAAAGATTGTTCGCACAAGTTATTCCAACACACAATGCAATCAATATTTGTGATTGTTTACAAAATTATTTATCTCATTATCCTACGCCAGTACAGATCTCATTAGATCAAGGCACAGAAATGAAAAACAATTTAGTTAAACAATTTTGTGACCACAATGATATTTTATTACATTATACATCCACTAATCACTCAAATTCTTTGGGATTATTAAATAGAGTTCATTTAACACTAAGCGAATTACTAAGACTTATCTCGCATGAGAGAAAATCTTATTCATTTGAACAAAAATTAAAACTTGCAATTATTGCGTACAATAATACCTTAAATAACAATCTAAAATTAACACCCAATGAAATCACTTTCGGATTTATAAAAGAAAATAACAACAACAAAAATATTAGTATAACAGAACTATACGTACAAAAGTATCATAAAGATTTACAACTTTTGCATGAATTAGCTCACACAAAAATTAATGAAGAAAAGATAAAGCGTACAGAAAAATTAAATAAAAATCGGGAAGATCCACCTGAATTAATAAATCAAGAATTTATCAAAGATACTCAATCGAAGATTAAAAGTAGAGACAAATTCAGAAAAGTAAATGTGTTAATCCAAGGCGCTAGGCAATTAACAACACATGTTGATAACGTTAGGAGACCCAACAAACGTAAAAAGAGGAAACATTTTGTTTCAGATGAAGATTCACTACATGTCAATAATTCTGATACTTCATCTTCAGAAGATTCTGACGATAAAAGTAGTAGATCTCACTAACTCTCCAGGAATTCTCCATTATTCTGTAAATAATATTAGAGTAGTTAATCAATATTATGAAACTTATCATTTTTATAATTTAAGTTTATTAGAAGTAGAAATAATAAATATTGAAGATCATGTTACTAACTTTAGATCACATAAAATGTATCATTTGCTAAAAGATTTAACAAACGAAGTTTTTGAACAATTTCAATTAATGCAACAAAGAGATATTAAAAATCGTCATAGACGAGGCTTGATAAATGGTCTAGGTAATGTTATTAGTTGGATAACAGGTAATATGAATAATGACGACAAGGAATACTACGATAAAATAATTTCAAATGTAGAACAAAATAATTATAAGATTGAACATAACATCGAAAATTCTGTCAATATTAATAAACGTCTGATTGAGGATTACCAGAATGAAATCAAAACAATTAATAAAAATTTCATAATTAATAGACAAAATTTCGAATCGCTAGGACAAAATGAAAAAGCTTATGACTTATATATTCACATCATGCATTTATTAAATAAAATTAAAGATTTAACTTTATCTTTAGAATTTTGTAAGCTTGGCATTGTTCACACCAATTTAATGATTGATGTAATAAAAAATCTACCAAGTAACATAAAACTAATCTCAGATAATACTGAAATTCTATGGACAAATAGTAAAATCTTTTGTTCAACTCATCACAATATAATCCATACTTTTATCAAATTACCAATTCATGATGAATCCTATAAAGGATATTTTGTGATATCAGTACCAAGAATTATAAACCAGACAATTTACGAAATTGATTTAAAAACTGATCTTTACTTACAAAAAGGAGCCACTCTCTATCAAGGAAGTTGTATTTTTATTGACAATTATTACTGTATAAATCTTAATAAAACAGAATCAAAATGTGTTTCATCTATTGTACATAACGGAAATTTAAAAGAATGTAAACTAGTATTAAGTAATCAAAATAATATAAGATATTTAGATCATATTAAGCAATATATCACTGTAAATATTAAAAAAATAACAGATTGTCATAATAACACTGTATTTTTACCAAATGTAGGATTAATTAATATTAGTAAGGAGGATTGCTTTCCAGAATTTAATAAAATTTATACTCATGATTTTAACACTATTTTACAACCATTTTATGAAAATGTAATATTAAATACAACTATGTTAGAAACAAATAATTATACTATACCAGAATTAGAAATATTGTCCTTTGTAGACAACGCTAATATTTATCATTATTCTTTTGTATTATGTATTATTCTAATCATTGTACTAATTAACATTTTTATTTATAAAAGAAATTGTAAAAAGATCCAAAATTCAAATTTACCTTTAAATAATGTAAAGGTTTCAACAACACCTATTACTATTGATGATCATAAAGTAATTTTAAGTAAATTGTATAAATCAAGTTTTTAAAATGTAAAAATTAAATGTTTGTTTTGACCAGAGTTCAAAACTTAAGGCTGCGGGGAGTTATAGTGCACCCGTGCTAACATTCTAAGAACTATGAATCACCCCTTTGCTGACTCTTATTTAAACCCCGTGAGAATCAGAGAAGGAGGTCAGTCTATTGTATCTCATTAGCCCGTCACTATGCTAGATTAGATCTGTATATTACCACGTCATTTATGTTTGTTATTCAAAATAAATCTTTTTAAAAAGTCTTGTGTGCTTTGAAGATATTTAACTATATATATATATACATATAGACAGAAACAACCTGGGCGTTGTATCTGCAATGATACAAGACTGTCTCATCGCTATATTATGTTACTGACCCTACAAGAGTATCTTGATCCAGCCCCTCCCCACCTCCTCACGACCGCTATCTATCTCGATTACCACTAACGAGCCCATATCACCGGCTTAGGTGGAGGGCCCGGAACTCGAGCCGGGCGGCCAGAACTTGAGGGTCTAAATGGCAGCGGAACTCAATTTCCTTGAGAGGCGGCCATATTAGTATCTCCGCTCTCCCATTTACCATCCCTCCTTGCCCCCGTCGTTTCATCCATCTTCCTTGCGTGCCACCCCCTCCCAAGTATAATGTCTTTTACCTTAACCGGTTACCAGTTCCAGGATGTAGTCCATTTGTACTAAATGGCTATTTATTGAATTTCTGTCGGTAATGTGATGAGATTTTAGTCGATTCTTTTTAATTTGAACAAATATCCTTGAGATAGAACGTGACTATACAATATCGCCTGCTGAAAGCAATAGTGGCTAAGCTCTTAAAAAGCAGTTTTGAGATAATTACGTTTGAAGTTTTGTAAAATTTTAAATTATGCATCGTGGATTGATGTGAATTTTTCCATCCTCCTATTTTATCTTACTTTCTAAGATATAACCAGAGTTAAATTTATAGAGTCGGTCACTGCTGATCTCATTGGTAGATTCATTTCCGCCCCAATTCAAACGCAATTAAAGTGGATTTTTTTTTTTTTTTTTTTTTTTTTTATTTCAAAACCTCAACAAAATTATACAATGTACAAAAAATAAATAATAAAATAATTGGATTACATATTTCTCCTCTTTCTGCATTTACATGCATTTGGCGGAGTGCATAATATAATAAAATTTTTATTGTTGTTAAAAGTTCATAGTTCATATACAACACTAGGCGATGAGGCTCACCTTCTATTTGTCACCGACGCCAAACACTAAACACTAGGAACAAAACAAAACAACTAAACAAAACAAAACAAACTAAATATCTACCTAGAACCTAGGACTAGAGTGTTCCAGCCGCGACAGCGTCCTGCCATCGATGGGGGAACGGAGTGGGGGTTATAGTGTTAAACACCGGGTTTGTTAGATATTGTAATGAGTCGAAAAATTTGATATTTCTACGCTGGATGAATTCATCCACCGTAGGCAGCTCAAATATCTCATGCAGCTCACTGTTTCTTCGCTGCTCTAATGAAGTACCTCTGACCACTTTCATCAGTATACCGTTTTGGAATTGTTGGAGTTTCTTAGCTGTCGTATACGTCAGATAACGAAATAGCGGTGCACCATACATCAGAGTAGGCCTGAGTATGCTCTTGTAAATTAGTAGCTTGAGACGTAGTGATAGATTGAGGGAAGTCAATAAGTGTGTAAGCCGGTAAGACTTCATGCATGTATGCTTCAACTTCTTCGCAAAATGGTTACTAAAATGGAGGTGTCTGTCCATTTTAATTCCCAGATATACTAGGTTGTTGGCTGGTGAATTTTCCTCCGTTCCTACTATGTAACTAGTAGGGAGCGGGCTTTTTCTCTTTTGAAAATAGAAAATTACACAGTCAGTCTTACCCGCGTTTACAGAGATATCGAGTCTCCCCAATCTCTCACTGATCTGGTTACAGGCTGCTTCAGCCTGTCTTAGAGCTACCTTGGCACTCATGCTGCTGCTGTACACCGCTATGTCATCTGCGAAAGCAGTAACTGTGGTATTTTTGTACCGGGCTCCGACAATCTCAGACGTGTATACGTTGAATAGTACAGGGGATAAGACGGCGCCTTGGGGTACTCCACAGGTCAGTAGCACAGCTTTGGAGAAGCTATCACCCACCCGCACCCGCAGCGATCTGTTTTTCAGGAAGCTAGCCAGAATTGAATACAGTTGTTCCGGGCATTCCCGGTCGCAGAGCATTTGACACGGTGTCCCGTGAGACACTGAGTCGAATGCTTGGGTGCAATCAATGGAAATCATAGCCGTGGCTATGTTTCTATTCATGTTATGGCTAACTTCTGACTGCACCTTCAGAAGGGGGTGCTCTGCGCTCATACTGGATTGGAATCCAGTCTGCTCTGGCGGAATGATGTCATTTTCCGAGCAGTAATCTTTGAGATAATTCAAAAGAATTTTCTCAAAGATTTTCCATATCTGTGGTAGCAGAATGATCGGGTGGTAGTAGGCTGGGTGATCTCCACTCTTGGCTGGCTTTAGTAATGGGAACAAGATGGCTTGTTTCCATGTGTCAGGAAAGTACCGCAATCTTATACAAGAGTTGTATAAGTTTGCTAGTTGTACTATCCCTCTCCTCGGCATTTGTTTGAGCAGCACTGTTTGTATCCCGTCGTGCCCTGGTGCTCGGTTTCCCTAACACCGGCGAAGAATCGCCTTGAGCTGCTTCGGTGATACAAACATGTGGTTCTGCTCAGCATCTACCGGAGGAGGCAAGTGGTAGTATCCCGTCCTAGCCGTAATATCCCTAGCGTAGTGGTCGGCCAGTTTTGTTGCCTGTTTCTCAGCAGTCAGAACATTGTCGCCTTCGTGAAGACGGACAGTGGCTGTCTTGCCTTTTGTAGTCTTCAACAGCTTCCAAAACTTTCTGTGATCACCGTGAGTGCCACGAAGTTTCTCATGCCACTGCGCTGTTTTCCAGAGTTTCATCAAACCCGGATTTGCGTTGTGAGAGAATTCACAACGGCCTTGGCTTGCTGATCTCTCGTCCTGTACCATCTATTCTTCCAAGTATGGCGCAAGGCAATAATTTTAAGAATGTGGTCTGGAGGTGGTCGCAGAGACGGTGGCATGGGAGTGAACTTCGGGATCGCAGTGTTTGCTGTGTCTAGGATCACATCAGTTATGAAAGTTAGTTGAAGATCTACTTCCTCTTTCGTGCGGAGAACTGGCACCGTATGCAGGTTATGTACAATTTGTGACCAATACAGATCCCAGTCAGCACGACGGTTGTCGTATCTCGTTTAAAGTGGATTCAAACGAGGTTGGGCAAATTTGAATTGAGTTTTGTCACCTTTGCACGATATAAAGGCCATTGTCAAACTCTTTGGCGTTCCTGACTCATTTTCCACCATTTCGGAGTTTGTGCGCTATTCCTCAGGAGGCGATATGAAAATAAAACCAGAACATGCTTGGGATTCCTCATCTTCTGAAGTTGTAAGAGCATAGCGTAAAATCCCCTACACCCCATAGGAATTTCGGCCAGCCCGTTACCTGGTGGAGCCCAAATGGCATTTTGCTTTGTAGTCACTGTTGAAACATCTTGGAACCTCAAAATATCCTTGGAAAATAAAATCATACATATCTTTAAACGTTTGTTTGTAGTCATGTAACAAGCACGCTATTTTTATTTTATTTTTTTCACAAACTACCTGTTGATAAATTTTGAACGAAAGATATGCTGCCTAAATCGGTGATTCAGAGAATGTAAATGTCTGGTCGTTCTTTTAAAATCCCTCAATCGTCATCAATGGAGACTAATCGATGAGTCCTGGCCCAAACTGCACAGAACGACAGTTGAATGATGTCAGCCCTTTCCAAAGCGGATCCTCGGGTCGGGCAATTACCCTGAGGGCTGAGGGCCAGTGTCTGATTCTACAACATATTCCAACGGTTGATTAATAATTAACGATCTCACGATAATGGGATTCAGCCTAATGGAATTCCGTCCTCCGCTGCCTCCCCGTCCATTCATCCGGTAATGGAGTTGGTTAGCTTTCAAACTAGTTGATCAACCGGTGGGTGGGTAATTCCAATCCTTGTCTGCCCCTTACAACAGCCGCTCAAGACAAATACTTCTTCAGGGCGAGCTAATGGTTTAGAACCTGCGGTTCATGTCTTCTACTCACGTGAATTGGCATACCATAGGTATGAGATTACCTTAATAATAGTACGACAGTTTCAATAAAACCTTTCTATTTTTCAATACTTGGTGCAAACCGAAGTACTCCTATTGAAAGGTCGCGGTAATTCTCCTTTCAGACCACTTCAAGTTTAGCGCGTCTGCTGATGTCTACCACGAAAGAGTGACACTAGTGGGATGAGCCGAAGTCTTTGACATTCTGTCCTCTGCTTTTATAGGACAAAGAATGTTCTTATGTAGTAACATCAACGATACTCGTCTGTTCTAGTTAACTGTATAAATATATTTATTCAGCATTAAACCGCTTAATTGTAGAGGAAGGGCCATTGCGCATTCCAGCTGTTTTAAGGAGACCTATACAAACCTTTTTAAAAAGTGGAGTGAGACTTTTTTAGAGAAAGAATATTTGCTCTTTCTTTTTTAAAAATTTTTCTGTCATCCATTAAATACAAAATCATGTGTTTGTATGGTGTTGAAGAAGTTTGTGTCAGCTACTAACACGGTTTAGAACTAGCATTTAAAAAGGGAGAAAATATTGATGTAATAAAGGTACTTACTCAAAAAAAACAAGTAATCTGGCCTGTACGGTTATGTCGGAGACATAACTGCCTTCAAAAAAAATACTAATACAAATGTGTGTGAAATCCAAAGAAATATACTTAGAAAATTAGGAACAAAGAGATCTGAAGTAAAAAACAACAAAAAGCAGTTAGCCGTCTATCGATGACTGCATTCGGAAATGTGAACGATTTACTAAACTTTAAAACACTAATTGTCTGCCTTTAGTGCACATTTGACAACATCCGATATTCATCATGTAAATTAAACATTATATAAAATTATTACGTAAATAAAAAGATTTTGTTGTGAAACCAAATTAATTTGTCTATCATGTTTTCATTGTCTACTGGGCATAGTTGCGATGACTACATACATTAAGCTGTTAAAGAGCTTCTATGGTTTCTAGCCATTTTCTGTTTTTATGAGTCTTCCAAATCGTAATCATTCATCGGAGATAAAATAAAACCCTTACTGTTCTTAAGAATGTTCAATTATACGCTATGCCAGTAGAGTTGTCCTTATTACATCAACCTCTATAGAAATTCAAACCTTATCAAATCATCCTTTGAGGCAATAACTCCTGGTGTTTTTGTTTCTTTGTACCTTCACAGATTAGAGGGATGGAATGTTCTTTAGCCGCGCAATTTTCATTCCGGCTATCTTCTTATATCAGGCCGGAATGAACTCAAAGGGCGGAGAGAAGCAAAAGCTCAGTTATAATGAGGAGCCCCGTCACTCTATCAGCCGGGGATCAGTATTTTTTTCAAGGCGCTTCGAGTTAGCGTCCCCTCGCTTCTCTCCACTCTGTCAAATATTATTTTATCAAGATACTAAATGCAAAAAGTATAGTTTATTAATTGAACTGAGGGTCACCAGGTAAGTTTCATTGTTTTTTAAATTAAAATTAGCTTACATTTATAAGGATTATTTTTATATATGTTATATATATATATATTTTTTTTTATATCTGCACCGGTGGGAGACGACTTGAGATTAACTGTGCCCCAGAACTCAGGGGTAAGATTGTGTCTCCATGTCTTTGTCTTTTTTTTTTTTCTAAACCCCTTTAAATTTTAATGCAATGTGTAAAAATATGAACAATGTGAACAAAATAATTGACAAACTTTCTTCTCTTTCTGCTATGCGCAGATGCATTTGAAGGAGGTTGGGTTACATAAAATCAGATTGAAGTTAATAAGAAAATAACATGAATAGAAATCTAGGTGATGGGGCTCACCTTCAGCTTAAGATGTGGGAAAAAAAACTTACAAACTAAAACCTAAACCTAGAACCTAAAACTAAAGCGTTCCAGCCGCGACAGCGTCCTGCCATTTCTGGGGGAACGGAGTGGGGGTTATCGTGTTAAACACCGGGTTTGTCAAGTATTGCAGGGAGTCGAAAAATTTGATATGAATTCATCCACCGTAGGCAGCTCAAAGATCTCGTGAAGCTCACTGTTGCTCCGCAGCTCGAATGAAGTACCTCGGACCACTTTCCTCAGTATACCATTTTGGAATTGTTGGAGTCGCCGAGCTGTCGTATACGTCAGATAACGAAAAAGCGGTGCACCATACAGCAGAGTAGGCCTGAGTATGCTCTTGTAGATCAATAGCTTGAGACGCAGTGATAGATTGGGGGAAGTCAATAAATGCGTAAGCTGGTAAGACTTCGTGCGAGTATGCTATAAATGATATCAGTAGGTGCAGATATGTAATTTTTGTATATTATGTGTGTATAATCGTTGTAGGAGCTCAATTGATACACGCATGTTACAAATTCAAATTATTATCGATGTATAGATTCTCGGAATATGTTTATTTAGATAGAAGTTGATAAATTTTTATTTTTAGGAAAAATGATTATCTGCGAACTGTTAAGCCTTTAAGAGAAGGGGGGAGGAGGATTGTGAGTGGAACGGCATTGCTGACAGTTACTGATTTAAAAGATTGACATATTGACATGGAGGGATCCCATGGGGGGGATATTGCCTGCCGAAGGGTATCTAAGGCCTGCAGGGGGTGGAGGTAGACGTAGCTAGCGAAGGGGAAAAACAGCGCAACATATTGACACGGGCAAGAGCAGACTATGGCGTACAAGGAACGGCAAAGAAGATATTAACATCCTCTAGGGATTTGTATTTAACTTTTCAGTATTTGTGTATCTTATTCTATAATAATTTAAAGGCTAGATGAAATTCACGATGATACATTTCTAACAAGAAAAGGTGACATATTAAATAAGAAAATTTTCCTTCATACCGTTTTTGTTACTACTAAGGACGAAAGTGCCGAAAAAAAGTTTTTTTTTTCTCATTTAATTTTGTATATAGAAAAAATATCCACTAAGAGAGAGAAACACTACAAAAAGTTAAATTTCCATTCCTTATTTTATAGAATATCTGGGCAAATCCAGGGTCAGAACCATTGATATCATTTTAGCAAACTGTTATGAAACAAACCACCAATTCACTTGTGTGTCACGAAATGAATGAGATTCGCAAATGTGGAATAAACTGAACCATGATGAATAAACCGTTTATGATTGCTGCACATGTGTACAGTGTATGAGTCACTGAAATAAGGTACTAAAAATTTTATGGATGACCATAATTGTGTCCAAGTTTGGCGGTCATGATCCCAGAGAATAACTGATTAGCCTGCCACATTTATGGAGCCGTGGATGGACGGAAATTGACAATATAACTATCAATCTGTTGAACTATTATCACTCGCGTACACATACACACATCTCTGAAATCAGATGAGTTTCGCGGACCTCTTTGCTCAGACAAAGTTGTTGAGAGATTGTTTTGACAAATGAATACCTGCCTCTCGGTTGAAGGCTGTTCGCAACTGACAGTGTTCTTTATGAGGCTGTCACAAAACATTAGAGCGACATTGGAAGCTGGGTATTTCTCTGCCAACCTATTTCCAACCAAACTCTTCTTGAGAAAATGTCTTTTGCTCATCAACAAGTATTTTCTATCATTGTAAGTTAGTTTTCACGAAGAGTTAGATCTGAAATTCAAGATTCAAAGGCAGACTCCAAATGTTCCGGATTAGAGAAAAACAAAACAGTGATTAAACGTGAGAATAAACTTATTATCTTCCTCAACAGTGTGTGTGCTATAAAATACTTGATGCCGTTATTGATTCCCTATAGATAAGAATATAATAATAAAATCAAATCATTACTTTGGGGCCAAGTTCAGGACGCTGCCAGGAATTTTCTCACGGAAGGAATGTGAAAATTTCTTCTTTGGGGAGAGAGTGAAAGAAAACTACAAGATATTTTTCACCTACTGAGGCACCACACGTTATATTATATGCTTTGTTCAGTAGTTTTTTTTAATTTTTTTCAAAATTTCGTTGGTATGATCGTTTCCCACAATTCCCCAATCTGGTTATTTACGTATTACTATTTAACAAATGCATGGCTTTATTTATTATTTAGTAGATCCATATTGTAAAGTAACCTCAGCCGGTGTTGAATATTAACAGGTAAGTCAGGTATACAGGTATACAATACTCTCTGTGGGTAAAGTTTGCCATGAAAGTTTCTGTATAATGTTATATTCCAGACGTGAATGTAAAGAATCTTTAGGCCGACGTGAAGGGTGTGACTTCCTACATAAAGTTCCTAGAGATTTTTAAAGAAAAATCTATTTGTGTTTACATCTGTAAATTTGGTCTTAATATGTCCAAATGTGTTTCAATAGAAATTTAACGTTAATAGTTTTATATTTAATCTTAATATATATTTCAGCTAAATCGAGTCCTGAGATCCTGAAAACTGTTTGTTGTCACCTTTATACTCTTGCAATGCATTTTTGGTTTAAGAGGTCGAACAATGATCATACTCAACAAGTTCCATTCTTCTTCCTGAATGAGTCCAATAAAACGTTTCCGGGCTATATAAAACTTACTTTTTTTTCCTTAATAATTTTTTTTTTACTTTAAGACTATGGGCAATTCATTTTGACTACACCTTAAAAGTTACCTGGTAGAGAGATTATATTAAATATAAATAGTTTCTGGGACTGTGCAAGTTTTGTACGTTGAACTACTAAATCTTTATGAGCCGGTGATGGTGTCATTTCAGTTTTGTTTGCGGTTTCCAGGTTTTCACCCCAGAGGAGTGGAAATCTATTAAACTCTATCTAAAGTATTAAACTCTGCCAGTTTGTCTCAAATATTGGTTGTCAAATTTTACGCCAGGACATTGACCACATTAGAGGGTGAGCTTCATGGACCAAATAGACTTTTGGTATTCCTGGTCGTAAACCATCTGTTGATACATGGTTAATTGAATATTTTTGTTTACTCGTTTCAAAATAAATTTTCCAATGCCAGGGCCGAAAATTATTGTTAAATGTTTGTTAACGTAAAAAGGTGTATGAGAAAACAACAACATAAACTAAACGCCCTTGTAAGCGGCGTACAGCATTACTGGGTGAAGGATGCAGCTGATTAAGATGGGGCCACGAACGTGACCCTCGGCCAGCACGCACGAGAGCTATCGGGGGCCCTGTCGGGTGGAAAATTGGGATGTGGGTCCGAAGTGGGATGTTTATGAGTCCCGTGGGGGGGGGGCGGGGCTAGAGATGTATTCGGCCTTGGGGCAGGAACTCGGGTCCCCTGTGACCCGCTGTTCGGCAGGCCATTTGTCGAATTTCCATCAATTAGTCAAATGATGTGCGTGTGTGTTCCGTAACTGACTAGGCTTGTCACTTTTCATTGCTGCGTTCGTTTATTTATTTTATGTTTAAAATATCATTTCTAACGTGTTCGAGGCCGAATTCGCGTATAGCTAGAGTTCAGAATAGTTCTCAGGTCACGAATTCAGTATCATAGAAACTTGTAATAGACATAAGAAATAAACAAAAAAATATTTAAGTATACTCAGAACATAGCCGCTTGATAGAGGATCCTAGAACGAAAACTGTAGTAATTCTTCATCAAGCGGTCTAAACTTCGATGATCTGGTCTAGTTTATTTATTGAGTATGGTCATTGTTCGACCTCTTGAATCAAAAATGCATTGATACAGTCAAAAAGCGAAAACAAATACTTTTAGGGGCACTAAACTGGATCTAGCTATAATACGGTTTCTACCGGTTTGTTTCCTAAACTATTAAGATTTCTCTTAAGTATTAAGGGTCTATACTAGAAAGTGCATACAATTGATGTTAGGGGTATTCAAAAATTCACAGCCCCAATATTGAGGGATAGACGTTTTCCATGAAGCAAAAGCAATGGCTTAATATAAAAGAAACTTAATATAGAAGAAAGAAAAAAAAAATGAAAGGTCAATTATTATTTAAATTTTAACTTATTTGTTAGTAGTGTGTTTTCATATTATATTAGTGGATTGCTTCGACATCAGCTTAGGATGATGAAAATCTAACATTTATCTTTCATCAGCTTAAGTAGAAGTATCATCACTCCACTCATATATTAATCAATTACTAATTAAAAACTATTTTCCTGTATTATTCAGGTCTAATCTTCTCGATTAATAATATACTAATGTGATGGTGCTTAAGTGTACTATTGTTTTTAAAAAAATCACTAATTGTGTAAATGTAGTATATATGATTATAATATTTAATATTCCTGTTTTCATCACTATGACGAAACTCTTAATTACGTGAAGCGTTACAGGTTAATTGAGTTTTTAAATACCCTGGTTGAATCCGTATCTAACTACGGATTAAAACAGGTTTATTTATGATCAACTACGGATTAGACATCCTGGATTTATGAACGCAGAAATAATCACTATGATTGCATAAGCTGACTTAGCTAAGTTCAGACATGAAAAAAAAAATATCAACGGTCTCATACCATCCTCCGAAGAACAATACAATAGAATAGCAGGGTAGGGAAATATTACTTTGATCTATGATACAGACTATCCTCATAACTCGAAAACGGGCATCAAAAGAACCACCAACTACAAAGCTCCTCAGAAAATGAAGGCAATAAAGGTCGAGGGATCAAAGAAGAGCACTTTAATCACAAGCCAGGTCACCAGAGTATAAATGCCATAAAAACATTCAGCCGAATCCGCTTATAGCTATATTCGAGATATCCGGAACTAAGAAAAAAACATAATAATAATATAATGTACATATGTTATGTATCTAATTCCAAATTCTTGAATTTATGACATGATGGCAAATTCCTTGTTTTGTATAAATTTATTTGTATAAAAGAAAACGTCTTGAGAACTACCACTATCCACTAATCTTGTCAAGGATGTTGTGCGTCTTGTGTGAAAACTTGAGATCCAAGAAAATAGGATAAACAGGAGATCCTCAACATTAAAAATTTAAAAACTAAATCCACAACTTGCAACTAAACCATAATAATTCAAGTGCTATTTATAGGAATGGATTAATAACGTTACATGCATTAATTTAATAAAAATTAAATAATTCAATTGACTCTTGTTGATGGGAATGACAATGTTTCTCCCTTCTTTGTCAAGTATGACTTCCATTATGTGAAATTTCATCTATATCATTACATCATACACTGTAACGAAGGAGTCTCATTGAATATACCAGAACAGACAGACACATGTTAAAAATATAATTTCATTGTTTTTTTTAAGTATCGTCACAACTACAAACATATTTAACTGACAAGTGAAATATATTTATATATTGAAATATATTGAAAATAAGTCCAGTTCAAACAGTAAAATCAATTACAAGTAGATGTTAGACAACATCGTAGTCCACAAAAAATATTTCTATAATACCTTTGTTTTTGTTTAATACACACAACATCCTGTAAGCTATAAATAAATAAAGGAAGGTAAATTGGAATTTTATATTATATATTAAATATTAAATTCATCAGGTATTATTTGAATAAAGTTGGGAGCCCCCCCCCCAAAAAAAAACAACTAAAAACCTTTATTCAACAAGACGTCAATAATTACATTGACCACCGCTGACGGGATGAAGCCTATATAGGATAATGGGGTTACCGAGGTTTCACGGATCAGTGAGCTGAACAATATCACCTCTACGTATTAACGGCTGAAGCGGTGTTGTTACATTCCTTCAATTTATTTTACAGACCATTAAATACCAATGTTTGGGATGAGCTAACTCAAGCGTTATTGTGTGACACATTTGTTTTTAAAATAAAATAAAATAAATATGCTGGCAGATTTGGGGGGGTTCTCCCCCATATCTAGTCAGGTGCTCTACCAACTTAGCTAGCCTGCACGAGTCGACTATTCTCCCCAACGAATCCTCTTTGACTTAGCTCTCAGAGTGACTGAAAATACAGGGATGGGATTAGACCCGACACCAGGGGGAGCTAGTTTCCCAATCAATGTTAAGGTATAAATTGAAATATTAGACATACTTTAATATATAATTTATATAGCGTCTTCGGTTGTGGTCAAAGTAACAGCTGACTAGAGCTCTATGAAACAACTGAACCCGTAGGGTAGTTGATACCTGAACTAAGCCGGGCTATTGAAAAACTTAGGAGGTCAATGAGCTGTTTCTGTTGACTCACACGAACTGTGTCTGATATCAGCTCCAGGAGGTCCTTTGAGGTCCCCTAGGCTGGTTTTATTTTATCTAAGGGCTGTTCGTAGGTGTACGAGACTTAAAGAGTTAATAAAACCCTAACCCACTATGAGTTTACTGTGCTTGAAAGGAACATGCGATGTGCTCTTGGGCAAAGTGGGGAACATTTAGTGATTCTGAGCAATAGAGGCCCTAACTATTTTCATAAACCTTATTTATTTTCTTACCCTCAGTTGCACTTTATACATTTGGGTTCAAACAAAGGAGAGTGATCTCTAAAATATATGGTGCATGTAATGCACAGAATACCCCGTCCCAGGTGTTTGGTGGATATTTGCAAAGTCACACAACAGCCACAAAATCTGTTTATTGATTCGTAAATGAAAACAAAATGAAGTATGCTACCTTTGATTTACACTTAGAAGTTATTATGGGTTCTGGTTTAGATTAAAATAACGAAACATAATAACATTACAGTATGGAATTATGTGAGTAATGTTTGTTCATTGCGTTTCAAAAAAACAGAGCTCTAGTCTGTTGTTTATACTATCGTAATAAATAGCCAACATGTAAATTGGTATATTTTAGTTGATCACGAGCACTTTTAGCAGCTCCAACTGCTATTTTAAAGTGCCTCTTCTAGGGTGTGGTCAAAGTTATTGAGCTGCTCTAGGTGATTTTTTTAAAACTTATTGATACCTTTAATTTCTTTATGTTAAAATCATGTTTTAGTAACCAAGCAATTAATTGATGACACACGTTTACTTTTTGATTGGCTTGTTATTAATTTAGCATCGTCGAGGTATCAAGTAGAACTTCTTTGATGGATTTGATGGCTTAACATGAATTAGGTTTTACAAAAAAGTACTGAACAAGATATTAACGAATGGGGTCGTTACAATCCATCAAATAACATATTACTGAAAAGGTCACCAAGTTTAGAACCCTGACCCACAAAATAGGATTATCAAGTAGTTTGGATTCCGGTTATGTGTGGGTGGCATAAATGATTTATTGACCCAGTTATGTTTCAAGGAGTTGCTATTATTTTCAGCATTGTTTAGATATAATATGTAGCTGCCTTACAAAATTGCATGCTTACATGTCAACCATGTTGCTAAATAGTGAAAACAAGATATTAAAGACTTTTGATCACTTTTGTAAGTTTGTAAGACTTTAATCCCCCCCTGCCAAAAAAAAATATTAGGTTTTAAAAACATTTCTTACAAATACAAGTGATATTTTTAGTTCAAATAGTAAAAAAACCTTTTTTTTCCATACATACGTTTCATAAATGATGGTAAAACTTTAAACTGTACATTCTGACTTATCCAATATTCCAAAATGTCTCGAAAATGGAATAAAAAATCAAAATGAAGTTATCTTAATTGGGACTATGCCGAACAGCGTCTTAGGTTAACAAAATTAAAATTAATTTAGGGTGGAAAACATTCTGAAAGTAGCATAACTTGTTGCAAATTATTTGCTGATCACGAATATGCCCCAAATGTGGGGGTAAATGATATTTTGAGAATCTAGATTTAAAAAATGGAAAAATCACGAAGTTCTACCTTTTTTTTCTCCCAGAATATTCGTCAACATAATATGCTTTGTTTTGAAAGTGTATTTTGAAACAAACTTTAAACGACTTCAAACTGTGAATTATTACAGGATCTAATAGACAGTTCGATTAGGTGACATGCCTCGAGAGGAATACACATCCATCTATGTTCCAGTGAGATCGACAATATTTTGAAGTGGTTCCTCTGCCCTGCTTTAAGTGACATGGATCAAATCTTTTGAAGGAAAGCACTTTTATATACTTGTCTCGAATATAGAAATAATAGAGGTAGAGCGATTGCCCAACTCCTGTGCTTTTGCTCGAAGCCCATTGTATTCAACCATCAGTTATATAATGCTAAGAATATTATAATGCTAATATTATATATAATGCTAAAAGTAGAAGCAAGCCCCTTCTAGTGTATACCTGCCTCGTGAAGTCACTGATGTTTCCTGTTATTTTCTTAAGTAAGCGACCGCATCCCTCCAAGACCTCGCTCCCTACTCTCGGAACAACCCTTAGCTTTAGCCCCAGACCCCACTTGTTCCCCGACACTAGTTTCCAGACACTCATTCCCACACATTCCAACTAGAATGTATTAACGTAACGCTTAATATTTGTATATACCAGTGTTTTACTTGTACTTCATAATAAAGCTTTTATTTCTTTTCTTTTAAGAGACTCTCCTCTACAAAGATTATTTAACTAACGAGTGCAATAAGTCAACGACTTAGTCAATTTTTGATCAATTAAAAAAACCATAGCCTCTTCTGCAGAAATAGCACATTGAGCAGAAGTTTGACATCTCCAAAACACGCTTGCTTGCGCTAATGGATTTAGAGATAAGCTATATTTTTGATCAGGAATGTGCCATACCTATGACCCGAGGAGTATAACTTAAGTCCTGCCCCGTAAGACAGGGCTTAAAAGGGCCTGCACTTGGACTTGTCGCTGAACTCCGCAAAAGGCTTTTACGTTCTTCCTCGGCTGCTCGATGTTGAATAGAATGTCATCCTAGTGAGTCTTTATAATTACAAAGAAATTATGATTTTTTCGCTGTGGATTTTCCCATTTTGCTTTGAGTTTTTAATTCCAATAATTAATAATACGCTTAAAATCTTTTCGTACGATTCGGACTGCCCCCCCACATTAAATCTATAAACAAAATGATTGTAATTTGCTTAAATCTGTCAACAAAATTGCTGTGCTTCTACCTGTTTTCGTAGCATAGTTAGCCCCAAACCTCAAAAAAATCAGCCCACTGATCGTGACTTTGGTACCTGCAACAAAAATTCCTTAGCGCAAAAGTATGGTACTACATGAAACTACATAACTCAATGATTCAGATAAAAAAAATAATCATCATGGTATAATTAATGTTAACATTCATTGTATTATAATTTAATGGAAAAAAATAGTAACAGGCAGAGACTGACCACTGTCTAGACCCTTTTTCAGCTGAGCCACCCAATAATTTATAATAACAGTTAATGGCTGAACGATAATCAGACGAGTTCAAGCCCCATCAACTTTTTCCTCCTTAAACCCTTCATTATTAAACTTTAAATTATTGAATTAGAAGCTTGACTTATAAATACAAAAAAGGTTCTGATAAGGAATGTACTGGCTTGTTATTTAGATTTTAGGCACTTGTCGGGTGATAAAGTTGTACAAAACAAACTACACATGTCAAATATACAACATAAATGTATAATGTATGTGAGTTTTATAAACCTCGCTGGCTTTTCCTCGTAAAATACTGCGAAGAGGTACGGGAAATCACCAATAACTAATAATATAACAAACTAAATATTTACAGAAATATTTATAATTATAACTAAAATATTTTCAGCAAATTTTCCCTATCAAGTTTCAAGTAAAGCTGCTTTTCAATAAAGAGCTCATGCCAAAAAACATCAGCTAGTAAATTAATAATTTACATAATTTTTCAGGGAAGTCAGTTTTCCTGTGATATTTGGTTTAGTCAATTTCTGTAGCAGGAACCACCCTCATACGAGGAAAAAGAGCCACCAAATACGAATATATAGGTTCGACACACGAACTTCATCATTTCATTTACCGGGAAAATGTTCCTTAGTAATTTCTGGTATCTTTTTGAATAATAAATTGGGAAAAAAAATGATAAATCAAACTTACAAAAGTTGATTTACGATTGACACAAGTCAATTTTTTTACGAATGCTTTAGAAAATGTGACAGGATTTTCTCTAGTCGGGTCATTTAATATTCAAAGGATCGTGTTTCAGCATTTCGATATGAAGACATCAAATTATTATTTAGAATTACAAAGCTAGCAGAATGAACTATCGCACTCTTATTTTTTCAGCCAGGTAGGAAATTATATTTAATGATATCAAATGACAAACGGTATTTTCAATGAAAAAGATAAAACAAATTTATGACGTTTATAACTCAGTGATTGAAGACAGACTATAGTTATTTAGATCGACACTGTATCTATTGATGAGATGTAGTGAAGAGAACAGGAAATTAGTTTTTGTCATTGCTTCATCTCTTGCCACTTATCTAGGAATATCATTTCTTACTCCCAGACTTTATTTATTTCTCCCCCAGTTTAATAAATTTTAAGCAAAGGCTTAAACTTTAAAACCTACGCGAATTATATTAGAGCTAAAAGCATGGCTGTTATCTCAATGCTGTTTCCATTCCATTCCAAGCACAAAAATTATCGGTAAAATATAAAGCAAAAAATTGCTTATATATAATGCAAAAAAATGCTCGTCAGACCTCCATTACTTTGTATTACCATTGTCCTGAACTAGTAACTTCCTTACTGCTCTGACATATAGTAGTAACTGCACAGAATACAGAACGAGTTCTAGTATTCTTAGCCTAACCTAGGATACTCTAGAAATCTGAACTATTATATTTAGACTATAAATTAGTTCCGAGAAAGTCTACCATAAATACTAAAATATGATTAAAACAAAACATCACGTGCCCATTACAGAACTGGATCCTGAGTCATATGAGTCATATGTATACACCATGTTCTTAATCCCACTCTCTGTATTACTATTATTTCCAATCTCATATTTAGAATATATAACACTGAACGCAGCACTTAACGCTCCATCCTTTCAATCCCACTGACAAAATCCATCTCGTATGTGCTTTCAGTACAAAAACTCACGACTTATAGATGGTAAGTTTCCATGTTTGAACTTCCCTCTGATACAAAAGCAAGAGTGTCCCGCATATTTTCTGTTATTCTGTTTTATCAGTTGAAATCACGGGTTTTTTTCAAATTAAAATTCTTATAACGATTAATTATTTTTACTGCCACTATCAGGCACCACTAAGACAATGCGGCATGTAGACGTTACCTGTTTAAAAGTATAACATTTCCCTTTGGACTCTGCTAGAATGTAGATGTAGATTCAGTAAATTGCCTGCAATTCGTTCTGAACACAGACTACCGTTCTAGGATAGGACGAGTACACATGAATTTGATTGAAGCTCCGCTAGCCAAAGGAGCCCCGACGTCTAATTACCATATCATCCTATTATAGGATTACATATCCGGGAGACTGGATTTAACATATACATTCAGTTTTGCCACCACTGTATATTAACACGTCCTATTGTTCTATTAATACCATTCCGACCATTTACACTTTGTAATCTCGGAATCTCTTGTTTCCTCTTCCTAGAGTTAAGAAGGCCCCTGGGTGCACAAGACACCTCTCGAGGCATCACGAAAGGCCTCCATAGACTTAGGTTCAAGACATTTTGCTTAGGAACTGACCAAAATAAACTAATGGAAATCAAAGGATCATTATTTAGCATGATGAGACTTAGCAATAAAAGATTATTAATACAGTATAGTTATAGTTAAATAATAAATAATTAAATTTAAGGACGAAAGCAGATCCCAGGCATTTTTATGCAAATGGAAAACTCCAAATCCTGGCTGTACCTCGGATCTAAGAGACCAGCGATGCCTCAATGCCTCAAGCATGGCCTGCGGATCACCCCAAACCAACAGCAGGTGCTATTTTAACGTGCCATTTCAACATGGCCCTTGATGGGTTTCAATGAACAAGCTTATTATAAAAAAAATGAAAATGAAAGTTTTACGGAGTAAATTAGTGTTGGGTGGAAAATCGATGATGGTATTGACGGTTGGTTCATCGTTTGTTAATTAATGCTGCTAGCAATCATGGTGCAAGTTTTAGGATATTTGAAATAGATCTATAACACTTCTCGAATATATGAGTAATAGTTCAATTCCGTTTACATTTTTTACATTTTCCAGGTACTCTCGGCTGATAAGGTGCTTTAGATTTTGCTTATAATTATATTCATGTGCTGTGACAGACTGATATCGTGGATTACAAAATAAAATTAATGATAGGTAATTTAACGCATTCATAATTCGTACCAATGCTGTAGTGTATCGCCCTTCGCATGTGCCTTTCCAGCCAATGGAATACATCCTATCGGGTTCCCACGAAATGCGCTAACTAGGGGACCTGTTCTTTTCGCACCATCTCTTCATTGTTCCTTTCATTCCAACTCATCACGCCTGTAAGTCCGAGACTTGCTTCTATATTCTCTTTATCACCTCTTCTGCAGTTATTCTTCTCTAGTCTGAACTGCTTGTTGCGTTCCTGTCCGCTTATGGCCTAATCATATTTTCTTTTAAAATTATAACCTGTCACAATCTGGACGCCCTTATTTCCAAATGATTCTAGTGTATCTCGAAACCCTAGATTAAAATACAATTTACCCCTGCTCCAAAAATCACTCCATGGTTGACATCCTCACTTGATTCCCAAGCACCCTTGCCTCTGCTTCCATCGTCACTTGCCTGCTCCATAGATTTTCCAGGAGATCAAGGATTTGTAAAGAAGGCTGCTCTAACATTCTTCAGACGAGCACAAAACAAAAAGGTTCACAGATGATTATCAGGTTTTAGCTGGATCCAGGTATCGATCCGGGTGGTAAAGTCCAGGAATTTTCAGGAAGTCCCTCTCCTCTCCTCCTGATATTAGTAGTATAAGTAGGAACTACTAATAACATTCTGACCTGCTCGTGGCCGTAAGCATGGGCTCCTTCCAATTTTAATTTTTAAGAAATCCTGTTATTTTTTTAAATGAGCTTTTAGGAGATTATTATTATTTTATAAAATTCAAAATTAAGTTTTGTCTGATTTGCTTGGCGTTATTGTTCTAGTTTATTGTGACCTCAATATTTAAACCAAAAATATATGCATATAATAGGCATGAAAATATACATATTCTCCAAACGGCCCTACGTCTCCAATGATATTCAAAAGCATGAACTGTACAAAATATATTTATATTTTCGACTTAATATAACTCTGGGGCCATCATTCATCCCTCGTCAGGTGCCGGTATAATTTTGTAATACACAGTTTTATGGGCGTTACTTTAGTATTGGGTAGCTGTATTTAGGATCCGCTGTCTCAAACTACATCCACAGCCTTCCATAATTCCACTGCATAAACTGATTCAATAAAATAAAATTATTCTTTGTATAATGTTATTAAAGTATTTACACCGTATAAAAATCAGCGAATTTTATGCAGCATTACATAATTTATTTATAACAAATACAAATGTAGTATTATCATTATTAAGTTAAGTGGGAATCAAAGTCTTATTTGTTACAGATAGCAGTAGTTAATCAGTCGGGAAGCCGATGAGTTACGACTCAATAATCAGCCAATCGTGAGACATTAGGATCTACCAAATCTAATGGCCCTTGTGTTGAATAACTGCAATGACGGATTTAACAATATCTGCGACTTTTTGAGAACTTCCTGTCATATGTAGTGAGATAGGACTAAAAAACCCACATTTATAAATAAAAATTACCAATAATGGCTTCTAGATACAGGCTAAAGCTATGTAGATCTTGAATCAATATTGAAAAAAAAATATAGGACTTGCAAAACACGCCATTGCAAATATTAGATTGTTTTACAGCATATGAAGTATAATGAGAAAGTATTATGAGTTTCCCACACTAATTTTGGATTTGGAGCTATTAATTCGTTTGGTTTAAAAAAAAAATATTTTAAAACTTTATTAACGGTTTTACCCGTTATCATCATGATCAATACTTCATTTATACTCGCTATTATAATCGATAACTACACAGGAAATTTTTTCTGCTCGAGCTACTATGATTGCTAACAAATATTATGTTGAAATACTTTTCTCATGTTTTATGTTGAATTTAGTAACAAACCCAAGACTACTTTCACCATTTTCATGCAATATGCGATCCTTGGCAACAAGGTACTTCCAAAGTGTGGAAGTACATAATTTATTTCCATACAGTTTCAAGAACATAGAACATGCATAATATCAACTTTGATGTCAAGTGTTACAACACTACCACTAAAGAAATTAGGGACTGCTCCTATAAGTGTTTGAGTTAATAAAAAATATGTTGTACATTTCACTTTAGTTTTATTTTAATAATGTATCAGTATTCTTCATATTGGTTTGGTCGAAGGTCTTAATATAATTATTTATTTCTATATAAAGATTTATTTCTGAAACAGCACACTCAGTACTAAACTTTCAGTAGCAGAATCAGTCAAGAAAAGAAATATTTCTCACTCAAGGACCCTGGGCCCTCTTCGTGAAAAATGGCCTCAAGTCTTTTTTGCTGATTAATGAATCTCTCATTTATTTATCATTTTTTTTCTTCACTTTTCTCTGTCTATTTTTGGTTTTGTTTTCAACCCTTTCGCTTTTCTTTGTTGAGTTTTCATGAATATTTGTCTAGGATCTGCTGGATTTAGTATGATAGAATCAAGACGAAAGCCTAACATTCAATATATTTAATTCTATAAAAGTTGCATAAAGAGTCATAAACTGAACTCACATCATATGCACTGGAACATTTTCATAAAACCAGGCACTATTTTTCTATTTTTAAAAATATTACTATTTTGCTACTTTTTATGTTTGCATATACTAGATAATTTTAAATACTATATATTAATTGATTCAGCATTTTATAATAAGGCGTTTATTTTATTTATTCTTGATTCGAATCTCAAGACTGCCATCCTGTATTTATTTTACTTGCTACTCAATTGAAATCAAAGGGAGCCTCCTAATAAGATAGTTATACTTCTTTTGATAATGGGGTAGTACATTGCTCAAGGGTGTAAAGCCAATATTTAATAAATATTCGACCAGAAATACCAGGAATTTCTCAAAATAGTTTAATTTTTTTTACTTTGCTTATTTTATTGTATATGTAAAATTAGTCTATTGGTTTGTATATCGTTATTAAAATAATAAAATTGATAATATATGTCTATTGCTTACGCTACATTATTTGTTATAGTATTTGGAATATTTTATTCCAAATTTACGAAGAGACAACTCTCATACACCTGTGCCAATGTGATTAGGAAGAAATATTAGTATCATCGTGTTGGAAACGGCAAGAAAAGAAAATGTCTTTTCGCTTGGAAGTTGGGGAGCGATGAAAACAGTGAATCCGTAGAATTTTGCGAATGTTTTTTACTTTTAACAAAATGAAAGCGAATACTTGTTTTTATACTTTATTTATTGATTCGTATCCTGTGAATTCCATCAAAAACAACAGCTGTGCTATAAATATTACCAAATGTCACGTCTGACAAAAAGGGAGAGGATGTCCAGTGATCTATATTTCTGAAGCTGGATTTGAAGATATCTTACTGCCGTTAATTTAGAAGCTATCTATTCTAACGTCACCATAGGTTACCAGGTAAGTGAGGTGTAGACATTCCTAGTACCAATGGGTTTGTTTGGATGTCCGTGCAGTTTAACATGAACGTTTATCTATAATGTTTTAAACATTTCGCAGTCAGTGTAAACTGTACAATTTTGTCTGTAAAATAGTTCACCTGTGATGAGTCATAGACCTTTTTATAGAACAATCTTCCGCAGTATTGATCTTCCTAGCTTATTGGCAAATTTGGGTTCTGTATGACCAAATTGCTTTCAACCGAAGTTTTTATGTCAATAGTTTCTGGGACTATGAAAGTTTTGAAAGCGAGTCCAGTAAATGCTTTAATAGGTAGGGACGATAACTGAATGTAATTAATAAACTGTGTGGGATTTGTTCCCAATTACCGATATAAAATTAACGGTTTACGTATTTAAAAACATTTGTGTGTTATATGCCGACCTTGTATAGAGTGTACCGATGGTACAGGGTATATAGAATGTAGTATGTAAATAGATTCGCCTGAGAATCTATAGTAAATAAAAGTTTTGTCATTTTTAAGGGGATTGGAAAAAAAAAAAAAAAAAAACCTTTAACCATGATATTTCTTAGAGTACATAGCTGGACTCCAATATTCCTGGAGTCCAAACGGGATTGCCTAGTGCACATTGACAGAGGACATTACCCAGTCAGCGAGAACCACCATTAGCCCCCAGCCGGGATCATCCTCTCTTCCCGCAGGCAGATATCCCATAATCTCTTATTGTCCCGGACGGCTGCAGGTATTGCTACGTGACAGGAGGATATGCGGCCACTGCCAGCTAATGAGGGCCCTTCCATGAATAAAAGATTTCCTGCGAAAGGACACTGAGTAGGTGTGGTCGCTGCTCCAATATCCACTCCTGTGAGGTCCTCGACAACATGGCGCTTTTGAATTACCCAACATGTGGTAGCACTATAAGAGGTTAAGATTAGGATTCTGGGAAATTACCCGACGACCCTCCTAAGTAATAGGAGCTGTGGTTTAGTTTAATTTTCATACAGTTAATTCCACATCCGAGATGTAGGTTGCAGTCATATATATCCTAATGGTATTTTCAACAATTTATTAGAAGTTGGCTGATTTTAACGTTGTGTGTTTTTGACTGAAACCCCCTGTGTAGTGTGTTCATGGCCTGAGAAGGTTCTTTAGCGTTTATCATTAGGCCTTATAGGTATACTACTTTATTAGGGTAAATGTCCCATTAAATGGCCGTTTGGCCTGACAAAGTACAAGTTAGACTTTACTGTTTTTTTTAGAGTGGTTTTCAGACATCGGAAGCATCTTTCCCTCCTTTAATATTCACCACTTTACCTACTAAAAATCTTTGAATAACGATTAGCCCTACTGGGGAATAACACCAAGCCTCAAATCCTAATGTAAATGAATTAATTTTACACTGTCTAAATTTTTTATTGTTGTATCGTTTAATTTTATATGGAAAAATTACTCCTTAAAATAGCTCGCATACACGAGTAGAAAGTATAAAATGAACCATTGTGAGCCTTTGAGTCTCAAACACAAAATTAAATATTTGTCTCTTGTCTTCTAAAGACTATTATCTCTTATGACAAAAATAGTTAATTTTCTGTCTCAAAAGATTCCATACTACATATTAACTTCACTCCCTTTTTGTATGGAGGCTGTCAAATGTTTATTAACATTTACAAGCATAATTTCCTCATCCCTGTCCCTGATCGCAGTTCGGAAGTAACAATTGTTTATTTATCACAGTACATTCATCTCTCCAGATTTTACAATTACATGTATCAAACAACTGTTACCTATTTAATCTCTACTATACACCATATGATTTATTATATTCGTTATTTAAATAAACTTACAATGAAAATAAAAAGCCAAAAAATCTAGAATAGGAATCGGTCTCAATTTTTCTTTGTGTTGATATTAATTATACATTCGCACTTAGTCGTAGTTTTGTCTTTCATTAAATAACTTTGCTAAATACGAAATTTGATCATTTATTTAAGATATTATGTCGGCTACACGTCATGTCATCGGCAATAATAACATTAAGTTGTTAGTTATATGTGAGGGACTGTATCATATTTTTGGAAGCCACTTTAGATTATGCGAGGACTTGCATGTGAAAGAGGTGTGCAGACCTGTAGTATTTCACTGCTTTTGGAGACTAAGACAAGATGTGTGGTATTATGATTAACTGGATATCATATGTTAGGTAACTTTTTTTTTTTTTTTTTTTTACCTTTTTGAGGCTGAGCCTCAAACGGGCTTACCCCACAAGGCCGTGAAGCGAGCTCATGGGGTTACGTAGCCTGTGGTGCGCGTATTCCGGTGCAATGGAACAGCTGTCAGCGCACCTTGAGTAATACTGTTTTCGTTCTTTATTTTTCAAAATCAACACAAAACTTCCAAAGAAAACAAAATAAAATAAAAACTTTTCCTTAAATCTACTTTGTACATTCCTTACTAGCTTTTTTTTTTTTTTTTTTTTTTTGTCCTTATCCTTAATCTATTTACAATATTTACAGATCCGTTAACTACTATACTACTACTACTAATATCTTACTACTATACTTAAATACAATATTTACAAGGGGTGTGCATCCTCTATCCCCCTATAACTAAACTTATATCTAACCATAGGCTACTCAGTCCTACCTTATATCTATATGTACATATTTACAGTGACTCCTCTGGAACCACCGATACATTGTTGGCTTCGGGTGAGCCTTCCCGAAGACACGGCTGCTCACCCCGCGTCACCCCCCTGGATATATTGAAGTGCCCGGAGCCTTGTACCCTTCTCCACTCCCCGACGAATCTGCAGAACGCGGTGTATCTCACTTATATGTTAGGTAACTGTGATAACGAAAGTGTGAGAACTATTTCTTCTCTTCTTCAACTGGCGTCTAAACACCATTTGTTATATACTTCTTTACCTACTCCCTATCCTCTCAAAAGTCTTTGAAAAAATCCTATTAAAACCCCTAATTTTAATTGCAGTTTCCAAAAACCTATTTCCTCCTTACCAGGTTGGTTTTCGTCTACGACATTCAACTGTTCAACAAGGCCTTCGAGTAGGTAAAACCTGACTTCATATGAGGACGTATCAGTTAATAAGAATGAATGGAAATTTGTTATATTTTTGTTTATATTTAGTACTTTCTTACGTTGCAAAGATTTTTGATTAACTTCAACCGTATTTTTTATTATATGATCCACTAGCCTTCTACCATCTCGTTCAAGTTTCTTATTTCACCCCAAACTTCCTCTGGTATCTATATTTTTGATATCTTCTCTTAAGAGTGTCAATATTCTTTTTGTTTCACTTTTCCTAATGAGTATCTAAATACTCACTTCAGCATTTTTGTTTATATGAAAAAGTACGATATAACGTATTTTTTTCTGCTAAAGCAGAAACTTGACACAGAATAACTCACATGCAAATAGAAACTGGACTATAATAAACTATGATATTAGAACAAAAAATGATTTACTACACGATCATAAAACCTGTTTTAACATATGAATTGAACTGCAAGGGTTATCCTCCAGATACAATGTTACACAATACAGTCATAAATTTAAAGACACGTTACTAAATCTCCTCATTACGAATTGAACCAGAAAATACATCCTGATCTACAATTATCAAACCAAACGGAAATACGAGGAATTCGATAGCTTAATGAACGGACGTTTAAAAAAGTTGGTATTTTCGTACGCTTACGTACGTAGTTACCTTGCTTGCAATAAAATTTATGGTACTTTATAAAATGGTACTAATACCTCTATTACACGGGACTATATCACTTATTAACAAACGTGCTTTTAGTGCAGTGGGCTGCTGACATTTATACTGTGCACAGAATCTCCATCAGGATCTCTGTGACTCTTTTACTATAAACGTCTTTAGCTTGAGAAACCTAGTTCACTAATGGGAACTTGTGCGCTGTTATGGACTCTTTTTGTCAGACGTGACATTTGGTAATATTTATAGCACAGCTGTTGTTTTTGATGGAATTCACAGGATACGAATCAATAAATAAAGTATAAAAACAAGTATTCGCTTTCATTTTGTTAAAAGTAAAAAACATTCGCAAAATTCTACGGATTCACTGTTTTCATCGCTCCCCAACTTCCAAGCGAAAAAATAAATAACAAAATTTCACAAATGTTTAATAATGAGGCAACTAGTAAAATATTTCCATCATTTGCGGTAAGGATTACCGTCTATTAGCGTCCCTTCTTAAGTAAATCAGTAAAAAGTCTATCGTAGGAAAACTAAAAACCATTAAGGTCACTAAACAACATTTTTCATTAATACAGCTTGTTGTTTATTTTAAAATTATATTGTTCGGGTAGTAATATTGGTGCAAGATGGTTAGCTTAGTTAGGTTGCAAAACTGAAAACAAATTTTCGGTTTTCATTTCAATTTTCTAGTCCGGATTGCATGTTCATTTACTTGCGGGGCTAATCATTCATCCATCATGAAGCCTATCCAGTACCGTGTATAGTCGCTAAACCAATTTATCTAATAGCATAATAATAATAAAATAATTTGACAACAGTGGAACCCATTTTAGACATTTCACTTTCTAAACCATAAGGTTTAAGCAACATATTTTTTCTCATGCCATCGTTATTATATTAAAGGGATGAAAATGCCCGTATTAAATTCATGATACTGGTAGCTGAGTGGAATATTATCCCCGTGTAACAGTTTCCTTATTGAGATTCTTTCCCCTCGAAATTGGTCAACATTTAAAACTTTTCGATGCTAGAAAATGTGACATTTTTATTAATATAAAGCTGAAGCTCATAGACTTCTAATTGTGCAGACCCGAGTTCAACTCCTTGCTCCACAACATATTCTTTATCTACGGGGTGGGCTTGGTCTGAGTTGACAATGTCTTGTGAGGATAAACGAGTAGTTAAGAAAATCGAGGTTCAAGGTTATGAGGTAGCAAGCCTAGCATAACCACACTTCGTCACCAACAAAGGTATTTTGGCAGCCTTCATCTTACCTCTTAATGAGAGGTTATTCCTTGTATTCAGCTCTCACACAAATTGAATATTTCCTATGATTCAAAGAACCTATTTAAACAAAAAGATCCTAGTTTTCTGATTCTGTTGGCTTCACAATATTTCCATATAGAGAAAAAGTTAACCTAATGATGTGTCTCTGGGACATATTAAACTTAATAAACAAATTGATAAAATAAAAGGATTTTTTCCAAAGTTCTTAATATCTTATGGATTCTTATGCAAGAGTATCTATTACATTGACGCAAATCGTCGTTAGTAAACAAAAAAATAATCCAATCAGTAAAATCAAACGTAAAATGTAAATTTTGAATTACACAATTGTGTAGAATCATCTGAACTGCAATTTTCTTGCGAGAAATATCAGACATTAACATTGGAAATGAAAAATTTGTAAGCAAACATCTATACAACTTTTACAGAGCCAAGTTAGGGTCGGGAAAATGTTTTGAAAAGTTTAAATTCGGAAAAGCAAAGTCAACCGTTAGTACTTATTTACTTGTTATACTTCTGTTAGATCCGGTCTCAGAATACGCCATCAGAAACTGTTATAATTCAAAAGTGGTTATTTAATCTAACATTTTTTTTTTAATAAGAGAATAATTTAGACGGTTGAGGTAAACATTTTTCCACACCTTTGCACATTGCTAAGTTTGCTTGTGGTGGCTCAAACTATTTTACCAAGAGCTGCATACAAAAATAAGAGAGTCTAGTTGGCTTCTAAAATGTATATTCCACTCATTCGTTCATTTTGGGCACTTTAACTTCCGTCACAAAATGAAAAAATCTATAGCTAACAATTAATATAGAGCTCCTTCTTCTTCCAGTTCTGATACGCACTTGAGAACCAGATTGAGACTGGTCAACCATTGACACTTTTAGTGTTTAAGAGCAATAAGAGGACTCACCCGCTTGAGCATCATTTACAGTAATTGTTTAATTTTTGAAGCAATGTCTAGCTCAAAGATTTTCTATAGCTCTTCACACACCAATAATGAAAGCCACTTTTGTGTTCCAACAAACAGTTATTATAAAGGAGGATTAGGCAATTAAATTACCTTCCTCAGCAGATACAAACGATCGACAAAATTAAGTAATGAGTTTTATGCAATAAAAGCTAATAAGTTATAAAAAGGTAGAAGTTCAAATCAACATCTTGAAAGTAGTTATGATAATCTAAGAAAAATACTCGCAACTCCAATACAAAAGTGCCTTTAAATAGATATAGGGTAGCACTACCGTGGACTTGTCATGATAATACGAGCCAACAAACATATAAACTGGTTCCAGGTATTAAGGGTGGTTTAAAAAACACGATGTACCAAAACAAAAAGAAAAAAGCAAAATTCAATTTAACGTTTGGAAGCCTTGATTCCGATCAGAGAGGGGGAATACTCAAATCTCTGGCTGATGGAAATGATATTTATGGTAAATGTTGAAATTTGAGCTAGTCAATACACAAATATGAAGAGAAATTTTACTGAACATTCGACAGGTCTTCTGGAGAATACTTTTCATTTTGTACGACGTTTTTTCAATTTATTTGTATTTTAAATCATTTGAAATATAGTGTTTTTTACTTTGTGTGGTTAAGGTAGGAAACTATACTAATTCTTCAGTAGAACTTTACACTCATCGAAATATTCAGCTGTTCTTGATTTAATGAATGAATATGTCAAATGTTGAAATGTATTGCATAGTAATAGTTGTGAACCTAAATCATATTTTTAAATAAATTAATAGCATTAGGGACTGTTTATAACTAGTTGAGATCTTTTCCTATGATCAATTTAAGTTATATATTATAGTTATTTTCGTTTTGTAAGTTTATTTTTTAAGTAGTAAGTCAATGGAATACAATTCAACATATAAATTATTCCAAGTAGTTGGTGCGCAGGCTTGCGCTTTCTATGAATTATTCGTTAAACCCCTTAGTATTTTCGATATTGCAATACAAATACCAGACTAAGGCAAGCTTGTTTGTATTTTATTCGATTTTGTTTAGTAATTTTATAGTGTTCTGTCTATTTTCATTACATAGCAGGTCCCGCGATATCTCTTCTGTTGCTGTAGAGGGGTCACATGTTGCTTGAGACCGGTTGAAAGGATAGTGTTTATATCTGACATGTTCTCACGATCTCTAAAAGATAACCTCCAAAGAGGAGATTTTATCTGCCTTTGAAAAGTAATTTAAAAGTACCTTTAAAGTAAATTGGTAAGTGCCTTTGAAAAAGGTTGTTATTTCGATCAGCAACAGGATGTTTAGAAAGGGTTTTTTTCTTTTCTATTGCAGAATATTTATGTACCAATGAATGATCATAGATTATTTTAATTCGACATTTCTTGATTAAGCATTTCATTCACTTTTTCCCATCATGAGAATACATTTAAAACACACAAATGTTGAGGTATTGTTGTTGTTGGTTGATTATCTTTCGTAGCATTTAAAGAACTAAGTATTTATTTTAAAACCTCACATAGCAGAAATTCCACTAATATAACATTTCTTCCGACTGCATGATTCTGCATTGCAGATAGCTCCAGATGGAAGGCAGGTTTCTCTGAAGTAATAGTATAGGCACTTTGAAGAGCGATATCCAACCTCTATCTGAGGGTTATAACTCCCCATAACCTCTAATGTCATCTGATATCATGGCGATTGGTATGATACATAGGCTAGATAGGTCAGGTGGGATTGAAGATATTATTCCTACTGTAACTGACACACTATATCATAAAAGTTGATCTACAGAGATTTAATTAGTATCGTTTTGATTATGGATTACTTTTTATATTGTAATTAATGGTAATAGACATACATGGAAGGACAGACAGGTGTTCGGTGATAGTCCCCTTCAAACTGAGGCTTCTTTTTTTGTACTTAGGAATCAAAACTTAGCTAATTAGTTTTTGTTTTTTTAACTCAGCAAAGAGTGCTTGGTAATATTGGAGTACCCCCAATTTTATTTTTTTTAAATGTTCCGAGTGCTTTGGATTTCATATCGGAACACTGGCCATCCTTGAAGATTTTTTTTCAATCGTGGAACAATTAAAATTCTTGTATCCCCTCCTTATACAAAATAGTTGCCCCTCAGTAGTAGTCACTGGTCGCCTGATACACACCAGTTCATGCCTTGCGTTCATCCCTTGAGTCCCTCTCCCTCAACCTCGCCCTAATTAAGGTGATTATGTTTTTAATACATTAAGCTGTAGGTTTAATATCCACACACTTAATCAGAGTTGGTTGAGCACCAGCAAGGTTAATTCATGCCCGCATGCTTAAGACTAAGTTTGAAGTTTACATGTATTTTCCCCGGAGCAAAATGCTTGTTTTGCCATCAATAAATTTACTTACAAAGGAATTTTAAGTAAATGTACGTTAAATTTATTTTACATGATTCAGTATAATCACATTTTATAAAATATGTCTTACATTTTACATTATTTGAAATAGATTGGTCACTTTTATTGAAAAATAATTTTTGAGAAATGATATTCTGCGTGCTAAAACTGGACTTAGCATTTTTAAATGGATAATTAAAGTGAGAATTGCTCGCTTTCCTAAATTCACGGAATCCCTGTCTTGCTTACTTTCACACTTGGTTTTGTTGCTGACGTAATAAGGGGCATTTACTATTGTTCTCAGGACTTTTGATTGAAAGGATTGGATGCGCTTGATGTTCGACTTTTTTGCTGTCCCCCATAGCTCTATTCCGTATGTCCAGATTGGCTTAAGTGTAACTTTGTAAATAAGTAGTTTATTTTCTATTGAGAGATAGGATGTCCTTCGAAGTAGTCTGTAGATTTGTCCAAAGCGTCTATTTAGTTCTTGTCTTTTTAGCCTCGTGTGTGGGTTCCATGTCAGTCTTTTGTCGAGATGGAAGCCTAAATACCGTACTGTCTCAGACACAGGGAGAGGAATTGAATTTAAAAAGACTGGCGGACAGGACTTGCGGCAGAGGGTAAAGGTTATGTGGGAACATTTTCCTTCATTGACTTTGATTTGCCATTGGTTGCTCCAATACTCGATCTCGTCAAGATGTTTTTGAAGGTTTTGGGATGCTATATAAGGGTCTGGATAGGTTGACAGGACTACAGCGTCGTCTGCGAATGTTGCTAAGAAGGTATTGGTGGTAGAGGGGACATCAGCGGTGTATAGATTATAAAGGATGGGACCCAGGACGCTGCCCTGTGGAACTCCTGCTTTTATGGTTTAGTTACGAATAATTAGACGTCCCCTCTCCTCGGACCAGAAAATATCTATCTATGTTTCAATATGTTTTTAATAAAGCTTATGACGTCAGTCAGAGTGGAGGGAGAAGCTAGTGTGGAAAACAGCCGCAGGTAGGGAGGCATCCTGCGTTGTCAGCTTAGTCCGGCGCTGTCAGACCCCACACCTTCCTAGTGGGAATCTCTGCCTTCGTCTCGCTAAAACTAGCACCTCTTTGGGAGAGACCTCTCCCTCGCGGACGACGGTTGCCGTGGCCCTACAATCTTTACCTAGTAGCGTCTCCCACGGCAATCCAGTCTGCTTCTCTTCGGTTCATATTCGCCTTTGGGACGGTTTTCACCTACACTTCGACACCGAGTGTGAATTCAGGGTCATTCCAAGATGACATAAACTACCTATAAATCTACCCTGTTCCTCTTCTCCTGAACATAGTGCTTTGTTGGGGCACACCTTCTAAGATCTTATGGAGTCAGATCAAAGCGAATTAGGCTGCCCACCGACTAGCCCACCAGCCAGGGTGAAATATCATAGGTCCACCCGCTCTATTTCTTTCTAGGCGCTCGTCGGACGGTGGCTAGAGGTTGTAGTGACCCTTGCCCGCGGTGGGCGTCTCCTCCTCACTTTGGGGATATTTGACAACCATTGACCCGACAATGCATATCATAGATTTCTTTTGAACATTTCATTTATTCTAATGTTCCAAAAGTACATTCGTGAGTTTTTTGAAACATTTAATAGTGATTCAGAATTTTATATAGTTCGTGCTGACCAACCCTTTCAAGTAATTCTTCACGTTGGTACAGCAAAACATTAAAAAAACCGAGTTTCAATCCAAGTTTCTTAACTCCATCTTCTAGTGATCCTAAACAACATGATTCAACTTTTAATACAGACATCTCCCGGGCTTTATCTAAGCCCGATATAATCTTTCATAAAATTAGCAACAACCATTTCAGTACGTTTGCTGGTTTAAGAATACTTAAACAATGCAATATAAGGAAAAACTATTTACAAAGTATTTGTAAATATTTCACCGGAGACACATCAAGTTTTTTGACTCGTTGCAGTACCTAACCAACCCAGTGTTTTACACTATGACCCCACCACCCCTCCCGCATCGATGGCAACAGACTGTTGGGGATAAATTAGGATAAGAATTAGTATGTAAGTTAGTTTTAAGTTTGATCAATAGGAGAGCACCATCTCCTTTATTAGTAAGTTCAGTCCAGTCACATATAATGTGTATCATTATACTTTTTTATTTATTATATAATGTTTATAAAATAACAAAACCTGTATGTAATGTAGCGATGCTACAGGAAATACAAAAATAATTTGTAAATAGATTCGCCTGATCTATAATAATCTGTAAATTTAAAGGGGCTAAGAAAGAAAAACAAAAAGAATTATTTACACAGAGACCCACCTTATAATCCAAGAATATGCATGCCACCTAAACCAGTAGTTGACAAAGCGAGGAACTCAGTTAGATGCGGCTGAAATCCACTGTAAGAACATTTATTCAATAACAGATGTTTCGCAAAGACTAATTCTGATTTTGTCGTTAAAAAACAACATCATTGATGGATAAATCTGCCTTGCAGAATCTCTTGGTTCACAATTCGGTGAACGGCGTTTTCTTAGCCCATTCATTAATACAATTAGAGAGAGCAAGTCATTGATGGACAGGATCGCAATTATCGTGATAAAGACGCTCCATCAACACAGGCTGATTCTGGACGGACATTAAGCTTTTAATAAGGCCTAAACGCTACAGTTTTTTATTTAATAATTCAAAATCGCATAAGTGACTAGCACTTTTATTATATTTCTTTTCTTTACCTGGGTTTATTCATATATTTGTTTCGATTTTTTTTTTATCTACCTAGGTTTGAAAATATTTGTTGTGTTTATAAAATGTTGATCACTGGACTGCCTTTAAGTGTTTTTAGTTACATACTTCTCTAAAATAATGTATATGTATATATGTCATACTTTTCTTATTACGTATGAATCCAGCCTTACTTATGACCAATGTTTGTATTGGCTTTCCTTTCCTTTGTTTGCTTGTTTTTTTAGGTTTTGAGATTAAATATTGGGTTATCTATAGGTTTCCATCCTTATTGATTCCGATAGTGCTCGAATAATTACAATTGGGAAATAAAATCAACTATCGCAGGGCTCGACGCTCGAGCTAGCACGGCCATTCCGGCCTTTACAATGGACTGCACAACTTTGAGAAAGTAGCCACCCCTGAGAACAATGCCAAAGAACTTTTCACCGCTCCCGTTTCTCCACAAAGAATTTCTTATCCTCTTCGCATTTATCTAAGTTTCTTTGCCTTTCTTTCAAGTCGTAACTTTTGATTTATTTCGTATTATCACCTTTCGTGCTATTCTCGTGGCGGTAAGTAATGTCTCTCTGGTCTGAGCCTCCCCATGAGGGAAAAAATACAAAAGCCGACTTGCTACTTTTTATGGTATTAAACCTTTTATTGTCGCTGAGCTTTAAAAGTGCGAACTTATTCATATTTATAAGGTCATCATCATAATAATGGTCGATTTCCTTGTCTACTAACTTTTTATTCATCGTGAGCTATCTCCGCTTCCTACTTCATTTTCACGCAATTTCTACATTGTTTTGTTTTTTTGGCACTCTCTTGAAAAATGCCTTACTCCGCTCGTTGTCCCTAAAATTACTGACCATGCTAATCAAGTGACCAAATTTCTCACACACAGGTCTTGTTGTATACTACCTTCCGCAGTTTTAACTGCACAGTTCGTCCTTCTTTATCCGGACGAGTGATCCGGACTCTATTTTTTCAGGATGGAGTTTTTTCCTAATATTGTTTATTGAAAACAACGATCTGACCTTTTTGTTTCAGTCTTAATATTATACTTCCCATCTCAATTTCCGGACAATAATGAGTAGCTGACATTTTTGTTATGGTTGGCCGGTGATAAGTCAATAATAATGAGGTATTATGCTATTGTTCGCAGATGGTCATCCTTGAAAGAAATTCTTCAGAAACTTCTTTAACTGTACTCACAGTTGTAGTGAAATTACACCAGATTTTAATAACGTTTCTTGACATTAACTTGGAGAGTGAGGTTATGCCAAGTGCGTCAATCGGAATGCAATCCATCACTGACTGAATGAAGCATATCGAATCGGTCTCGAGAACCTTTTTTTTTTACTTCTTAAACGCTTGTTATATATATTTCCTCTGTTTATGGTCCGCTTTTGGTTTATCACAGTATTTTATTTTTGTATGTTGTCACTTATAGAAGATTAAAAATCATTTTACTAACATCAATAATTTAGACACTCCTATTACAATAACTATCATATTACAACTCTAATATCAAGGTGTTAAGGCCAGATAAAGTTTTTGTTTTGTTGGAAAAGTGAAGTAAAAAATTAATTTGTTTGTTAGATTTAATTATTTATTATTTTCGTTACTGACGTAAAAAACTGTTAATAAAAATCGTTTTTTTTTTATTGTTCATGTAAAATATGATTGTGTAATTTCTATTCATTATATTTCGTAAGATTAAATTGTAATCTAAGTTAAATACCTAAAGGAAAATTCCATACCTAGGACAGTGGCACTTTGGACTTTTGGTAGGGGAACTTGTGGGCACAAGCCCATTTACGTCAGTGTTGAGGTAACGTCTGAAGGGTTAAGGTGTGCCGATCTCAGACTTAATTGGCCATTTGGCCAAAATCATACCTATATGATCTTCAACGTTCCCCTTGGAGCTTGGAATAGCCGCCCTGCGGTTGGATTTTTTTTTGAGCCACAACCTGATGACGACAGCTCTACGTTTTGTTTGCAGCCCGCACCCGCGAGAGCACTTGAACTGCAACTTTCCGCTGCGTGAATATACACTTATTTCATATATACACTAAAAGTGACGAGAATTTGGTTAATTCCTTTGGTTGTTGAGGATAAAAGACATTTTTTTTTATTTTTTGAAACCAGTCTGTCTTACATTGGCAAATTTTATTGTTATTAACCAGGCCTGGGTATTTTATTTTGCTCCTCATTTTTTTTTATGAATTTTTTTTTTTATAATATTCTGTTTAATTTTAGAATAAATGTATTGTGAATTGGCATCAACTCTTATTTACATTAATTTACAGTCCACTAGTTCATGCTAATGAACCAACCTGTGTTTGAATTATCACTTGGAAGTATATAATACTCCACGGGTAGTTCAGCGTAAACATAATTGATCCTCCGGGCCCACATCACAATACATTCTAGCATTTATTTATTTAATCTTTAGATTAACTATTTAATTTATGTTTAATTGCATGTAATTTACACATTACAGCAATTGTTAGGTGCCAGTTGGGAAACCTATCGTTATTTGCATTTTAATTAATTTTTTTTAATTTTTTATTTTTTTGTTTAAACTAAAAATGGGTCCAAAAGTTGACAAACCAGACTATGAAGGAACGTGGAGTACCCTACATGACGAATTTGAGGACTTAAGGGACGATATAAAAGAAACAAAGGAATTAGGTCATGCTGTAACTGAAAATTCAGAACAACTTCCTGTTTTTAAAGCTAGACTATCACGATTAGACGCTACTTTCCAAAAGTTTAACAAAACTGTCACAGATGTGAAACGATATGCTAAATTACTAGAGAAAGATTGCACTGATTATGACAGGATAAGAAAGGAGGTTCGCAATCATTTTTATGAAGCGTTATCACTTGACCGAGAACAATCAACCCTAGATCAAACGTTGAATTCATCTTCAACGGAAACCCAAAATCCCTTATTCAAACTGCCCTCTATAAATCTTCCTTCCTTTCACGGTGAGCTGACAAAGTGGACTTCATTCAAAGACACTTATGTTTCATTAATTCATGAAAATCGATCCTTATCGCCTATTCAAAAGTTTCATTACCTCAAATCGTCCTTAAAAGGCCCTGCCCTGCAATGTGTGGCATCCATTCCAATTACTGCCCCTGATTATCCACAGGCGTGGCTCAGTTTGACGAAACGGTATGACAACAAACGAATTCAAGCTACCAATTTGCTTGCAAGAATTTTTACTTTCAAGCCATTACAACAATGTAATTTAACTTCTTTGGAACGATTTTCAGAGATTGTGCTAGAGAGTGTAACATCATTCAAACATTTAGAAATTGAGGATGAATCTGGGTTTGTTTTGCTTACCTTTGCACTAAGACTGCTAGACCCCAAAACCCGTGAGCGGTTTGAGACTTTACAATCAGTGAAGGAGGAACTTCCTTCTTTCCAAGATCTAGTTGACCTAATTTCTCAGCAATGTGTTGCATTTCAATCTCAAGCTTTATCTACCCCAAGTGAGTCCAGTTATTGGAATAGCAATAAAACTTACCCTAAAGGGGTGAAACAAATTTTTTACTCGTCAGGACAACGAATTTCTCACTCCTGTCCCTTATGTAGGGAAAAGCATGTGTTGTATCGATGCCCTAAATTTTTGGAGCTTAGTCCATATAAACGTTTTAATAAATTAAAGCCATTGAATGTATGTTCCAATTGCCTTTCTGAAAATCATAAAAATGTTGATTGCCAGTCAAATAAATTATGTCGCTACTGTAATAAAAAACACCATTCCTTATTGCACTGGGGTAACTCGGTTATACCTGCACTTCCTGTTGAGGAAGAATTTAAAAATAATTCTTTGAATCCAGTTTCGGAACATTGTCAGGTTGCAACTGATACATCTAGAAGTGCTGTTTTTTCCACTTCTCTAGATGGAAAGGTAAACGTTTTACTTGGTACTGCTTTGGCTAGAATAAAAGACAATGTAGGTAACTATCATCAAATAAGAATTGTAATTGACAGTGGAGCACAACGTTCATTTATTACGGCTTCATGTGCTAAAAAATTGAAATTGATCCCCTCTCACAACCCCCACAGACTCTGTGGATTTGCAAGCAGCCCTATTGCTGGAGGGTCTCAGCAAGTAGACTGTATCTTGGTTCCATTAAACTCTGATAATCCAAAGTTGAGAACAAATGCTGTAATTATTCAGCAAATAAGCAATAATATGCCTTCTCAGCCAATTTCTGAGCAAATTAGGAGACAATTAAGTTGTGAGGATCTATCGGACCCTTCCTTTTGGAAACCAGGTCCTATAGATTTCCTTTTAGGAGCAGATTTATTTCTGGATATTCTCAGCAATTTCAACAAAGCCTCTAGTTGTCCCAATATTTTAAATACAGTATTTGGAGGAGTAATCTTAGGATCCTTACCTGATAATAACTCACACTCACCACATAGGGTACTATTGACCACAGACGAGTCCCTAAATTCTGTTATAGAGAAATTTTGGAAAATCGAAGAACTCGAACACATCAGTCTGGAGAATCCTGACGACGTTAAATGTGAATCCCACTTTTCGAAGACACACTCTCGCGATGAAAGTGGGCGCTATATTGTACAGTTGCCCTTCAGGGACGAACGTTCTATATATTTTAACAATTCTCGTAACGTGGCTCAAAAAAAGATTTCAACGTTTGGAATTTGATTTTAATAATCATCCGCTTAAACGAAAAGAATATTCAGCAGTTTTGCAAGATTATTTGAATAATGATATGATCAAAAGGGATTCATTTGCTTTACCTCAAGGTTCGAATTCTTGTTTATTAAACAAGAATTCAGTCCGTTCTGAACTTAGTACAGTTAATCTTGTTGATAGTATAGACTCGGATTTTCCCCTGAACGGTCAAATGTCCCAAGAATCAGATATTATTAGAGCACCATATAGTTTCAGCAGAAGTGGGGAAGAACTATCAAATAGTTATTTCGAGGACGCGCCACAAGATGGTTTTGTTAAACAAACTAAATCACCTTCTGTCGGAGGTTTCAAATTAAAACAACCTTCAAAACTGCTCATGAGCACGAATCCGTCTGTTTCAAGCGGTGCAAATTCTGCCTCTAGAAAACCATTGCCATCTGAAAATTCCAATCCGATGCGGCCCAGTGCTCAAAATATTGAAAATTTGAATAGTTTCAGTTCAAATTTCTCTGATAAAGAAAATAGAGCTTTACCAGTCAAAGTACCTGCAAGACCTGTTGATCAGGCGATTGTTAATAATAGAAATGAACTTAAGGCAAACTTGGCTCCACATTTATCCACAACACCACAGTCATCGAGTATGTCATTTCTAAATTCAACGCCTCAAGCATCGAATATGTCATTTCTAAATTCAACGCCTCAAGCATCGAATATGTCATTTCCTAGAGATGAAGAACTAATGACTCAATACACCCCTGTGTTTTCTAAACCTACAAAAACTGCTAACATTTCTCATACATCATTTAGTTATAGCGAAAGTCCGAAAGACTTTGAGCCTACACAATGTAGCATGGAAAATGTTATTGAAAGTAGTACCAAGGAATTCAATTTAACAAATTATCCACATTCAGTTGAGATGATGAAGGTATTCCGCACAAAATTTGGACTTCATAAATTTCGTCCAAACCAAATGGAAGCCATCAATGCTGCTATGTTGAATTACGACTGTTTTATACTTATGCCGACTGGTGAAGGTAAATCTTTGTGATATCAGCTGCCAGCAGTGCTGAGCAGAGGAACAACTATTGTCATTTCACCTCTCAAGTCTCTGATTTTTGATCAAACTGAAAAACTGAGTACTCTTGTGGCTAAAATTGAGGCCGTCCTCAACTCTCGACCATTGTACCCCATTTCCTCCTCTCCTAGTGAATACGATGTGCTGTCACCTGGTCATTTTTTAATTGGGGCCCCCTTGTTGTCATTGCCTACACCTAACTTGACAGACGTACCAGAAAACAGATTAACGAGGTGGCAAATTGTACAGCGTTGCATTCAAGACATCTGGACAAGATGGCGTTACGACTACCTAAACAGTCTACAACAACGGACGAAGTGGACTTCCTCAAAGCCAAATTTGACTGTTGGAACATTAGTTTTACTAAAAGAACCCAACGTATCAGTGCAAAATTGGCCCACCGGTCGAATAATTGAAATCTATCCTGGGAAAGATGGGATAGTTAGAGTGGTAAAAGTTAAAACTCCAAAAGGAGAGTACACGCGGGCTGTTTCCAGATTGGCACCATTGCTACCACAAACAGGGGGCCAACTAATATGGCCACAATAAATTCATGTTAACCTTTGAAATTTTCAATGAAAATTTGGTGGGCGGTATGTTAAGGCCAGATAAAGTTTTTGTTTTGTTGGAAAAGTGAAGTAAAAAATTAATTTGTTTGTTAGATTTAATTATTTATTATTTTCGTTACTGACGTAAAAAACTGTTAATAAAAATCGTTTTTTTTTTATTGTTCATGTAAAATATGATTGTGTAATTTCTATTCATTATATTTCGTAAGATTAAATTGTAATCTAAGTTAAATACCTAAAGGAAAATTCCATACCTAGGACAGTGGCACTTTGGACTTTTGGTAGGGGAACTTGTGGGCACAAGCCCATTTACGTCAGTGTTGAGGTAACGTCTGAAGGGTTAAGGTGTGCCGATCTCAGACTTAATTGGCCATTTGGCCAAAATCATACCTATATGATCTTCAACGTTCCCCTTGGAGCTTGGAATAGCCGCCCTGCGGTTGGATTTTTTTTTGAGCCACAACCTGATGACGACAGCTCTACGTTTTGTTTGCAGCCCGCACCCGCGAGAGCACTTGAACTGCAACTTTCCGCTGCGTGAATATACACTTATTTCATATATACACTAAAAGTGACGAGAATTTGGTTAATTCCTTTGGTTGTTGAGGATAAAAGACGTTTTTTTGTTTGAAACCAGTCTGTCTTACATTGGCAAATTTTATTGTTATTAACCAGGCCTGGGTATTTTATTTTGCTCCTCATTTTTTTTTATGAATTTTTTTTTTTATAATATTCTGTTTAATTTTAGAATAAATGTATTGTGAATTGGCATCAACTCTTATTTACATTAATTTACAGTCCACTAGTTCATGCTAATGAACCAACCTGTGTTTGAATTATCACTTGGAAGTATATAATACTCCACGGGTAGTTCAGCGTAAACACAAGGATTAAACTAAATTACATTTTTAGCACAGGACTTATCTATAACTTTAATTATTATGATGCCACCATCAAACGTTGTCATATTTAAAACATAAAATAAATGTACGGTGAATGCAATTTAACTTTTGCATTTAGGAAAGACCTTTGATCTGATAACGTCCTGCTGTGTCTGACATAGACATTTATCGATAACAGAGGATGGACACAGACTGTGACAGAGCACACAGGTAATTGGTATGGCCGTATCCCACCAGGGTGCATCGCACACACAATGATCAACAAACGTTTACGTTTCCGGACAGCTGTAATTGGATCTGAGCTAATAACCACGCAGTGACAGAGAGGCCTTTGTGGTGTATGAAGCCTGGTCCTGGCCCAATACCACGGGTTTTTGTTTCAGCGGCCCGAAAAATACATCTACTACCATGTGTTATTTCATATATTACAAAACAATACCTGGCCGATTAAGAAAAGTTAATTCAATCGCTCTGTAATGTGTGCGTTCACGTGAAAATGTTTTGAAGTTCTTATCAGCAATTAGCTTATCACTACGGTACATCAAGGTCTTAAATTTCAAAGAGGGGGTCAAAGCCACACTTAGTTCTGAATGAATGAACTTAATGAACATCTAATGTAGAAAACTCAAGCCCTTTCTGGTTCTTAAAATTTAATGCCTCATGAAAAGTAGTATGAGACTAACAAAGAAGAAGAAATAAGAAACGATCCAAATTATGAAACGGTAAAAAACAAAACCAAACCAACATCGGTGAAGAAGTGAACTCGCCGAGATTTTATATTGTCGTGGATAAATAAGACCTGCTATTTCACAACTGAAGTTAAAAAGAATAAAGGACGACAATTCCTTGTCCTTAAACATGTAATAAATAAATAAATCTAAAGCTTCCATCTCATGATGTCCCTCCATTTTCCTTTTATTGTCATATTATTTAGGTTATTAGTTTTTATTTGTTCACAGCCTTACCAAGGCAGGATAAGGATGTCATAAAACAAGGCCCTTATTATATAATAGATTGAATAAAAATCCTTTCCAATGTGAAGGCTATTACTTCAAATCCCGAGGTTGTACACAGTCATCTTTTCTGTTCCAAATGGGCTTACAAATCATACAGTTTATAACCCTCAAATAACCTAAATAAAAAAATATTTGAGGTATATATTCATATATTATAGCAAGGGTATTTTCAAGGATTTATTTATGTATTTATACAATTCTGGCCAATAATTACATATACAAACAGTTCTGTGAACTCGTACATAAAACTAAAGATTTAGTAGTTATAAAACGTAGAACATTAACAACTGAAGAGATATCACTGAGGACCTAACTATTAATAATCAGGTACTATTTTAAAGCATATATATATGATTATAAATTATGATTCTTGATAATTATAACTCAATGACCACCGTACTGAGTCACCTTGTAGAAAGTACCCCGGTAAGCATGGATCGAGGCCCGAACCTGCCAGTTTACTTCTGCATTAGCTGATAATTATTAATAATCGTTCGATCTTTACAACTACAAATATCAGCTAAGTGGCTCAGTTAAATTCTCTAGGCTCCTTTTGTACTCACAATTGATGCTCGTTGTGGGTCACAATTGGCGGTACTGCTGGGCTACATACACAGCTCGCAACATTCACGCGAAGCATTACTAGACAGCTAAAGCTCTATTTAAAATAAACTTATGCTCATAACAGACATAAATTATATACAGTAAATCCGAAAAGTAAATGAAACCCTAAAATAAACGAATATTGTAGCGTGATGTTTCCGGCCATATAACTTGCTGTTATCATTTCAGTTTTTGCTTTAAACCACTGCAGGAGTCCATACATTCTTGAATACATTATTCAAATCGGCCACCATTGCTTTATTGTTTAAAATATTCCATTGTACTCTTATTTAGTAGTATTCTTAAGAGTTTACTGTGTACACATCCGAGAGGGTCACGCATATATTTTTATATATAGCTCCAATCTAAAAATTAAAATTTTGTTAACAACGTTAACATACGATACACAATGTAGCGACCACTAACTACATAAGATAAATCTCCCTTAGCGACCGCTAACTACATAAGATAAATGACCATATACTCTATTGTATATAAACTGTATGTTGGTTATAATATGTTGTAAATTAATTAAAACAAATGTAAATAACATTACCAAACCATCCAAAAGACAAAGCTCCAACCAATAAAAGACACAGCTGCAAAAAAAAACTAGTTAGAGGCTGAAAGGGTAGAGCAGGTCTGCAGGTATGCAGGGTAGCATACCGAGGCCTGGGTCACTGCCGAGAACAAAGCGCCACCGCAAATGCGATATTATTGGCCACAATAACACCTTACATCATTACCAACGAGTCACCGCTGAGTATAAGCAGAGCCGGGTTTCAGCCTGTAAATCATTCTAACAACGGCTCTCTAGCTGGCGGACTTGCGGCTGCACTAATGTTTATAGACTTGGCCTTCTCATTTATGAAAACGTCTGGAGCTCTCTTCCTAACCTCGCTATGTTTTAGTCCGGCCTTGACAGACCTCACACTCTCCTAGTGGGATTCTCTGCCTTCGTCTTAACTTTACCTATTAGTGTCTCCCACGGCAATTCAGTCTGCCTCTCTCCGGTTCACACTCGCCTTTGGGATCCGGACAGTTTTCCCCTACCCTCAGATACCGAGTGTGAATTCGTGGTCATTCCAAGACCACACAAACTACCTACACTACCTACCCTATACCTCTTCTCTGGAACATAGTGCATTGTCGGGGCACATACCTATCAAATATGGAGTCAGATAGTAAAACCCGTCATAAAGCAATTGTCCAGGTCATAGCTTAATCAAGCCTCACTTCGGCACCAGGGCTAGGGTAAGTAGGTACCCCCCTCGTGACGACCCAACACACAAGATAGTAACCTTTTTTTTTTTGGCCTCAAAGCCCCTTCATTTACCTTTAAATATATACAATGTGTGTTTTTGCATTTACTTGAAGCTTGGTTGCATATTCGCTATTGAAATAATACAGTATGCTTATGGTTCTGGCATATTATGCTAAAGAAACTAAATATATTAATAGAAGCTAGAATATTTTTTCTGTCTTTTTTGTTAGCCAGAGTTAGATTTACTTAGGTATTGATTAGGAGAGTCAAAAAGAAACTTTCTGATAAGCATCAAAAATAATCGGTTAAGTTAACTAGCCGTACCAACACATGAGTCGTGCAGCTATGGTGTGGGGGAGTGAGGCCTTTGTAAATCAATGCATGCGCATGATTACTATTATAACTATAACCTTAACGCAACAGTAACGAACCAAGAGCTTTGCCGCCTGGAGTGGTCCCCAATATTCCCTAAAGTATTTCTAAGTCAATTAAAATCAAGTGTGGCTGTAAGAAATTACTTAAAATAAATAACAGAATAAATTGCATACTTATTCTACTCGTCAATTTTGTTCCTTTAAACATTGTTATATTAGTTATTTCTAACTAATTTATGAAGATTTATTCGCTTTGCATAAATTAGTTAGAAATAAATAATATAATCCTTGGTAGACTCTCACTACCTTCCTGACTCCATCCGCCTTTCTAGGCATTCCACACCCCATATCCTTCTCATACATCCTTCAAATAGGGGACTCCCCTTAGTGAAAGGCACTTTCCAGCCAAAAATAATATTCCTTATTTTTCCCACATTCCTATTTTTATAAGTTTGAGAGCTTAGAAAAAAAAAAATTATGCAGCGTCTTTCACCACGAATCTCAGCAAAAAGTTGAAAAGTGTCAGAAAAACCTTTTACAGTATAGGTCACCTACTTTACAGCCCGGCCATATTAGTACGCCTCAAGCTGCTGATATACCAAAGGGTCCTGAGACCGGCTTTAATATACAGGACTCCGTTGTATAGGTACCTAACCCCCAACACTCTAATAAGGCTCCAACAATTCCAGAACAGAGTCCTCCGGACTTCCCTAACGCACACCCCGTTCCACAGGTAGAAAGCAGCTGCAATACATGAAAAATATAAAGTGCTTGCCATCCAAGATTTCAGCAAGAGACGGCACATTAATTTTTCGACTCTTTACGGCACTGCCGTAATCTTATTTTCAGTGACCTACAACCCCCACCACCACTACCAGTCAGATGGCAGCACTGCTGGTCCGCAGAAGCATGGAAGCAGATAGGCCTTCTCGACCCCGAGCCTCCTGACGGGGACTGACCGACCCACACACAGCCGAGTGATAGTAGTCGATCTCCCAGCCAATTCCACCGTAGCAAGATGTCAACTCTACACCCCCCGTAGGCTGAAGGGGGTAAGGTCGACCACGCCACCGGCGGGCTTAGCCAGCTCCTACCGGGGGCCACTAACACCAGGCCCGACCTGGTCTACTACAGACCCCTAGGCTCAACCCTCGGTGGACTCTCACCACCGTCCCGATACCACCCACACCTCTCCCAAGGCCCTCCACACTCCTCGTTTTCTACACACATCTTTCAAATGGGATTCCCCCTAGTGAAAGGCTATTAACAATGCAAGATAAGTATCCTTTTTATTTTTCCCTTATCCTATTTTTATTATTTTGAGAGATATGAAAAAAAAAATGTATGCAAAAATATTAAAAACATTCCACCCCAAAATATGTGGCTCCCAAGGTGGACTACACTTCCCCTTAAAATTGCAATTTAGTATGAGAGGAGAATGGAATCGTTATTGGAATTTGAGAGTGGAATTCACTATATATTAGACAAATGCAATTTCTAGTTGAATATTAGTTTACAAATACAAAATGACATCTCATCCTGAACTCAATTCTACTTTAATTCAAGTTGTTGCTTGCTTGGTCCGGTCTTTGAATAAACATTCACCTCGAAAATTTAATAAATGCAAATAAAGTAATAAATATGATAATTTCAAAACGAAAGTTTTTCGTTTGGACGGAGGAAGCGGCTTCGAGGGATAGACAGGGTGAAAACAAATGTATTTTCCTATCTAGGGCTTCACTGTCGCTTCCCTTTTTTTTAATTGCTATTTTTTTTCTAGGTATATTCATCATTAAATATTCATCCCTAAGAAAATTATCTTCTTCTCCGGCGGATAGATTACAAGCGAGAACCCTTGCCAAGAATATTTCATCTTGCTGTGCGATTATATTGCGCTCATTTCGTTTCTGTGAAATGAGCACTGCATTATTTATGAGGTCAAAGAACAAATAACGAGACAAACATAGCAGTTGAGAAATTATTCAAGAATTACGTAATATCCGTAGCCATTTATCCCTCGGTGTCCCTAAGTGGGCAGTCGGAGGTCTTTGTGGCAGGGTGGGATGTCACAAGCGACATGAGGGTCTTTACGTGGAGGCTCGTGTTGAATACGTAACTAGGAGCAGATAATAGAGCCTGGCTTCTGGTAGTGTTGTCTGGGCTCACCTCAGTCTACTGTAATATCTTGACCGCTCTATTGAACTAATTCTGGCAATAACAAATAGCAATAAAGTGAAAAATAAACTTCTGGAACTTATTAATCAATAGGACGCTCATTATTTTGGTAGTTATGATAATTATAATGGTACACCAGTTTAAATTTTTTTTTTATTACACAGAAACTTTTAAAACGTATTTATGAAGTACAAAAACAAATCAATAATCATTAATGAAAACGTGTTTTCGTTGGACACTTGTCATTCAAGCTAAGTCGTGGACTCTAGACTAGAAGTTAAACGAAAAATAATCCATAAAAATCAATCCTTTTATGAACATTGAAGTCAATCATTCGATTAAAACTATAATAATTGTGTAAATCCTCACTATCGCATACGACGCCTTTTTTTTCTATATTATTCTAACTGATTAGATGTTATTCTGAAACTGTATAAAATATAACGTTTACATTTATCATCGAAAATGAGTGATTACTTTTTTTTATATAATGCCCCCATGCTGTGACCTGCTAATTAATTTCCGTTCTAATAGTCCATCTGGTAAAGACGAAACAAGACATCGATTCAAATATACTTTGTTTAAAATTAAGGCAGATAAATGTTGTTACTGAAATGAAAATGATTACCTATATAATATATAGTTATGGATGCCATTTGATGTTGCAAAGCCGGGAATGAATGAGCCCCAAAAAAAATTTCATTGCTTCAAAATGTAAACTATAAACGTTCGAACAAATAACCTTAATTGTATTACTGAGTTGTAATTTTACAGGGTATTAGCACTGTTTTTTAATAGAGGCTTAGATACGACGGCTTGCTCTTTTAGCATAATTACATTTATCACGTTTCAGTACAATTGGAATGACATTACGTTTGTAACTCGAGCAATTAAGGATTAGTGCCGTAATTGTGTACATTGATGTTGGTGTTAAGACTAGAATCCTTGTTTTTACTTAGAGATACATATACTGATAAACCTTGCAACTTTATTAAATAAACGATCAATAGAGGACCATAGATGCTTAAGGTGGAGTAAAGCTACGGACATAAGAAAGTAGGTGAAGCTAGTTTGATACTAATTGGCTGGGTGTAGTCTAACGTCTAATACAGTTAAAGATAGAAACAAACATATTGTCGTATGCATTATGTTATTGTACCTTAACAAACAAAAAATCAGTGCAATTGAGGTTTAAATTATTTAGCCCCCCCCCCCCACTCCGATCGCAGGAAATACGTACATACTAACAGATTAACATATTTAAAAACGTTTATGCACGCCACGAGCTCGGTATAACTTCCTAATTAAACCACAATGCCAACTTGAGCAATTGGTGCTCTCGAGTTATCATTCTGGGAATATTCACCACTGCCTTGTTAACGATGACAAGCCCATCTACAGAGAGCGGTTGCCACAAGGCAGTAACGTCTTAACCATCATTCCACTTGTCTAATTGAATAAAGTCAATTGAATCCACTACACCTTCATTAAAGTAGCGCTTGATCTTCCCTCAAGATGGAAAGTGAACCCTGGACCTGATCTATTCAAGAAAATTTCTCAGGAGCACCCTGTAATCGTGATGGCTTTGGAGACGACCAGTCATAATGAAGAGATAGTTTTACTGAGTTTGTGTTTTTATCAATATCTAGTCTAGATTTTATTTACCTACTGACTTGTTCTTGAATTCTATTTGATACCAGTTTTGTACTTGGAAAATTTTAGAAATTATTTTAATTTGATTTTTTTTTTTACTAAAATATTAAAATTGTTTTAAGACTTCAGCTTATTGTTAGCTTTTTAACGTAGAACTGTTTTACTCCGTTGTTATATTTTATATTAGTTATTTTTGTCTGTTCTGTTGATTTTGTTTATATATTCGTTTTCTGTTTTAATGTTTCATTTATATGTTAAGTTTTAAGTGTTGTAACCGTTTTTAACGTTTTCCTTGAACGTGACCAAACTGTTTATCTATCTCATGAATATTTCCACTCAAACAGCCTAGTCCGTTGAAAACTCTTTTTAGTTAATAGTTAGGGAAACATAAGCACAAAAGTATTATGTGGATAAATATTAATATTTGTATTAAAGGTCGAAAACGCATTAAATTATCCTTTGATTGAATGAAAAAATAATGGCTCCTCCATGTTCGTCCAGAGTTAAATGCTGACTAGTGAGATCCTCTAGATCCTGCTGGCTCTGCGGATCCGAACTCACCTTTTGACGGACTCAGCGACCTCAGCCAAGGTATAAAAAAGATCTGGAAACTGTGCCAAGAACTGGGGGAGAGTTGTTTTTGTGTCGGTAGAGGGCGGTCACCGATTGGTTCATTATCACATCTGCTTTAGGGGCATACTATTTATTAGTTTGGCCACCCAGTGATCTCATAAGGATATTAATTATTTTCAAAAGTCATTAGAACGGTCAGAATGTAAAATATGAACAATATATAAATGTTATCATTATTATTCATAACTTATTTAAGGGCAAGGCGGCCAAGATGAGAATATCATTCTTGACGACATTTGCAGAGGAGACTGTCTTTGATATCCACTTTTTTTACTGTGGTTTTTATATTATTCTATATAATATTTATTTTTTATTTATTTTTTCTGTTATATTCTTTATTTTGCTAAAATTACAATCTGCCATTTAGGCAATAAGTAATTGAGATAAATGCTCTCATTCATAACATATTTACAATTTATCATTCACTCGCTCATTCATACAATTTGAATAAAGGACAAGTATATGTTTTCTTTGTTTTATTTTTCGGACCTACAACGGTCTCTCATTCGAGTTTCATTGAGTTCATTAGTTCATTACCTTCCTTTATCTTATCGTATAGCTCCACGAATGGTAAGACGAATGATGTATCTGGTCAGAATAATGACCTATTAGCTCCTGCATACTTTATCCCGTAGTCATGCGAAAAGCATCCGGTCTGAAAGTGTGAACCTGCTAAAGGCCGACCATCGAAAGCACATGTAGACCCTCATAACCATTAATGATGCAACCATTCTCGGAAGACTTACGCTCAGAGTTTAGAGCGTTAGCTGTAGGCAGACTTTTCTTCCTAAATAAATTTAGGCCCTGAGTTCCAATAAATTATTTACCTGAACTTTGAAACTCGTCAGGCCCCAGACTCTTACTTTTTAGCTTGAATTAATTAAAAAATACTCAAGAGTGTAGACTCCAGTGATTCAATTTAATTTCAGTTGCTTTTTTTAAAATTATATTTCATAAGTGATCTGTTTTCGTTTGTTCGTTTTTTTACGAGCATGTATTTTAGAATTTTTTTCAATCGTTTTCTGTCATTTCAAAACAAATCCAAGATTTTGATCAACTTTTTATTTTATATTTGTATTTCTGTGTTTTTTTCTGTTTGTGATATTGTATTCAACCAAGATTGTTTTGGATATTGATTGTTTGTTTAATAAACACAGGGGTTATGCGTGGTAGCTAATCCTAACTAAATCAAATTCTACAATCACAGTTGTACAAGTAAATTATTATCAAATTATTTTCCGGGATCCTATTTTTTTATCCATTAATGTATTGTACCACACATATAATTAATCCTAAATAAATTGATTTAAGATAAACTTATGATAAATTAATAACTTTTACCATCACCTAGTCACTTCTCTACTGAGAGGTTATTCTAAACAACAAAATCTGGCAAGGAAATAAGATGAGTTTCAAATATTATTAAGAAGTTCTTTCATATCGATTAATTTACTGTGGATATGCTATCGATAACACCCTTCATTGACCATATCATGTCTTCCTTTGCAAAGGTGGATTTGTGAACATTATCATCATATTCATTCAATTTCATCAAATAAAATTAGAGGCTTCTTGATTGAAAACAAAGTAGATGTAAAGTCAACGTGCAATTGGTCGTGAATTAGAAATATTTAACGTAGAAGATTATGAGGTATGAAGATTGTAATTAGTTCTTGACAAAAAACTGAAAGTGCTAGTTAATAGAAATTTTCAAGACAAAAAAAAAGTGTCTTTCTTCAATTCATCACCTACAATCTGTTGCCAGCTAAAATACTAAAGATAAAAATTATTGGGTATTTTTAATCATCACTTTATTCATGGTATCATATTTAAAATGTTGATAATTAATTTTTTAAAAAACTCACTTTACAGCAGTTTGACCCTTTGAGTACTTTAAGCAGCCTGGATTAATCAATATACCTCCCCAAAAAATATACATGGAGAAATACTGTGTTTTCGGGAGCAAGAATATAATTAAAAACTTAGAAAAGGTTTTAGAGTTTTCCAGGTTGAAATAGTTAATTATGTGAATTTATGTTACTTATCAATTTAATGTCGTATATAAATCAAATTTTAGATATTATTATTGATTTATTGCCGTTGGTTATTAGGAATTGAACCGATAATTTGATGTCACGATCCTAAAGAGTAGTTAGTGTTTTCAAGGAGTACCTTTCTGTAGAACTCATCTGCAAAATGAGACTCCCGCTGGCAAAAATTAACATTGTTTGTTCTCTAAGATTACCTCATCAAGTGTGCTAATCACTGTGTAGCGTTAAATTATTCTGTTTCTTGCTGGTCAACGTTGAGTGGGACAGGAAGGTTCAATTTAGTTAGTACTACCCCTTTGTTCACTCAGTCAGCTAGTAATTAGTTAGAGTGATTAGAGATGCAAATCAGATCTTGATTGGCTGGAATTTGTTGGATTTTGTTTGGTTGATAAGTCAAGGTTGATATTTCTAACTATGGTTATCGGTGTATTGTTTTTTGTTTAGCTCTAGTCGAAAACGTTGAAAATCAAGCGTATCCAATCCTTTCAATCAAAAGTTCTGAGAACAATCGTAAATGCTCCTTATTACGTCAGCAACAAAACCCTTCATAAAGATCTTAATATACCTTACATTTTTGAACTCATCCCTTCCAAGTTCGTAAAATTCCATAGTAACCTATCCAACCACCCTAATCCCCTAGCACAGTCATTGCACTGCACCACTCATACCTATAATCCTCGACGGAAACTGGCACGGCAGTGGCCTCGTGATCTGCTATAAATGCGTAGCAGTGGGAGTCCTGGCAATGGCCAGTTTATCCAATCATGTCCTGAGCGTATGTGGGCCTCGCGCTCTTCGTCAGCCTCCACTGGCTTGTATCCGGTGACGCGGCTGACGACGGAGTGTGTAGGACTTACCAAGACTTCGCTTCCTCTTTCGCATGCTAGGGAGGTGACAACCATGTGGATTTGGGAAGTATCGGGGCTGTTTGTAAATACTGCATGAATAAGCGAGTGAATGAACATTGTAAATATGGTATGAATGAGAACATTTATTACAATTACTTATTGCCTAACAAGGGAGATTGTAATTTTAGCACAATAAAGAAGATTGGTTAATACCAATTTATTTAAAGAAATGGATCGATTAATAGTAATATTTCATTTGTTTAAATTTAAAATTATTTGTTATAATTAACTGACGAAAATGCCTGAATTGTTGATATTAAACCATAATCATCTGATACGAAAGGATGTTGGAGCAGGCCATATTAGGTATTAAAATATTCAAGAATTGACAAACGGCCTTGTCATTTAAAAATAAACAGGAGTGAAAAGGAAATATTCCCACTCAGCAACCTTTTTTTCCATTAGATGTGAAAAAAGAACTGGGCAAGCAATTATCCCCCGCTTGTGAGGAATCAACTGCCATCAATATTTGTCACTCTCCGTCTCTCCTAATCTTCAAATCCAGATTTCACCAGTCCCTTATCTCACTTCACTCTGACCATCAATAATCAATTATTTAAGCAGTGTTGATGTCATTAGTGTGTTGTTCAATAATTATATTAATAATCCTAAAAAAAGTCGGACAACGTATATAAATAAGAGTATACGAGTGACAGAGTATATTTAGGACGTTGGAGTCTAAAGATAATTAATTAATCTTTCTCTCGGTGCGTCCCAGTCCATCCAGAGCTCGTTACAGTATCAGGCAGCCAAGAACAAGTTAAGGGTAGTTCGTATCCGTGTAGACATTACCCGAACGATTCCTCATTCGCACTATTTCAGTATGTTTGAGGCTATCAGTCTTCGAAGGAGTGATCTAGAATCCAGCTGATCATTTAGAAGACATATGTTTTCAGGTTATATATGATAATATCTTATAGCTCGTTAATTTATTAACTATTTACAACAGTTAGCATTGTATTCAATCAATCAGCATGAAATATAATAATATAACTAACTCCTCGGTAAGGTATAAACATATGTTTTCATAAATAATTGGTTTACCATTTTATTTACAACTATCCCCTCTTGATAAAATAAATACTAAATGAATGATTTCAGTTATGCGTTGCCGTCATACAACATAGAGAAAATACAACAACTTTATTATTATGATGAAATTACAATCTGCCTTTACTTAATAGTCAATAAATAATTGAGATAAGTGTTTTCATTCATACCATATTTACAATTCATCATTCACTCGCACATTCATACAATATTTACAAACATTTACAAACAGCCCAGGCCCCCCCCCCCAAGTCCACCCGGTTGTTGCTTCCCTCGCAAGCGAAAGAGGAAGCGGAGTCTTGGGAAGTCCCCCACGCTCCCCCACCAGCCACGTCACAGGATACGAGCCAGTGGAGGCTGACAAAGAGCGCGAGAGCCACATACGCTCAGGATATTATTTGAGAAACTGGCCATTGCCAGGACTCCCACTGTTGTGCATTTATAGTAGGTCACGAGGCCACTGCCGTTTCAGTCTCCGAGGAGGATTATAGGGATGAGTGGAGCAGTGCAATCACTGTGCTACGGGATTAGGTTGGTTGGATAAGTTACTATGGAATTTCATGAATTTGGAAGGGATGAGTTCAAGAATGTAGGGTATATTAAGATCATTATGAAGGGTTTTGCTGGTGACGTAATAGGGGGCATTTACTATTGTTCTCAGGACGAGAGAAAATACAAACAGGGAAAGATTGCCGCTTTTAATTGGTGTAGTTAATTAACATTAACCGGAGCTGGCTGAACATTAAGTCATTCACGCCACGATATGTTAGTATTTTATTGCCCTAATTAAATTTATTACCACGAAAAGCGATTTAGTCGAGGATTACAGATGACAATATATCATTTAAGGTACTATGTAAAAGTAAAAACAGCCTCAAGTGATAAAAGAGAGCTTTTTTTTTAAAACTTTTTTTCTTTTGCCTTTCCCCGTTTTCACAATTCTTTAATCCTCTTTCCCAGGACTTCGAGGGTAAGTACATTATCCCCTAGTTTTTTATTCCCATTTTAGGTTTTTTTTTGGGGGGGGGGGTGGAATATTCCCTTTCTTTAGGTTTTTTAGCTTCATCTCCGTTGAGTTAATCTAAGGTTAGATACTAAATGTCACAAGGGCAGTAATCATGCCTTAATCTATTTGTACAAATTAGTGGCCAAGAAAGAGGGCCGGGTTTATAGAAAGATTATTCCCCCAAAATTCCAAATCTAGAAGACATCAAAGAAATAACAATAACTAAGTACAATTATTGAATCATAATTATTTTTCTACAATTTCTTTTATAAAGAAATCGCATCAACAGAGTGAAAATGAACGAAAACAGATATTTTTTTAACGAAATAATTCTTTTTAGCTTTTCATTTTTTGGTAATTTTCATGTATTTATGGAATAAATAACTGACACTTTGATGAGGATATTTAACTATGATTATAATAATAATGACATAATTATTTAAATGATTACTTTATTCGTAAGCATTTATTCACTGATCTTGCATAGTTGGGAGTAGTTGCACAAGTTAGTCACTCGACATCAGGTGAAATTGTTTCCAATCCATAAATATATCATGATTGTATATTTTGTAAATTTAGTGATTTGGATTAATTACTATATAGTATTTAGTATTAGTATTATAGTATTTATCACTGGTATGAATGAGAGCATTTATCTTAATTACTTATTGCCTTATAAAAGGCAGATTGTAATTATAGCACAATAAAGGAATATAATATATAGTATTTATCACACTATTTTTTATACAATTATTTGCCAAAAATAAAACAGAATTTGACGAGGCTTGGGCTCAAAACCGGATTTCTCAATCTACTATACAAAACTCTTCCTACGGCCATCCAAAATTGACTTCGATCAGGGATAATACTTTTTATTTGGCTAATATTTTCCTAATGTTTTGTTTTTATTCCTAATTCTAAAAAAAATCATAACCTTCTGTATGGCATAGAACCATAATTGTAAAAAGGTAATTTATAAGTAAGATCCGTTTAATAAAACAATTTTTATTAAATAATATAGATTATTAGTGAATATGATCTACAATGGTAGTATATTTAAAATACTCGACTCCTAGCTCATTACACATTATTGTAACGTTTTGATTTTAATGATACTTAATTTATTCTGGTTTAAATGTTTTAAGGCAGTGCTTAACACGCACTAATATTGCCTAGATTCCATATCCATGCAATTACGAAAGTGTTAAGTAAAAGTTCATTTAGAAAACCACCGAATTATTGATTATTCAATAATCTTATTTGATAAATTTTGATTTTATTCCTTTTAGATAATAAAAATAAATGGTAATAAGCATAGTAATAATAACCCTAATGTTAGTAAATTTTACTTTACCTTTTAATTTTAGATATATAACTGCAAATGATTTTACAGTATAGGTTATACACCAGACCCGAAGTAAACATCAGGTAACTATTTTCTAGCTAAAACTTTTTTTTTAACGTCACGATTCATGTGGTACAAAAGCAATCGTATACCGTGATATTATTAAAAACCAACAAACTTCAAGTGGTTTGTGAACTGCAAAAGTTCTAAGGTGGTTAATTATAGTGCTCAATAAAGTTTCAGGTTATGGAGCCCTCTACAGGGTTTTAATTTAAGCATCGTATCCAGAGGTAATTAAACCATATAATACATCCTGTTTAAAGTGGTGTGTCCTGTTACATTAAATTCCAGGTATTTTATACTAATGAATGGATAAAACCATATAATTTTACCTCATGTCAAGGTAAAAAATATTCGGGCCATTTTCTTTTTCCTCGTCAGTTTTTTTTTCAAAGTAAATCTAAATAAGGGAACCTATTTTATTAAATCAGCTAAAATTTAAAATACCTCATTGTATCAGATATATAAATCAACTATCAGTAATCAGTAAAATGTTATCTATAAATCTAAAACAGAGACGGGACAGGAGCATGTTTGTTGCTGGATTTTCAAGTACTGTACATTATTTCATGTCGAGACTCAGATGGAGTAGATGAATAAACGGAGAGGTCCATAAAAAAGTGGCAAAATGCCTAGATGAATATTTGATGATCCTTGGGAAAAAAAATCATGGATTGCCATAGAATAACGGTATGACGAGCTGAAAAGCAAGAATTTGGTAGTAAATCATTCGAAAAGTAAAGTAATGTAATTCTTGGAATAAAACTGAATTGGTTGAGATACATGTTATGGAGAAATGCTAGAGGAAACAGAAAATGATAAGTATCTGGGCACACTTTTTAGTAGGTACAGCAGAATACCCAGAACAGCAAATGACTTCTGCACGACATACTGGACTGTTATAGGAAAACAGGCAATCAACAATGAGACCAAGTTAATACGCATTTCCCCAAGTGTTGCTAAATGAAGCTGAGAGTGAGACAATTTTTTAAAAGCACATAAGTGAGGTATCATCATTCTGGAAAGACAAGAAGAGACTCCATCCTAAACGAGAAAATAATGAAAGAAATCGGAGCCCAGTGGTAGAAGGCATTAAGTCCAATAGTTCATGCAGGATGGAACATACTAGTAAAATAATAATAACGGAATAGCACTGTAAAATAATAATAAAAGTTAAAATAATTTTTAAAAAATCGCTGAAGTAAAACCAAAATCAAGAAAATTATCATTAGGCATGAGGGCATCAATGACTCTTGTGAGATGACCCAAAACAAACAAAAACAATAAAGTTTAACGACTAGTAAAATATAGAGGAGTTTCTCAATAAATTACTGCTAAATGGCTTAATTATAAACCTTACAGGTTAAACGTTAAACATAAACGTTACACCTTAAAGTAGTTTATATTCAAAGTGACCGTATATATATTTTGTAAGTGAAACTTCTAAATATATCAAAATAAAAAAACACGTCTTTAGGTAAATCATAAAGGTTGTATCAGAAACAGTCTAGAAAATTATTCATGCGCATATGAATAAAAATATATTAAACGTTAGCCTAAAATGTGTTATATATTATATTGTTATTAAAACTTGCAGAAAAAAATCACATTTGAGTGAGGTGTTACACTTATGTATATAAAAATTGATGACACCTATGAATAAGCATTGATACTACATACCGTATTTATAAACATATATTACATACATGAATATAATATAAGTAAATATAAAGAAAAAATGTATCGTATACAATTTATTTAAAAACAAGTATTTTATATTTATAAAACTTACCAAATGGAGCTAACCTATTACATTATTCTTAACCGTTGTGAGGATTCGTCTCATCTGAAAACCGTTTCCCCCTTCCCCCCCTCCCCCCCCCCTTTCCTGAGGTGAACCTCAAACTGGGTGGCATACTCTCATCTGTAAACCACTTTAAAGAACCTTTTTACCTTTTCAAAATATACGAATACGATAAATTGTATACAATGAATTGTAGATTTTACAATGAAAATTCAAACGCAACAATCACCTGTTAACGATTGTCGGGTTGTCACTAGGAGGTGCCTGATCACCTAGCCCTGGTAACAAGTGCGGATTGTTGTAGTCTATAACATGGACCATTGTTCCATTTCGGCGTTAATATCTGACTCCATTTATGTGCCCCGAAAATTCACTATGTTCAAGAGAAGAGGTAAATAGGTTTCATAAAGAATAAGGCCAGTTTTCAGAGTTCGAGCGGGAGCCCAGCAGCGTCACAGGTACAAGTCGTCAGAGGGTCAGCAAGTAGACTAAAAGACAGGGTGACAGACTCAGAGGCGATGAGGAGAGAGTCTGCCAGGAGACGGGCGAGGAGTCGAAGAGACTGACTTCAAGGGCCAGTGGCCCTGGCGTAAAGCGTCACCGAGTAAAAGTGGTTGTGGAGACTCAGAGGCTGATGAGGAGACTAGACTAGCAGGGCCAGGAGCCCTGGTTTAAATATTGTTCCTGCTTGGGGGAGGGGGCATAGGCCGGCGTGAGGAAATGCGCACACCTGCGACGAGGTACGTGACGCCTCGTCCCCTAAAGGACTGTTTATGGCCTGGCTTTTAGGCCGGTGGTACTGGCTGTTTTTTATTTATGACTTGTTTATGACTGCCGTCTTCCAAGTTTTATTGCTTAGCACTTTACAATGATTTATATACACTTAGTTCCTGTTATTTTACTTTTGCTTACAATATATATGCACCAGAGTATAGGGTGATTTAACTTATGTAGTTAGCGGTCGCTACAAGGATAAACGACTTGGAAAGTATATGCAAGAGCTCAAGTCGTACGAATACGTTGTCCGTAATTGCCAGCAGTAGGCAATTGGTTCCAGTGAAAGACCGGCCTAGTACATAGTAAGATGGGCCCTTCGAGGTGACACGCAATTACTTCTTTCTTAGCCAGCACCTGGGTCTAGTATTTCAAGGGGCTTGGAAATATTGGAGAGAATTTTTATAGGCCGGCTAGGCTGAAGAATTTTACTTAATGGACATTTTCTCTTTTCCAGGTAGAAGGAAGTTTAAGGAATTTAGAAATTTTGGAGAAAAATATGAATATAAAGAAATGGGAGAAGAATCGTATGGAGATAGAGCATGAAAAAATTTCACGCGAAACCATCTGGACCTGCCAAATTCGTTCTTCATTTCATAATTAGAAAAATAAGGTTGGAAGGGGAGATGTACGTGACAGAAAGGTTTCCTGGCTGGAAAATAGATGTTTTGTTAACTGAACTGGAGAGAAGGTTTAGCTATGAAGCAAACAGGATGGACAGATAGTGAGAGTTAAGGTCATCGTGAGAAATAAGACAAACAAGAGGTGTTTGTTCTAATGAGAGAAATTTGGCGAAGGCGAGTTCATTGCAGAAAATAACGACTCGGAAAGAATTTTGATTGCGAGGTGGATTTTAGGCTAAGTGTGGTTGCGAAGGGTTTTAAATAGGAATTTAGCTTCCTGGTGGCTAGTGCGAATAAACCTTGTCATTGCTTCCTTCCGACGCCTCATCCATTCTTGAATTTTATGAGTCAGCCAAGGAGCTGGTGGACAGTTTTTTCGTTAATTTGGACACAACTCCACATTTCAAAATGGCCTTTCTTATGTAATATGAATGAAAATATATCTGAAACGGATGATACTGTAAATTGATAAAGTGGATTGTAATTAATTATTTTATTTAAAGATGAAAGTGTGATAATTTAGCACTCCATTAATGGAATGCAATCACTGTTAATTCATTGTTAGATATAAATAGCAGAATAGTTTGTTCAAAGATTGATTTGAAAAAAAAAACATGACATAAAAAATAACAACACTCATTCATCAAACAAAGCCCGAAAAGCACTTACTGTCAAATCTAGTGAATGTGAGAATAGCACAAGTTTTTGAAAGCCCAATATTATTTCAAAAAAGTGTTATATAATACAATAATATAATATTCCCTACTTGTTTGCTGTTTATTAGCTTAATGTTATGTTGCCGAAACAAAGGAATAACTATTTCACTTCAAGAGTTGACACCTGGGTTAATTTATAGTTTCAAAACGTTGCTGGTGTGTTCTTAAACAATTTTGAACCAGCGAGAAATTTCCTTCTGCTCGGTGTAGAAAATTAGACTGAACCGCAAGTCCGTAGTCTCCACCAAGTGCTTATGCACTGTGGTCGAAACCATTATAAATTTTGAACTTTACCACACGGCCTGTGTGAAACCGCGGGGTCAATTTAACTTATATCGTCGACGTTTGTTCGTGGTGGTCAACTTGTTAGAGTATTCTCTTCGACTATACGGGTACAACTTCTAGAGGTCGAATCGCTTGACCAACGTGTTGCTGGTACAATCTTTGATATGCTCTTTAATTATTTTGATAGTATCTTATAATACCGAAATATGAGACAACTCATACAATTATAGGCATTCTAGTGTATACTTGAAAAACTACTGGCAATTCTGAAATTAACCATTACATTGTGTCGAGTACCACTTCACATGTTGTGGTAGTTAAAATTTGGTTTTCAATGAAACACTATTCAATGTAAAACTATTTTTGTAGTGTCTCTAGCGAGATAAAGTTTAAAAAAATCTGAAATTCGGACAAAACCAATGTCAGAATAACAATCTCAAAGTTGAGAAATTTTGGTGGTATAGTAATAATTGTATCAATTAGGCTGGATTATCAAACTAGAAGTAAAAAAAAAAAGTTAAAATGGTTTTTGGATTCTCTTCGGGGAAAAAATACCCGTCTTTTTCATTAATAAACATCTTAATTTTTTATAACTTTCCAACAATTCCAGAATGGAATCATGCAAAAAGTGGTCAAATATATGATACCTCTCTCGAGAGGTCAAAGAACGCTAATCTGAACCCGTTGCTTGGTGTGCCAGTGGTGGGTGAGTTCATCCACTGGAGACACATAAACTTTTTTGACTCAATTAAGCACCTCACAAACACAGTGTTTAACACTATGATCCCACCACCCTTCCCACATCGATGGCAACAGACTGTCGGGAAAAATTAGGTCAAGATTTTGTTTAAGTTTTTATTGTTAGATGTAAGTTACTTTTAACTCTATGATAAATAAGGTGAGCCACATCACTTTTAATAAATTCAGTCCATTAGTGTATAATGTGCATCATTATACTTTAGTACAATTCAGATCACTATTAGTAGAAAACAGAATTTGTATAAATTGTAGCCAAGCTACAGGAAATATAATAAATCAATTGTTAATAGACTCGTTTGTAGAGCTATTTTGTGACATATATTTATCTTGAAACGAGGGGATATGAAAAAAAAAAAATTTGTCATTTTTTTAATAAATGTCTACCGTCTGTACTTTCTTTATTTATGACATTACACACATAACGTCAACGTTTTGCCTACTTAGGCATACTCTGCAGTAAAATTCAAATAAATTATTTCTCTGACACAAATATTTATAAATTCTTTCTTTATTGTGCTAAAATTTCAATCAATAAGTAATTGAGATAAATGTTCCCATTCATACCATATTTACAAATCATCATTCACTCGCTCATTCGTACAATATTTACAAACGGGCCAGAGGCCTCCAATATCCACATGGTTAACACCTCCCTCGCATGCGAAAGACGAAGCTGAGTCTTGGGAAAATCTCCACGCTTCTCCATCAGCTGCGTCACCGGATACGAGCCAGTGGAGGCTGACCAAGAGCGCGAGGACATGATTGGAGAAACTGGCCATTGCCAGGACTCCCACTGTCACGCAGGTCACGAGGCCATTGCCGTTTCAGTCCCCGAGGAGGATTATAGGGATGAGTGGAGCAGTGCTACGGGAAAATACTTCTGAATGAAAATTGACATTTTTTAATACTTTTAGTTAGTAATGGAACGTTGCAAAACTAGTCGCATTAAGTCTTGTCTTCGAAACTGAAAATGAGTAGTTATCTTGTAAAATATTTGAAGAGTTGTTTTTCTGTAGGATTGTTCAGTTTTTTTTCCTGCAGCCATTGCATTTCTCAGTTTTGTTTGTCAGTTTCTGTTTTAGTATGTTATCTAAGGGATCGCTATTAGTATTTTGAATTCTCGTGGAGTGTGAAACTTAGCGTTCGGGGGGACGACGAGGTATATCCTCAAAGTAGCCTAGCGTGCATTATCTATCGGCCCACAAGAGTATCCTGGCGAAGCGAGGAGTGAAATATCCCGGAGGAGAGGGGAGCTATCTCAAGCAGGTAAATTATTCAGGCCGTGGCTGGGGAGGGGGGCTCTTGTTAATTATAAACGGCGGTAATTAAGACTAAGTGCTGGAGGAATTGGCCGTGTTGGCTGCGCAAGCTAGTGCTTCATTTAGTCCGTCGGCCGTGCTATGTGCTCTTGTGCCGTTTGCGGTCGAGAACAATTGTAAGTGGGGGTGGCTAGGGACCCGTTAGCTACAGTCGTCCTGCCTCGGTGAAAAGAAACACTAAAAGATTCTTAAGGGAGCTAATTGGAGAGCTCAGGAAGAAAACTGCGAAAAAAAACTATGAAAAATATCAGGAATAAATAGAAGAACATAATTTTTTATCTTAATAATCACGGTAGGATAAATAAACTACATACTTTTCTTACAAGAAACTAAAAAAATATTTATTTTTTAGATGATAATTGGAAGAGTTAGTTTGTATACGCTAAAATACGCTGTGAATTTATTATGAATATTTTATAGCACTTTCAAAGTACTATATGTTTTAAACGAGCTCTTTCGACTATTGCACGTTGTCATCTTCAAGCTAGAAACTGTATAACATAACAACTACAATTGTGAAAGTAACTCCTTTGATATTTTGTATCATACAATTAAAACTGATTCAGATAGTTTATTTGAAGAAAATATTTATAAACGAACAGTAAATTCAATCGGGTTAGCCCGGGCTTGTGGACCGGTGTCCTTGACTTTTCGGGACCCATTGCTCGAGGCTTTGGTTGCACTTCAGGTCTCACGGAGCACGTTTGGTTCCAAGCACTTGGTGGATTTGGGCTTCTCCATGAACATTCACGAGAACTGTACACACACTTAGGACTATGCTGATGTCTAAAATATTAGTTGAATTTATGGCTGTAGCGACCGCTAACTACATGAGTTAAATCACCCTATACTCTGGTGCACATGAAAACTTGACTGATTCTTTATGAAACCTCTGTACCTCTTCTCTGGAACATAATGCATTGTTGGGGCACATACCTATCATAAATGGAGTCAGATAACGCCGTCATGGAACAATGGTCCATGTTATAAACTCGAACAATCCAAACTTGTCACCAGGGGTAGGGTGATTAGGTGATTAGGCACTCCCCTAGTTGCAAACCGACAATGGCTTTTACCAACATTCTCCGACCAGTCCTCATATCCTTGAAATGAGAATACATGTCCTTCCTATCAGACATGTGGGACTGGGGTGCCACCTAGTGTTCTAGGTCAGCTTCATTTTGCCTTCACCATTCTACTCACTCGGGTTCATAATATCCTTACGTTATTGTAGCCGATATTATAGTTATAGAATTATTAACACTAATTTAATTTCATTTTTTATTAAGTGTGTTTGAAGTAGGAGACCATATTTTGAAAAATGTGCGAGACCTTATTTGTATTCTTTGTTATTAGTTTATAAATTAACAAATTGTTTTTACAAATTTAGTTTATTATTTTAACGATCCCCAGAAAATATGCTATTACCGGTTAGAAAATGAAAAAATGGGATCACATTTCTGATCTGTAGTAATTTATATCGAATTGTATTGGTTGAAAAAGAAATTTGTCATTGTGAAAATTAATTTATTATTAGTTTAATAGAATGTATATGTACACATTTACATTTTTATTCAATTATTTTTAAAGTAATCATATTAGTCATCATTGTCTCAAGCAATTAACTAACTACTAGGTCAACACGATTGAAAGTTATATAATGCTAGTATTATATATAATGCTAATAGTAGAAGATAGTGTATACCTGCCTCGAGGCTTCATGGAAGTCACTGATATTTTTAAGTAAGCAACCGCATTCCTTCCAAGACCTCCATCCCAATTCCCAGAACTACCCTTCTCTTATACACATATGTCTCACCTTTAGCCACAGTCCTCGCTTGCTTCCCAGACACTCGTCCCTAAACATCAGACCCAGTATGTAGTAACATAACTCTTAATATTTGTATATACCAGTGTTTTGCTTGTACTTCATAGTAATGCTTTTATTTCATTTCTCTTAAAATACTCTCCTCTACAAAGATTATTTAACTGGCACCCCGAACAGGCACTTGGCAGTATACTCAGTAACTTCACGGTAGTCCACCATTTAGAGATCGCTCATTTGGCAACGGACAGTGAGACCACTCCAATAGCGTGAGAAAGCCGATGAAAATACCTCTGGAAAGATACCCCACGGGACAGGACTTCGCCGATATTGGGTACTGATCTATTTCAATATATTTTCACCAGGTAAAACCTAAAGAAATTCGTTATATATCTGAGGAAGTTGAAGGAAGAAGAAATCTGGACTACATTGAAGACATCATTCACTTGAACTTCAAGTCAGAAGAGAAGAGGTTCTTCATCAAGCCAAGAAGAGCCGAAGAAATATTCTTTGCATCTGTGTGTAATTCCTGAATTATAAGATTACTTAGATAACAGGATCTGAGATTGTTTAGGGAGGATATAACGTGGCAATTCCCGTATAACACGTTTCTTGCCTTTGGAATGCACACTTAGACAATGTTAGGCAGTAGGCATCAGTATTTTTTTTTTTGGCTATGCAAATAATCACTCTTAGATCGGGTACTTTGGAGCAGAACGGTGCAGGCAGGTCTCCAGTCAACATACACGTTCTCTCAAACTAAGTTCGAGATTGGACACATCAGAAGTGTATGTCTTTCCTTATTTAAACAATCACTCATTTCTTCTTAATATCCTTCTATTGATGATTGTCACTAGCATTTCAGATATTAAGTTGTGATTAATTTGACGTTGTATCGATACTTCCATTATTCAAAATTACTCCTTAAACTAGCACAAATTTTTGTTCACTTTGCTTTTGAACACTTTCAATTAAACGACGACCCCATTCCATCCATTATTTATCATTTGATAAACGAACCGTAAGCCATTTCGATACGATACCTCCAGAATTTAATATTTATTATAAAGCAATCCTCGTTGATTGAATAAGTGACATATGACTCCATCCTGTCCTCCCACTCCCACAACCGCCGAAAATATCCCAAGGGAATAAGGAAGCCACACAGGCTGACGCAGAGGTTGACGACGTCAGCTGATAAGGTGGATCACTTTAAGCCAAGCTAACTCGATAGAGGTTTATCAGATTGAGGTTTCGTCGATACCTCGTCCTCATAGCTTCATCTACTAGCTACCAGACTATTCCTCCTGTGACCGGGCTTATCGCATACTGAGTAAGGTCTATAATTCAGGACCTAGACGCTCCTAGTCGGTTTTATGAAGTTAAGGTTTCGGGGACAACAATGTTTCAAAAAAATCATTCTTGTTTGAAAAGCACAACCTTACTTATATGTGATTTTTCTCATTTCCTGATATCTTGATTTGGACAATGAAACATGCACATGCACAAATAGCAGCATACAAACTATTTTTGTTATTTTTCGGGTCCTTAGGCAGTAAATAAGTTTTGATTATAAGGGTAATTCAAAATAGAGAGACTTCATTTTTTTGTTTAAACTTTATTTTTGTTTGAGAAGATTTTAACAATATTTTGTATTATTATTTTTTTATTATGGTAATGAGATGAGTGAAAAATTTTAAAATTATAAATTTATTTTCTTTTTCTGATTGTTTCGGCTAGGTAACATTGGGAAAAGTGTACGTAAATATTGTATACACGGACATATATTTAAGATTAAAACTTTAAATGTATGTTATGAAATGTATTTTTTTTTTATTTCTGTTTAACAGCAATTTTCATTTTATTACATCAACATACAGAGAGAATAGTTTGAAAGACTATAAATCTCGAGGAAGTAAATAAATACGTCTTTATGTATTAAAGGACAAGGCTTTAGGCCTGAATCAGGCTTAGTCAGTGATGAAAATAGCAGAATACGGGCCTGTTCCCCTGCGAACAAGAAGTCGCTGTTTACTACAAATTTGAACTTCTCGCCTATCTCGCGAACATATATCTCTATAGAGTAAGTATTAAATTCTCATAGCGTCTTCTCTGTGACTAAATACCCACCACTTAGCGAAAACTCTTGATTTTTCTTCGTTCGAAGGTAATGCAAAAATACCCAAGACCCTGAAATCTAATCTCATTGTTTCTTAATTAGTATTTTTAGAAAAATAGAATACCGTCACTCACGTAAGTACCACGGCGTGCAGATTAAGACTACACCTAAAATATTATACTTTTAACTAGCAAAAACTAATGTGATAAACTAACATTGCTTTGCTGTTTTCTGAACCAGAAATAAAGAAGTTTTTTTTATTTCATTTATAAAGAAAAAGTTTAGATTAAACATTTTATTTTAATGAATTCAAACGTTTTTTCTGCTCTAATTAGTCAACGAAAATGTAATCGTATTCCATCATGACCTCACAAGAAACATCTTTATTAGTTTACAAAAGTACTATAATTCTCTTTTAGCGATCACATTGTGCAGTTGAGCAGCGACAAATTCGAGAAATCTTGCATTTCAATGTGTGATCAAATGATTTTTCAAATTATCTCAGGGGTGTTATTAACGTGAAGGTTCTGTAGCCCCGGTAGCGCAAATATTCTTGGAAGGAAATTCCAGACAGTAAGGCTGTTCCGTGTAACAGTAGCGCTGCCTGTTTAATTAATCAATTAAATTGTTTGCTTATTCAATAGTCATTAAAGGAAATACATTTATACTCGCAACTTTAATGGGTAGGTTATGTAACTTGCTTTAGCGGCTATTATTGCTTTCAATTTCAATTTTCAAAATTTCAATTTTGCAGTATGTTGTAAGTATCTCAACAATAATTATATCTGCAAAAGGGTATAACTGCTTTTATAAAATTTAAAATAAATGTATTAAGAAATGTAAATTAGGAGGATGAAATCTAGTCTTGCTAGTAATATTACAATCGAGTCATTATTTCCTCCACGCTTTAACAATTAATTAGTCGAAACTATTTATATTTTATTAGCATTAACAAGTAGTATCTTTCGTTTTTATTTGATCGAGATTAAAATTTCACCTCGGTTGGGTTGACAACGCTAAAATTCTAAAATGGTCAGTTCCATGTTTTCCCCCGTTACATTTATGCCGGTTGTCTAGACGATATTCGTTTTATTACCCGTCGTCAAGCTAAGAAGACTCGTCAGCTAAGCCTGTGATCAGTGCACTTGATAATAATAAAGGAAAGATAATATTAGTAATAATTATCTCAACAAAATAAAATTTAAATATGTTAAGAGTTCAAGTTAAAACGAAAACTCATTTCTCCTTATACTTTAGGCGTGAGTATGCAGCAACTCGCCAATCCTTAATAAGCTGAGTGAACCCCGATCATACTAAAACAAATATGCCCATACTGTAAGAGGGTACCTTTTAAATTTCTTGTATAAATTTTGGAATTGAACAGATTTCAACAATATCCTACATTATTCTATGTAAATATTCTCTATGAATGGTTACCTTTCTGTCTGCCAAGTGGTCTCAAAACAAGTAATATCTGGAGAAATTGTTAGATTGAATTCTGATTAAATTTGTATCATCTTCTGTCGTCAAGTCAGGCCGTCAGAACTTGAATAGCGTTATCTGGTGACAGTTACAGTAATTGCAGAAGTCCTAATTACTTTAGAGCTCTGGACGGCGAGCCATCTCTCTCAAGTTTTTAATTGTCGTGGCTTTAGAAGCTATTAGGCCTCGAGGTTTAAATCTTTGCTAAAGAGGGGGGGAAGAATAATATTAAGACATCTTTAACTTAGTAACGTAGTAACTGCTTCTTGAGCTACTTGTCTTCTAGTCTAATCCTATATAACATTGATGATATTTATGTTCAGTGAGACAAGAGCTTCTTTTTTTTTTTTGTTTAGGTTTAACACACTTTTATTAATGTGCTGTACCCGCTAATATAATTATAGATAAATATTGGTTATGACAGAGGGTGTTGACTAAAAATCGTTGTGCCCCTGACTCCCTAGAATGTCAGAAACAATTATAGAAATAGCGAAATTTGAGTAATGTCTAAATTATGCTCCGCTAAGCCTAAGGTTGAAGTTCAGGTTCAAGTTAAGGATTATTAAGCATCAAAAAGTACGTCAAGTATGACGAAGGATCTGAGGAAGGTGCTGAGATATCTACAGGGACGAAACTGGGCAAACCTTTGGCAAAATGATTAACCCCAGAACTGTCCAAGGGGTACTTGAGTACCTTAGATTCATCCCAAATCATATTATTGCCACCTGGTTAGTGCCTGTGTACCAGGGTTTCCTTCAAGTTCCTGTCTTTGGCTCTAGTTCCTTAAAGTCAAAGTACCAACAATTAGTGACTATGTTGGTTTCAGTTCAGGAAAGTCAACATGTTTCTGTTTCTTAGTAGTTTAGTTAAGTGTGTAATTAATACGACTTCACCTCAAAGCGGTACAAGAGTTCTATTCGACCACAGTGACTATAGACAAATATTTTAGCATAGTACGACAGCTAAATAGTAAAGACCAGCTCGCACTCTCATCAAACATCTAACTGAGTACGGAGTGTAGTGGGAGCTTGTGTTTTCGTGTGTGTAAATGAGTAGGTGTATGTTTACTTCCTGTTCCTGTTCCTGGTCTATAGTGGTCAAAGTCAGACTGTACATACATTGCTCGCCTTTAATTTAATGAAATATTGGTAAGGGAGGTTTTTAGGTCACATATTTTGTCGGTTTACTGTTTGAAGATAATTACTGAAGGATTATCATTATATTTGTAGATTTTCTACTCTCTAGCCTTGATTAGCTAGTGTAATTAATTAAATTAATGATAGGACCGTATGATACTGTTTATGGAAATTCATGACTATTTTAAAGAGGTAAGGCTGGTGTTTTTTTAATGGAAATCTAAGACTCTGGGAAAAAGGAAGTTTGTTGAGTTTTACCAATAAGTGTACATACATGGTTTACGCCAGGTTCCCACGGGGCGTGAATTTCGAAAGTGGGTATTATTAATACACTTAAAAAGGATTAAGGAAATTAATTAGAACAATATTAACTTTGACTGTACAATTCATCAGGAATACCAAATCGTGTGAATCGTTTTTTTTTCTTTAATCCGTATTAATTGTATCAATAATAGTCACTTTTATGATTCACGCCCCGTGGGAACGTGTGATTAGATCGGGTGGGTTTACTCCGTGAATATATTTTCAGTTGGTTTTGAGTGCATTTGGTCCTTAACGTAAGTTTATCAAAAAAGTAATTTTCAGGAATGTTAGAAGGCTAAAAAAAGTTTTCTTTGAAAATGTCAATTTTAAATTTACCTGCTTATTCCCCGGGATCTCAGATTTAATATTGAATATATATTGAGTTTTTGGACAGCCTTTACGACTAGTGTCGGTAATTAGACTATTTGTCTCAAAGTATTATTTTAAGAAACTTTATGTTACTCTTCCAGGACCACAGAGTATGCTGGTGTGGTAAGTGTATACCTGATCTGCACCTCGAGAGTGGGACCACTAATGCAAGTACTGGCTGAAGGGTGCTGGATTATAGCCACTTGGGGCTCAGCGTTAGGGAATGGCCGAGAGATCCTCTGCCTAGTGCTCTCGCAACTACTGTCTCGAAAGGTTTTATTTTTAGTGGCTGGCCGGTCTCACATAATTCTACAGCTTACTTCTTGGGGGTACTCAAAATAGCAATACAAAAATAGTAGCTATTTGTCTTGCAAGCCTTTCAAAAAAAAAACAATTCACTTGCGTATGATTTTTACATGTATACGTACATACACGTATGTAAACTTATTGGTAAAAATCAACAAACTTCTTTTTTCCGAGAGTCTTAGATTTCCATTAAAAACACCAGCGTATCTTACATCTTTAAATCTTACTCCGTCTTTGTTGATTAAAGTTTTATTTAATAATTGTTTTAGGCATACACAATCAAAAGCGTTTTCTCTAGTCCATACCATTGACACTTGTAAGTGGGAATTTGTAACCACTGCCATAGCTTTTTTTAATTTAAATATTTTAAAAATATTATCATTGATCTAACTTAAATATGGTATGAATGAGATCACTTATCTCAATTACTTATTGCCCCATGACGCAGATTGTAATTTTATCATTATAAAGTTGTTGTCTAATAAACTAATCAAACTTCATTTTTTTCTTGTAATTATAGACCACTGAAGGACCTAATACAATTAATAAATTGTTATTAATAAAATAATAATATTTATACGTAATCTTAATCAGGGCGTTAAGTTCTTTAATTTGATACCCACCACAATAATTAAAAAAATTAATTATACAGTATGTAATAAACTTCATTACTAATTAACGTTGTTTTCAGTTTATCTATCACCTTAATTTTTACTATCATCAGATGGAACGCCATAAAAAAAATCAGACTTGAAATCAAGTTATGAAGACGATTTATATAACATTGATATTTCCGTTTTTTTTTTTTAGTGTCGCTGCAGTCCTGTCAACCCATTCAGACCCCGACATAGCATCCCAACACCTTCAAAAACACCTTGACGAGATTGAGTATTGGTGCAACCAATGGCGAATCAAGGTCAATGAAGCAAAATGCTCCCACATAAACTTTACCCTCTGCCGCAAGTCCTGTCCGCCAGTTTTTTTAAATTCGATTCCTCTCCCTGTTTCTGAGACAGTACGGTATTTAGGCTTCCACCTCGACACTGACATGGAAACCACGCACGAAGCTAAAAAGACAAGAACTAAACAGACGCTTTGGACAACTGTACAGACTACTACGAAGGACATTCCATCTCTCAATAGAAAATAATTTACTTATTTACAAAATTATACTTAAGCCGATCTGCACATACGGAATAGACCTTTGAGGAACACCAAAAAAGTCGAACATCAAGCGCATCCAATCCTTTCAATCAAAACTCCTGAGAACAGTAGTAAATGCCCCCAAAACCCTTCAAAATGAACTGAATATACCCTACATTCTTGAACTCATCCCTTCCGAGTCCATAAAATTCCATAGTAACCTATCCAACCACCCTAATTCCCTAGCAGTCGGAAACTTTTCAGACCACCCTCTGATACAATACAAATAATTACAACCAATAATACAAGACAGTTCAGAATTGGGTGTTCTGGTGTTTTTCTATTCCAACTCTTTAGAATATTAAAGATTCGATGGCCTATTCTAATTTTCACGTTTTTATTTATTTTATTTATATCTTTCAAACTAATGAAGCATCTCGTTTTCAATATCTTTTTTGAATAGATAATCAGTTAATATCAACTACAAAATTGAGATTCCTTGGTTTTATACTGAGCGTCGTCCTATTAAAATAAAGTGAAATGTATAAGTTTTTTTTCTCTTAAGAATGGGATTTATCAGGCTTTATAAAACTTTACTATTTCTTTTGAGAGATAATAAAAACTACTAGACCGAAAATCCACGAATCTCGTTTCCTTTGTCAATGCGTCTTCAAAGGTATTGTACTACCTCAGATTTGGTGAGACCTGATAAGTAGAACGTGCCTAATAGGTGGTAAATAATATGGTTAGCTTCGCGTAGTGTGTTCCCAAAACAGTGGAACCTAGCCTTTAGTTTTTCGCTTATTTGGTACATAGTTAATTATAACAGTTTTTAATTAAAAATCATAACAATAATTGTGTATTCCTCCAGAATATTAATTACAAATCATCATTACATTGAGTTCTATTAATATATTAATTACAAATGTAATGTAAGTTTAAGTAGGATTTTGTCTCTATTAACTTGAAAAAAACTCATTAAGGTTGGTCCATATCCTCATCTGCATCCTATGATTTCGTTTTGCAACTTATAAATTGTCATACAAGTGTTCTTCACAACTAAAAAGCTGTTTAATGTTGTAAATTTCTAATTGTTTCCTCATGGTTATGTGTATAAAAGAGGCTATTTTAAAAAGTATTCCAAAAATATTTTTAAAACGAAATTTTGAGAACCAAGAAGTCGTGTTAATTGAATTCGTTTTCTTTTTTATCGATTAAAGTTTTGTTTTGTTTCATTTTGGCTAATATTTTGGTATTTAAAATTTTATATAGTGTGTTAAATAGTAAATTATCCATTATTGAGGTTTAACAAACATAATAAGTAGTCGCATAAATTAGACCAGGTGTACTTGACCCGGAGCTGTTTTCGTCCTTTAATTCGTAAACATTTTCAGTAAAAAAGTAAAAATAATCTTTAATATAATGAGATAAAGTGACTCTCATTGGATCCACTATAAGCAAAACTAATTTAAGAGGAACTGACACAAATCCCCCTGGAATGTGGGCCCTTCGTTATTGGGATGAAAGGAGAAACTAAAAAAAACAAACAAAAAAAACACAGGATTTAAATGGTGAAAAGGATATAGAGAACCGGATTTGAGGTAGCAAAAGGGAGGTCAAAGGAAAAATATCTGTGGGTAGAGGTAGGATGTTGAGGATCTAGCGTGAGGGTGGATGAGGGATTTAAATTGAAGGGGGGTGGAGGGGGATCACCCGAGGGTGCTACTTATGGTTTATACATCAGCGGGATTTAACAATAGGATTTTTTTTCCTGTTTATATGGGGTTTTATCAGTTGTTTTTCTTAACTCTTATTTATCTTCACAGTTACAAGAAGAGATCACAGTTTAATATATTCTTCTACAGAATAAATACCAGGCCATAACATGATAATTGAGGGCAAGAGTACCAACTATTTAAAGTTTACTGCAGCTACATTATTAAAATATAATTTTAATTCGTTCGTTAAACTATTGAATTAGTATATCCTTGGAAGACTAAATCAAGTACCAGTTTGTATTTTTTCCATATATGGAAAATGATTACCAAGCTAAATATAATGACTAATAAAGACCGAGCTAATGATAAAAAACATAAATTCGAAAAATTAAAATATGAATTAAATTAACAACTAAATTATTTAGAACTAATAGTTTTTTCAATAGTATGCTTCGTTCGGAATTATTTATTATGAATATATAAAATTTTGAGTCCGAAGGAAAGTGTTTTATTTTAAAAGGGGTAGTTGACAGACTATTGTAAAAATGATACGATCAATCTGACATTTTAATTTTGAATTGTAAAACGTCTTGAATCGTTGGTTTAAATATACTGAATATGAAGTTCGTTAAGTTAAAATCAAATATTTGCTTCCTAATAGAGACATTTCGGCTATTAATTCTCTTTTAATAAATATTGAATGTATTCCGTGATAAGATGGTTTAGATATGAATGACAAACCCAATAAATATTTAAAACATTATTTTTTTAAATTATTTTAAAGAAATATTACAAATTTCTACTTTGATTTCTCGTGTAACTGACCTATAAAATGTATCAAAAGGTTTTTTTATTATCTTTAATTTAAAAAATCGCTTCGACGGTCCAGTAAGTAGTCCGTGCTGTTTTTCTTTAATGGAAGACGGTCGCAGCTAAAGAAATAGAGCCCTCTGGCATGGATTGGATTTACCTGAAACTACAGTTCGGAGAGCAATTACACGTTACCCTGAGATAGCTTCGTACAATTATAGACCCGTATCAGGTCGCCCTCGAGTGACAGAGTCAAGAGATGACCTCTTTATTGTACTACACACGCTTCGAAATCGGTTTCCAACTGCTACTGAGACTGGTCAGCTTCTTCGTACAACTTGGAGATTAGCAATATTTGCATATGCTGTTAGAGAAAGACTTGCTGAAGTGAATTATTGAATCCTCAGAGACCTGCTTTAGGGGAATTGTTGACTAGAGAACACCTGTTGAAATGTTTATGTCACATCTCAAAAGGAGGAATCAGACCGTCTCGCAAAGGATAGCAAGGGCCATGGAGTATCAACTATTAATTGACTTTCAAGACTCACTTTTGGCCATAAGGATGAGGCTAAGAAATCGAAGTCCTCAGAAAAATTTGAGGGTAACCTGGGAACTGTCCTACAAGCAACATAGCTCAAGAAGCAAGGAATTGGTTCAATCTAGGCTCTATATTAAACACACTGTCCTTACGAACACACCCCTTCAATTATATCAGGTTGGCCAAAAAGTCCATTCGGTTTTTTATCATTCGAGCAGCGGAGCAACAGTGAACTTCATGAGATATTTGAGCTTCCTACGGTGGATGAATTTATCCAACGTAGACATCAAATTTTTCGACTCCTTGCAATACCTGACAAACCCGGTGTTCAACACTATAACCCCCGCTCCGTTCCCCCATCGATGGCAGGACACTGTAGTGGCTGTAACGCTTGAGTCTTAGGTTCTAGGTATAGGTTTTAGTTTTTTAGTTTCCTGGTTGTAAGCTGAAGGTGAGCCTCATCACCTAGTGTGTGTATGTGACTATGGACGTTTAACCACAAAAAGAAAGTATTATATTTATGCACTCCTTCAAATGCATCTGTGAATGCAGGAAGAAGAGAAATATGTATATCATAAATTATTTATTTTGTTCATTGTATACTGTTAATAAACAGAGGTTATGAAATAAAAAAAAAAAAAAACCGATCGGTTTTTGTCGTCACGAAACTTCAAGCAGTCTAATATGTAGCTAACTTCAGTCCGTCCCTTGCGAGTGCACTCTCGTAAGATACTAGACACTTCAACGTAGTTTGACGTGAAATTCCAACGAGAATGATTGTATTTTGTGTTTAGTATCATCCTGAAAATGGAAAACCAAAACGAACATTATCGACACCTCATGTTTTTTTATTTTAAAAAGGCAAGAAAGCAGTGGAAAATTGCAGGAAGATATGCGCTGTATACGAAGAGGATGATGTTACTGAACGTGTGTGCCAGAAGTGGTTTTTAAGATTACGATCGGGAAATTTTTCGGTTCAAGATGCACCTCGCTCTGGCCGGCCAACTGAGATTAACAGCGAAAAAGTGAAAGAATAGTCGACACTAATCCTCAGCTATCCTCAAAATATCCAAATCGAGCGTTGAAAACCATCTGCATCAACTTGGCTACGTGTGCAGGCTCGATGTTTGGGCTCCCCATTAACTCAGGCTAACCTCGCCCAAAGAATTTCCATCTGCGCTTCGTTGCGGAAACGGGAAGATCCTTTTTTGAAGAGAATGATGACAGGGGACGAAAAGTGGATCGTCTATAACAATGTGGAGCGCAAACTCTCATGGGGGAAGCGCGGCGAATTACCACAAACAACTACCAAAGCAGGACTTCACCCAAAGAAGGTTATGCTCTCGTTTTGGTGGGATTGGAGGGGTTTTGTCTTTGACGAACTTCTTCCCACGAACAGGACCATCAATTCGGATGTGTACTGTGACCAGCTGGACAAATTAAATGCAGCGATCCACCAGAAGCGTCCAGAACTAGCCAACCGTAAGGGGATTGTCTTCCATCTCGTCAATGCCAGACGGCACACTTCTTTGTAGACACGGCAGAAGTTACTGCAGCTTGGCTGGGAAGTTTTGCCACACCCTTCATATTCGCCCGACCTTGCACCTTCAGATTTCCACCTGCTTCGGTCTCTTCAAAATTCGTTGAATGGATATACCTTCAAAGGAATGGACATTCTAGCAAAGGACGACTAACGGTAGAACAGAAGACATTGCCGAAGACATGCTTCAAAGGGAAAAATTATATCACCTGGGATAGCTAGCACATTGGAAAAATGCTATGTGACTGCAAAGATTGTAACAAGGCAGGCAGAATTTCCTAAAAGCTACAAAATTGAACCAATTCTAACAATCAAGATACACCGATTACTCATAAGAGTAAAGGCTTTAAATTACATAGGCGTGGTATTTACTTTTTTTAATGGCGAGGCTTATCCTAAAACAACTGGTTTTAAGGAGAGTGACATTTGTTAATAATAATACTATAATTTTAATAATAATACCTAAGGCGTTATTTTGATTGAAAATATTTTCTTTAGCACTCATTTCTTTTTTAATATAAAAAAAAAATAGTCGATAGCTAGCCTTGAAATAGGTCATTGACAGGTCACATAAAGGAGCTGTCTATTAGAGCAGCGACAAGCAGAGATAGGACGATAGCTAAGGGAGTGGTTATTAGAGGGGGTCCCGAAATACAAGGACCCATCTGGTATTTTTTGTACTTCGTATTGCCACCATCGTCTTTTGGCTAGAGGCAATTCCCACCTATTTCTTCAACGACTTTTAATGCCATGTGTTCATCTTCATTTCTCTTCGAGCTCTTTTTCAATCTTTTAGTTTTAAGGAAATCTATAATTATAGATCAGGAATAACCAAATAAAAAATAGAAGAAGCCATAAACAGATCAAACTTCCTATTAAAAGGTCTCAAAAATATTTCTGTAACACCAACCGAAAAGCAATTGTATTATTCCCATAAAGATAAAATTCAGCAATTATCCAACCACAAACCTAAACATACACATGGCTTAAACATAGCACTATTACAAATATTCACAACTATTCATCATAAAGATATATTATATAACTTCTTTACTGTGGCAAAATTACAATCTGCCTTATTAGGGAATAAGTTATTGAGATAAATGTTCTCATTCATACCATACTTACAATTCATCATTCACTCGCTCATTCATACAATATTTACAAACAGCCCAGAGGCCTCCTAAATCCACATGGTTCTCACCTCCCTCGCATGCGAACGAGGAGGCGGAGTCTACGGATACGAGCAAGAGGAGGGTGGCGAAGAGCGCGAGAGATAAAGATAAGATCCACAGTCTCTTACTGATGCTACAAATCTCCTGATATCTGCTTCCTTCTCCTTTGCTGGGGAGGAGACATTCCCGCAGGTAGCTTTAGGGGATCCCTAGACTTATTGATGGTACATCTATCTATATTGTGAATAAACTATAAAGGAGATAGTAAACACAATATTATATAAATGATTTAAAATTATATGATATCATATATATCACTGCTACCCATTGCATTGTATTTGGATAGATGGATAGATTGTAGTTCTATTTTTTTCAAAAGAGATTTTCGCGAGAAAATTATGTACTAATTTATGATTATTAATGATAAATTGTGCATTCCGACAGTAAATAGTACAGTATAAATTAGTTGAATTCAATTGTTTTTAACATTCAGATGGGCGCGTGTACCCCATAGATACATTCACTTCGTTTTTTTGATTCTCTTGAACTTAAAACTGCCCCCTCCCGTTCACCTTACTAGCTTCCTGTTTTCTATACAATGAGCTACGTTGATTACCACCGTGCTTATACTTGTAACATTGATTAGCACCAAATATACATATATATATTTTTTTTTCCGCCAATTAAAAACCAATGAGTAGTTGCATAAAATGCTAACTAAAGCTAGAATGTTGAATTTCGAATTATATAACGTAAGGTACTGGTAATAGATTCGTACACATCGATTTAGGGTATATCTGCAACGTTGATTAGCTAAAGTTGAGTCTGAGCTTGAGTCGCCTTCCAGAATATTATCATCTCCTTAATAGTTTTGGTGTCAACTATTAAGGAGATGATCTGCTCTGTACCAATGTCCAAGTTCTGATCCTCCACTTGAACATCTTTTTCTTCTTCATCACTTCTACCGCTAGTTCACTCCTTCTGTCTTCTTGAATCAATTGTTGAAATAGTCGGCGTAGGTTCCCCTGCTCTTCTTCGTATGACAATATTCTGTGCGCAAGAGGTAACGTGGCGTTCTGACAGCACCCTGTGGACTAAGAACTTTTCTAGAAGTTCGCATAGTGACAGGAGAAGGACAACTGTGATACGCGAGCCCATCTGAAGGTTACAAATAATTTAAGTAAACTAATTTATTCATTATATTTACTGTCTGAATGCACAATTTATCATTAATAATCCATAACTCAAAAAATATTTTTCTCGCGAAAATCTCATTTCGAAAAAAAAATACTGCAACCTGTACAAATACAATGCAATACGTAGGATTGACAAATGGTATCATTCAAATCATTAATATAATATTGTGTTCACGCGGCTGACAGAGGAGCGTGGGGGACTTCCCAAGACACCGCGGCCTCTTTCGCATGCGAGGGAGGTGACAACCATGTAGATTTGGGAAGTCTCTTGGCTGTTTGTAAATACTGTATGAATGAGTGGACGAATGAAAATTGTAAATGTGGTATGAATGAAAACATTTATCACAATTACTTATTGACCAATGAGGCAGATTGTAATTTTATCATAATAAAGTTGGTTTATCAATAAAATTAGTTTATTCACAATATATATACCATTCCGATATTTGTATGTCTATTAAAAAAAGTGAAAGGCAAATTACTAAAAAAAGAGGGATGGTTCCAGTGAGATGGAAAAGGCGGTGGTCGTGTTTTTTACGATGCTAAACTTGCCGGTATAAATGCCCAAACTCTATATTCCGCTAACTGCCATAGCAGTACACAGGTTGTCTGAAAAGTTTCCAACCTCAACATGGAGATGATAATAAAATAAATAAAAGCTAGTGAAATAAAAGCTTTGTTAGGTCGGAAATTTTTCAGACCGCCCTCGTATGCCTAGGAGAAAATTCCTTATAGCTCACAACCAAAGTGCTCCCACCTTTCAGAAGAGGTGAAAAAAAGAAATTTTAAAAAGGATGTTGGAAGCTGTAGAAAGTATCAGTAGTTGGGGTGAATCGGCTCTATGTCTTATCTATGAATAGACTGTTCATTTTCTCATTTAAAATGTACTCGTTTTGAATATATTTAGTTTAGATGCGAAGTTTGTATTTTTAATAAAGTTTTCCCTACTTTATGTTCTTGAATAACATATCTTTTGTAATTTTTATTACCAAAAAAATAATACAGTAAGTTTAACTATTAAAAAATAATATTGAGTTAGTTTGGTGAGATAATTCCAGATGGGTACGTAGGTATGCTTTTTTGAGTATTTTACTTAATGTAATTTTAAAAAAACATATTTTTTTTACTATAAACAAATTAAATTGTATTCATTTGACCTAATCATTAGTTTAAAGAATTCTAAAATATTTATTCGTGGAGTTACGGCAATTTTGTTGGCGTGTGTCATGCGTTAGGGGCGCGCGCAGAAGATTACATATCAGGGTTCTTCCCGTAGTGGCTTTAAAACGTTTTTATTAGGGTTATGTTACTTTCATTTAAAAGGTTTAAATCAAAGTTGGCTATGATTCTTTTCAGTCTTAAAAAAAACCAATTCATTGTAAAACTGTTGAAATTAATTTTTTTGAATGGAGTGAATAACTTTTCAAATTAAAATAGTGGTTCGCTAATAATTTGTTATCGGGTAGTATTAAATTTTCTCTGCTTCACTTCTTCACCCCTGAGTCTGGAGGCTACCCTAATTAAATACGGTTGACTTTTTTTTAACTGATATCGGTGTCGTTAAAATAAATATTAATTTACTTCTAGGTGTCAACTTTAATAGACAAATAGATGAAATGAAATTACTATATTTGGCCTATGACTATCACTATCATATTTGGTATTTTTTTTAGTTTCGATTTTAAGTCCGGAGAACAATAGTAAATGCCCCTTATTACGTCAGCAACAAAACCCTTCATAACGATCTTAATATACCCTACATTCTTTAACTTATCCCTTCCAATTTTATGAAATTCCATAGTAACCTTTCCAACCACCCTAATCCCGTAGCACAGTCATTGCACTGCACCACTCATCCCTATAATCCTCCTCGGAGACTGAAACGGGAGTGGCCTCGTGACCTGCTATGTTTTTTTCACTATTGTAGCTAATGGTCATGTCTCAATTTTTATTGATACTGTTTCACCATGGATCAGTAAATGATCCACCATACATACCTAAGCTACTCTGGGAGGTTACAAAACACTAAAATTAAAATTTAATAAAAACATCATTTTAAAAAATAAATAAATAAGAGGTTTTTTCGTAAATTTTACTAATTACTTCATAAATATATACATCTATCCCACTATTCCACCCAGTAGCGAATGAAGCTCTCTTTTTAACACATCATTAATTATCAAAGGAGGGTAGTTGAAGGTTTTTGCGCGGGAAACGGTCGGTCTTGAATCCCTCATTCAAACAAAATATAGCTAAGAGGTAGAATTTCAGTGAGCAATTAGTTATCCTTTCAGCCGGTTCGACCCTCGGAAGCTTTTAGCGGCCGCGGGAAGAGAGTGCGGTATAATTCCCGCCTTTTATTTGCCTGTTCCTGGCAGCCGCTTCCTTCCATTGTTCCTGGACCCCCTCCGCAGCGTACCGCCTACATACACGGGCTTGTCGGCTGAAAAGTCTCCAGACGCAATTGTCAATCTGTAATTTTTCATATTGAAAGGAAACTTCAATGCACGAAATGTATTCACTAATTGGCAACTAAGTACTACGACCTCACATGGCTCTTAATGCACGATACTTGTAATAATAACATGTAGTCCTCGTGTTCAGTGTTTAGCACATTCAAAACACAGTGTAGCCAATCAAGATAAGAACAGAACAAAGTGCAATATATAAATGTAATGTAGCACCCCTACTTCTGAGGCAGCATAGGACAGCCAAGAAGCACTAATTACCGATGGAGTACATGGAACAATTTTGAGCTCCATTTTACATTTGTTGTGAAATTTTGAAGACCATTTTAAGAAGTAATATTTTTTTTAAAATAGATAATAATAATAACTATTAATATTTATCAAAAATACTGAGGTACTGACAATTACGATATGTAAAACCCGTTTAATCTGAAATTATACTTGCTACTTCGTGGTAAAAATTATTCTTTTGACTCTCAAGAAGTGTAACTGCAAATGCCACATTTTGTTTTTTAAATACACAGTTTCCAGAGGTTTTACTTAATCACACTACTTATTAATCAATTACAAAACTCCTTCAAGGAATTATACTCGTAGTTTATTTTTTGGTCTCTCAGTTTATTGAATAGGCTCTCTCAGCAAATAATTCACGAACCCATAGCTACACACCTTTTTTATTTAACCGGGTACTGTATTCATATTCAAGGCATATACAATTAATATTGCTTTGTGTTGGATTATTTTTTTTATTTTTAAGAGTTAAGGATTTTAGATGATTAGGGAAGACTATAGATTGTATTTGGAGTAGGTTTAAATATTTCTTCACGTTTTACGTCCCATTCGTTTATATGCTTGTACTGTAAACTAAACAAAGCAATATATGATATATGATATATATATATATATATATATATATATATATATATATCTAGTACATTTGTTTTATGGTCGATTGTGGTCGGTTCCACTCCGCTGGCTGGCTAAGAGGGCTAGATGTCCGGGAGACGAATTGATGCGATCCCTGTTTTATCTCTGACTGCTCCAATGTCTCTACAACAATAAATTCCTGGCTTAGCCGTAGCAATGTTGTTTTGTCTTGCGAGGGTGAGAGAAATAGAGTATTTCCCCTCCGGAGAATGGCCTGAACCCTGGATGTATGGGCGGGCATGACGGATGATGCCGAGGCGGATATCACCCCCTCTACCAGGCTCCAGACGATGGCCTCTTTCGTATATCGAAGGCCTTGTCACACGGACAGGAGCATCGAGTCACGTAAGATCTTTTGTCAGCATCTTTTCTCATGCGATGTAAATAAAAGGGACCAGATACCCTTAAATTCGCTAATGAATGAATATCCTTTAAATTAGCCGGAACTCTTTCTGAAACCAAATAGAATGCGGGCAATCCCAATTTTCAAAATAAGATGGGGCCCCTTTTAGAAACCCCACATCGTATTCCCATACGCAAAGCACAGACAACCCAGAACTGGTGGGAGTACAGAAGGCACCTCAGTCCCACATGTCAGGTGGTGGTTATAGATACCATCAAACAGGGTGACTATTGCCCATGGGGGTAGATTTGTTAGTATAGTTTCTTAGACAGGAATCGTCTTACAATAAAGGAAAAAGGCAACAAATGAGAGTATAACTTTTAACTGACTCTGAAAAATAAGGTGATGTGTATGAGAGAAATATTTTATTAATGTATTATTGCTTACATATTTAACATATCATAGCTAAGGTTTTAGTGTACAGTGAGGAAAGCATCATTTTCAGAAAATTAAAACATTTAAAAATAATCATATCTCAACAAGATCAACTTTTTTTTTTGTCAAAACCAAACATATTGGTCTAAATGAGATCATTTATCACAATTACTTATAGCCCAATCAGGCACATTGTAATTTTATCATAATAAAGTTGTTGTTTAAAAAAAACCAAACATAACTACCTGTTATTATAGGTCGATAGGTAAGTGTCATTTTTATTATTATAAGAATACTAATGTTTAATTTTCATTTCATTGAATTTCAAAAATGATCAGTATTCAAATAGTTGGATTCGAGTGATCAATCCTTTGCAAACTAAAAAAACACGTTGTATAATAACATATTGAATATATTATAATGTAAATTATGTTGTTATCTAACATTTTTCACACAAAAGAAGGGTAGATAATATTCGGATTGTTACCTTGCCCGATTGTGACAACTATCGAGGATATGTTCCTGGTCGAGTTAGGAATATAGAAACCTGGCAGCTGAAAGTCGTGCTGGGACTCAGTTCGACCTAGCGAGCACCGGATGAGGGTCGGACAGGTAACTCTGTCACAACTAATTTATAAAGGGTCATCTTGTTTTATGAATCTCAGCAAATATATGTATGTAGATTGGCTCTACTAAAGTTGGATAACTTTTGGACGGCCATTGCTGTCAAGTTTAAATATTCGTGTCATTAATCTGGACATGCATTTGGTAGGAGTTTTAGCAAAATTTACAGTTTTTGAAAAGAATAACTGAATATTCCTGTTTTAGTATATTATTAACATGCTCAAAATTACCAAAACGTTTTTAGCAAAGGTAAAATTAAAGATTTTCAGTTTTTGAATTTCGTAGAATTCCTCTACACCATGTTTAATTAACTATTTGCCTAAGGCTAAAAGAAATAGGGGGGGGGTATGAATGGAGAAAGATGATGAACGATCAATTGATGATTACATTGTCCGAAATGACAAAAATCAGAACTTTTAATAACGGGATATTAGCCACACAGAAAAGAAAGAATGCTTTATTATCTGCCGAGATTTAAGCTGTAATTATATTGAGCAACTGAACGGCTTTTGGGAAAATTTTAGATTGTACTGATTAAATTTTGTCAGTATTCAGGAATATTTATTTCCCATTGACATAAACTTCTGCAATTGTTTTTAATAAAGAATATAAACACTGAAAAGACATTAGCCCTTCAGTACTATCAATCATCTCATTTTTACATCTTTTTTGGGGGGTATTTCTCCCAGAATAATTATTATTATATGAGAATTTCTCAGAGAAGCCTTATGCCATGTAGAACCGAATCAATTAATTGTCTTTGCTGCTGAGGAAAAATCATGATGATAAAGTCGAGCTAGTGGGTAGGATGAAATTTTCTGTTTGAAACAACATTTACGTTCACTGAATTAAAAAACAACTTTGAACGAACCGTTCCCGCACTTTATTGACGAAATCTACCACAACCAAATATAAGCAAAGAAAAGTGAACAAAAATATAGTGAGTGTAAATAGCTCTGTCTGCCTACAAATTGCTAATTTCTTTTTTACAATTATTTTCAAATGAGAACTATTTATTTGTACAGTGAGACATTCACTATACTTTACGTATTATATTGGTTTTTATGATATATCTATAGACTTGCTGTTAGTATTATATTGGTTTTTATGAAATACGTATATATACACTTGCTTTTAGTATTAAACTAACAAGTTTTACAATCATGTACTTTTTTATATATTCATTTAGTTTTAGGTGCTGCATTGTGCCAAATTATATTTAATTTTTATGTTATGTTATTCTGTGCATATACACACATTTAATATATGAATTTGTCAAGGATCATATTTGTTTTCAGATTTTTGTTGGTTTGCACCTAATAATGTGAAATACAATTTTTTTCACAATTCCATGATATTTTTAATAAGGTTCTGTTTATTTTGCAACTCTTGAAATGAAATGTAGGCTGTATAATGGTTGTTTGGAAAAGTAATGAATTTGTAGGCACACACTGTTGTTTAGGCTCATTTAAATAGTTTTAATATCGCTAGTATTTGAAACACTAAATATAAAAATACAACGAAAAGAAGAAAATTTTATACTTGTGGTTTACTCAATTTTTAATTGAAATCTAAACCATAAAATGAAATAAGCAATCTGTAAACAACAATAATGTTCTTATTTTCTAGAAAGTAAGTACTTGAGAAAGAAAAAAAATTCCATCCTATCTAAAATTTACACTTTATTTTCCAAATCAGGTTTTGATGAACCTAGAATTTTTATTCGAAACAAGAAATAAGAAGATAGGGAGTCATATATAACTTATTTCTGAACCATTTCATCTTGGATGCTAATGGAGCGAGGACCTCAACTATTGCCGAAGTAGGTTTAAACCTGTCGTAGATTCCTACAAACATTATTCCAACCAGATCACTTTTTTTAGGATACTGCATAGATAGACCACAATTGACCAAAAAATAATTTATAACATCAGCCTTGCTTACTGCGGTAGTCTTTCAGGGTAAGATTTATGTAATTTTTTCAGCCATGGTTTCTCGCTTTGTGGGAGAAATTCGCAACAGGATAATAAAACTATCAGCTCATTGACTTTAAACAAGACGAGTAAGCTCTATAATAAGAATAGGTAAAAAAAAAATTACTTATTAGTAACTCATGTTTCTATGTTATTATAGTTAGCTTACTGCCCTCTAGGCTATTGATTTCATATGAGACAGTTTAAAGAAGAATATTTTAAGATTCTGTTTAAAATAATACAATGGTACCCAGTTTATTTATCTGCTCATCCACCCTGTCTCCACCTTCCCACAACTCTGCTATCTTTGACTGTTCTTTTCCTATCCGCCCCTTAAATCTTTGCAACTTCATCCCCATCAATATCTCTCCCTGTCTTTATGTATAGATTTACCAGCTCCTATCCAGAATAGAAATTCATAATCCATTATTATGTTTGACATTTTATTTGTCATTAATTGCATTTATGCCTTATTTTGAGATAGCCTTGCAATTTTCCTCTCGATAATAATTCCTGCAGTTTACCTTTTGTTCTCAGTTACAATGACATAACCAACACCATTCCCTTCCATTTATATTATTTTTTCACCTTTAAATATTTCCATTTATTTTTAAGTCACCTCATATGTACATAAGTACATTATTATTTATAGGCTAACTAATTTAAGGCTAACTACAGAGTAATTTATTTTATAATATTTAATCAACTAAAAATGTTTATTTTTACCTTATTGTTATTTTTCAGGGAAAATTTTTCAATTTGTTTGTAAAAGTTCGAAAAAAAAGCCTTTAAACAATGTTAAAATTCTAAAATTTACGAAGGGAAACATCTGTCTTTATAATTAGAAAACTTTCATCTGTCGGGTATAATGAAATACTAAAGGCTAATACAAGATGATTTAGGACAATATGTGATATAAAACAAAAATTACTAATGAAACGACATCTAAGCCCAAGCCTTCTCTCTTGAGCCAAGCAAGCAATAAAGTATCGGGCTTCGGTAAAAGAAATGGCCGACGGTACTCCAATCCAACTCAAGAGGGATGGATTTTCCATTTCACTATAAAGTTACTCTCCCGAGTTTCATATTGAAAAACTTTTTATAAGTTGTTTTCTCTCCCGCTCTTGTTTTTTTATTTATTTTTTAGGGGCATCCATATCCAGTACTTTTATTTTTGTTATGGGAACTTCATTTTTAGTCTTTTCTTAAGGCTTTATTTTTTTTCTTTCAGGCCGATCTTAAGGTCTTGTGAAACTGTTATATAGTGAGAAATCACACTGCTGACAAAGGTGCTAATCCTATTACGATGGAGTGCACTAATCCTCTCAATAGATGGGATACCACTTCACATAATTGGGGCACCAGTAGTAAACTAAGACATTAGAAATAATTAGCGCGGGTGCTGCCACCCTAAAACTACGTAAACTCAATAACAGATACAGTGCCAGGACAGTCAACTGGAAAACAGTTCAACTTGCTTCTTCTATGTTTACTGGCTGGCAGTTTTTAAGACGGACGTCCTGAGTTAAAGAAACCGAATATGGAGGCGTTAGTATCAAGAAATGATCTCCGTTTTGCTCAAAAGCTTTTGACCCTGGTTGTACCACGTCTGTCTGGTTTCACCCTGAGGAAAAGTACGCACTGATTACTTTTTTACCAGAATAGGTTTATTTCACCTTTTAAACAGAAAAATTATGGATAAAACAATTTCAATAAAAATTGAAATTGGACTCTATGAAATATGAACCCAAATATATATATAAGTTAAAACGAGTTGCGTGGCAGGGAATATATTTACGTGCGTATGTCAGAAATATTAAAGGCCCATACGCTCCCTTAGGCCTCATACACTCTAAGAGAGGATTGGTTCTCAACCTCCCTAAAGCTGCCTTCTTTCGGGCAAAGGGTTCCGGGTCCCTGGGGCCTATAACTCACCTTACCAGCTCGGGTTCATCAATTCGATCCATATGGCCCTAGTGAGCCCTTTTCTCTAACTCACCTAAATTTTGTTTTACTCAGATTAAATATTTTTTATCCAACCTGACAGCTCGGATATTCCCTTTTTATGAAAGTGAATAGCAATAGGCTGATTACTTACATACTTTTTTTTTGCTCAAAGACCAGTTCTTGAAAATTCATACTAATACTCACTCACCAAGCTAAAAAGTTTACTTTATTTCTGTTTGAGCAGAATACACGATTTTCAAAGACTAATATGATTATTGCATCAAAAGATATTGATTAGTATTCGAGTAATCTTCTACCTTCATACCTTTTTTTTTTTAGTTTTACATGTCAGTCCCAGCGTGACCGTTGTGTCGTGATACCCACATATATACAGTTTAACGAATTTATTAATTATTTTGACTTTTATTATTACTTTACAACGCTTAGAAAGAAATTCCACTCTTTCACATCTAACAGTCCTCACTTGCAAATTCTTGATTTTTTCAATTTTGCATTTGCATTCACAAAAAGATCTGACCGAATTTCTTCCCAAAGTAATTAACTTTTCTTCGCCCCAAAGTACTAAATTAAACTTGATAAACATTCAATGTTCTCAAGTTGTTATATCAACAACAACGTTATTATGATAAAATTACAATCTGCCTCATTGGGCAATAAGTAATTGTAATAAATGGTTTCATTCACTCGCTCATTCATACAGTATTTACATACAGCCTAGATACCTCCTAACTCCATATGGTTGTCACCTCCTTCACATGCGAAAGAGGAAGCGGAGTCTTGGGAAGTCCCCCACGCTCCTCCGTCAGCCACGTCACCGGAAACGAGCCAGCGGAGGCTGACCAAGAGCGTGACAGTGTTACATCAATAATATTATTCCTCCCCCCACTATGAGTTTTCTGGTTTATTTTCTTCCAACAGAGCTTGTAGTATGATGTTTCTTGTACAATTAGGTAAGAATCTGCAATGTCTTCTCCCATGGAAATTTTTATTTCCCTCTTATTCGTATTTTTTAGGGAATTCTCTTGGCTATTTTATAAAAGAAAATATTTTCTTTTGTTTATTTATATCACTTATTATCCCTTGGTTGGAATTATTATAAAATATCCGAATGATTAACTTAATAGACGTGTTTATAAATAAAACAGAAAGGAGTTATTTGTGAATATTAAAAAAAAAGGATGTATCTTAAATTTTATCCCTTCCTCATAACTGAAGTGTAACCTTCCTCTCACCTTCGATGTGCGTATTGATCAGCATATTTACTGAAAGCATTATAAAAACCTTAATGTATCAGTGTCTCACCACTTTCATTCCATATTTTATCGTTATTCCTTACTACCCATTACGGTAGATTGTATTTTTTTTATGCGGTAGTAGATTACAGTTTTCAATAAATAACTAAACAACCACTAACACAATTTGTTCAAAGGAAGGCTTTACAGTCTCTTTATTACTTGATTGCATGGTGGATGAAAATGTCCTTTCTCATCACGATTTGTAAAATAAATATTTTTATACATATAAGGAGTCTACCAATTCGGTTGGTGATGTTGGGAGAGTGAGAATGATGAGTATGACAAATATTACATCATTCATATTCTTGATGATGCCTGAATAGACGAATCGTTTGTCAATGTAAAAATTGTGTTTTTGTACTGAATTGTTTGAAAATGTACCTCTCTTTAGAGTATTTATTAACAAATTATATTTTCATCATATCTTTGAGCATACTCGACAACAAAGTTTATGTTTTATCAATGGATTTTCACTAAGAACTAGTGGAGAAATGCCTCACTCATAGGATATTCTGATAAAATATTTATCTAACGTATGCTATAAGATAAATCAGCCAATATTGATAAATCTATTTTTGTCAAAGGGAGTATTCCCTTTGAGGTGGTAGGGCCAGTGCAAGCTATGGCCATTGAGATAACTGAGAAACCTCCATCCACCCTTGCTACTATAAAACTGTTTACCTCCCTCGAGCCCAGAATGCCACCTTCTCCTCTTCACTGAGGAGGGCCTTCCTCTCTCCCTTCACTATATATTCAGCGGTGTCCTCTTTCCTCCAGTTCTCCCTTAATCGAGGTCTCCCTTGTGCTGCCCTCTTTGCACAACCAGCCACTCCCGGCCTGGTAGATTGGTCACCGGGATCAGGTATCTAGATACTTCTGTCATCTTCAGAATGTCACATTGTGTTAGCTCCCCTAGACTCTACATACCCTGAATATGATGATGGTTTTTTTTTTGGCTAGAATCGGACAGAAATGTTTTAAAAATTCCAAATTAAATTTATTTATAGCATGCATCAAGCGATAAACATGAATTCCTACAAAGGCTTAGAAAAAAAAATCTTAATGTGATTAATACATTGATTAAACTAACATCACTTGATTATACATAATTTCCTTTCAATGAAAAAAAGTTTATTTACTTTTTTCACGTTTAATTCATAATTTGTTTATTTTTAAATTGATGAGCATTTTAATTAAATAGTTTCCTTATTAAGTTTATATTCATTATTTTTCACTTGATGTGTACTCAGTAAAAAAAAATGCTGTTACTTGAGTTTGTTCACGAATTAGTTTAAACATAAATAAAAAAGTAACATTTAAATTGACAATTTATAAATTTATATCTATCCTTTATGTTTCGTGATCTTAATCTGTCTTTATATTAGTTTGTTTATACAAGTGAATATCGACAATACTATTCGTGAATAGTATTATAGAGCTTTAATTAGTTTATTCATGTTGATTTTTGTTAAATAATAGGAACGAAAAATGTTCTATTGTATTAATAAAAACGAAATACCAAACGCCCGTACAAATGTCAATACAAATAAAATCCAAATGCCAGTTTGGGTTTTTTTCCTCCACGACTGACGTCAAAGGCTCTTGATAGCCATACCTGTGTACATTGATTCCAATTTCTAAAATTAAACATGAACTAGAACGGAAAAATATCAGCTATTCAATCGTAAGGGCTGGCGCTGGAACGGTCAAACGATGTAAATGTAATACGGTCTGAGTATGATGGTTTCGTTCTGTCAATGCGGCTTTGTGGTCCTTCAGCTCTACATTTCAGTAATATTCATTTACATCAGCATTAATGGATTAGTTAATAGTTATATATTTTCTAACAAATTCACACACTTTTGAAGAATTTAGATATCTAGCTGCAATTGTTGACGTTACTAACAAAATTGTTTATTGCGTACTGTTACGTTTGAAAATTTTACTATTTTATATGGGTTTGCCCCGGTGTTAACAAATATCTCGAAAATTAGTGGACACCTAAAGGAAAAGAAAAGAATGATCAGGAAGGAAGTTTGAATAAAGCTATAGTTTAATTAGAGAACATCAAGCGTATCCAATCCTTTCAATCAAAAGTCCTGAGAACAATAGTAAATGTCCCTTATTACGTCAGCAACAAAACCCTTCATAATGATCTTAAGATACCCTACATTTTTGAACTCATCCCTTCCAAGCTCATAAAATTCCATAGTAACCTATACACCCACCCTAATCCCCTAGCGCAGTAATTACACTCCGCTACTTATCCTTACAATCCTTCTCGGAGACTAATACGGCATTGGCCTCTTGACCTGCTATAAGTGGTAGACCTGGCATTGGCCAGTTTCTCCAATCATGTAATGCGTCTGTGGGTCTCGCACTCTAGGTCAGCCTCCGCTGGCTCTTATCTAGTGACGTGGCTGACGGAGGAGCGTGGGGGACTTCCCAAGACTCCGCTTCTTTCTTCGCACGCGAGGGAGGTGACAACCATGTGGACTTGGGGGGTCTCTGGGCTGCTTGTAAATACTGTATGAATGAGCCACCCTAACGAATAAAAAGATTTCAGCCACGGATCAATTTTTGTCCTTCTAATTAAAATATAGCATTCTTCAAACTTCCTTTCACCGCAATCTTTTTTGTATTCCTTTAGGTGTCCACTACTGCTCAAGGCCTTATAGAATAACAAATGATAAAAACAAAGTTCGAAATTTACAGTTAAAACATGAAATATTATCACAAGATATGTTGTACCTAACCAAACGAACGGTCTCTACGATTGGATGGAAGGTTTCGACTCTGTCTACCACTGTAGGATACAAGGTACCACCTGGCTTGGATTAATAAAACTGGTCATGTTCCAGTCGAGATTTAAACAAAATCTAGTCCATTCTAACAGTCGACAAAAGAAAAATATTTTTTTATTTCTGTTATATGCTCAAAAACATAAATTTCACGTCCGCTGAAAGGGAAGAGACAGACACACGAAGAGAAAAAACGCTGCAACCAATTCAACCGTATGAATGGAAAAACTCATTTGAATTTCATTATTTTTCGTACAATGGTGCTTTTTTGCTTCGACATACGTCTATTCTCCACAGCTGTATAGCCTTTGTTTTGTTTTTTTGGTTTGGGAACTGTACTACGGAATCTAAAACGCCGTTTTTTTTTCTAGCCCTGTAGGCAATGCTTCCCTGAAAGAGCCAGTTAATTTTAAAAAAAATCAAAGTTGAAACAAATAGAAATTAGTTTGTTTAAATTACTGAGTAACTTATATACTTTAGTAACTTATATTAACTGTATATATTTTCCATTTTACCTACCTTCGATATTTGTTTGGATTTCAGCGTGTTATTCTGAAATTGAAAAAACCATGAACCTGATAAAGCTCAAAACCTATCCACAGGTCTCCCAAAAAACTTCTAAACCTCCTAATAATTGTCTATTATCGGCCATCAGCTGATCAATCATTATTTTCTCACAGTGTCATGTAATCACTGAGTTATATAAGCACACATATTATAATCTATGTAAATTATTTTCATCAGGGGAGATTTGATTCCCCTTGAGGGGATGTTTGGGTTAGGTTGAAATGCTAATTCACTAATACATCACCAACCTTTGTGATAGCCCCTAGGCTCATGATAGCCATCAGCCTAAGCAGGCTTTTTCAATTTTTTCTAAAATTAATTTTGAACTATCGGTGGAGGTTTATTTCAAACTGCTTTCATATCTACGTAGGAGCTACAACGTTATATCTATACTCTGTATTCTAAACTTTATCAATGCCAATACGATCAATTATTTTGTGTGGCATGTTTAATGACTGTTAACTGTTCTCAATCAATTACATGACTTTTTAAAAAGATTTATTTTGAATAGCAAACATCAATAGACAACAAATGAGCATACTGAGTGAGAGTTTGGGCGCACTAACTAAGAGAGACTGAATGGCTAAATGCCTTTCTGATGGTGTATAAGTAGGCAGGAAGCGAAATCCTTTATCTCAGAGTCATGGCATTTGTCGATCCTATAACTCTTCCCTTTTCAAGCTCCCAGATCCTCCAATGGAACAAATTTTATAAATGCAGTTATTTTAAAATGAAATAACGACCTTTTGTCAAAATAATATTATAAAATTTAAGTGGCTAGGTGACATATATCCTATTTCAAAATTTCCGTTATAAATGATATCATTTTATTATAAGTCATTGAATAAAACTATGGCATATAAAATAGAATACAACACATTAATTAGTAATAATGATCACTAATATCACCACTGGGATTTCACGATTTTATTAAAGTTAAACAGAAATTTCATTAAAAACCTAAAGTAATAATCAGGTTATAATCCACTTCCCTTTATTTTATAATATAACATAAAAACTGGTTTATAATATTTGTAAAGTCAATATAGAAGCAGGAAATAAAGCTATATTGATGAATAGTCAATAAACTTCAAGTTAATTCTATTCTAACAGTTCTAAATTAATAAAATAAAACTTACTATAACTAGTGTGAAAATTGGCATCTACTAGCCTAGATGAAAAGAAAAATAATTTTTCCTACTTTATAGGACAATACAAGCTTACAAAATGATATCCACTGCTATTCCAGATACATCCAATGAAAATATACTTACACCTCTGTGTTGATAAATTAAAAATTTAATTCTTGAATAGCAAATCAGTGTGATCCTTAAATAGCGAAATAGGTAATTTTCAAACGGCAAGATAGATTTGATATTTAATATCAGAGTAAGTTAATTGTTAATCATCAAAAAAATGAATCTTTAAGAACAAAAAGCATGTATATATATTTATTATATTATATTAAATACTCAACTATAATCTTAGAATTGAGAAGTACAGCCCAATCTTGATAATCCAACAAATATGGGACTGACAAGGTGTCGGATTATCAAATATTCCAACTACTGAGGGTCCTATATAAACAATGCAAAATAAGGGGTTAAGATCAAAATAATGTAAATATAAATTTATTTTATTAATACTTCTTTAATAAGAAAACATAGTCGACATAACTTACAAAAACTACTACTTTATAACTAAAAATTATAGTTGAAACTTAGACTGTAAAACAACTTTTAACATGATATTAAAAATATTTTATTCACAAAATATTACTGACACTGGTATGGAAGTTCTCCTGTCTTCTTGTTGTTGAAATCAGGCATTTAATGATTCTTCGAATTTCAGGAATTCGCCACTCCTGAAAGTTTTGCTTTTCGGTTTACGGTTCACTTACGACCAATTTTACAAACTTTTCAATTTTGTCTTTATTGTGCACTATGTCATACGCAGCAGCCCACCCTACTCCGTAGACCTGACTGAAAACAGCAGTTGTTTCATCAATACGCTCTTTGGTTGAATTATGGTTCATTTATCATTTAGCGTAAGTGTTGTGTTGTTACGCTTTTTGTTTGATGTGGACGTCTTCACTAGACAAACAACAAAATTGCAACACGGAACGTATTATAAAAAACTAACAAATAAAATTTTCAGCACTATCTTATTAGGCGAGAAAAGGTAATTAACGAACATGTGCCAGAAAAACAACTCCCCCCTACCACTTCCCCCTCTATGACCGGTCAAATGTTCTTCTCTTATACGTCACGTGTTGTCTTAACAAATCTCGGACTATCAAGATCGTACCGTAATATAATCATTAAATACCAGCTTCTTTGTATCACACTTTAAAATAATGTGGAGACAGTTGTTTTCATTAAATAGAATTATAGTAATTTACCTTAGTGCATATAAGTATTTTATAAAATTCTACGCAGTTTTATTAGTTACGTTCACGAATTGTGGTACAAATTATAACAATTTTAAACAAAATGTTTACACCAGAAGATATATCAAATTAAATAGGGATTTAAACTTTGTATCAGACAATCATTGCAATAATTAATATACCTTCTATTAATATAAACGATTACACAAGCATACGAAAAATATTGAAAATAAAATTGATACTTATTATTTGTAATATTAATGTTAATTACGGTAACTGGGAATAATATTTAAACCAATAATAAATTAGTTAAAAAGTGAACAATAATATATATTCAATAGTGGTTGATTTTTTTGCAACGTTCTTCCCTGTGTGAAACCATACCACTGCTGTATGATATTAAATCAATAGTCTGTGAAATTCATATTACTGCTGAATTTTTCGATTCTTAAGTTACATTATCGTGTATGTGTTTTAAGGCTTCTGTTGTAAGTATCAGATGTACTATCCCGTGTTAGAAAAATTCATTCTTAGTTCGTTAATTTTTTCCTTAATGCACTTATATTAAAGGAATTATATGTTTTATGATAATTTTTAATTACTTTGAATATACTAAATCAATCTTGTGGGCATACGAGAGGAAAAAAATCAAGAGAGCTTATTAAATCTCAAAATTAAACAAAACTACTAACGTAAAGGGATTGGCAGCGTCCCAAGAATTCATATAGCAAGAAAATAACGATTTTTAGAATTAGAATAATAATCATGTTAAAAGTAACCATTTAAGTATTTATAAATTCAAGCTTTGTTCATGTTTCCTATCGACCAAACACTAGAATATAAACCGAATGATTTAGTGATAAACTCCATCAAACCATCAAAAGACGTTTCAGTATAAATAAGGTTTGCAGTGTAAGATTGACCATACTACTGACAGTTGTTCCTTCTCAGTTGTAGAGTTATTAAGTTCCGGTGGTTGAAGAGCCGTTGATGAAAATGCGAGAGGATGTTCTATTCCATGCGTCTGTCGTTAGAATAAATTACTTATTCCAATCTGGTTTGACTAGTTTTGGTGCATTAGTCATGTTTTCTTTTTATTCTTTACATGAATTTATTATATCCTCTGTTTTATATATTTTGGTTTTTAATTAATTTGATATTGGTTTCGTTATCCTCACATAACCACTAATGAATTTTCTATAATTATTAGTGATTAGTAATATAATCAAACAAATTACACATTCATATTTACGTTCTGTACTTTCAACTGAACTTTATTATCCATATTTAGTAATCCTAATGAAACTGAGAATCCTGTTGACTTCCTGCTTCTTCTAAGAATTACTAATGCTGTGTCCTCTTTTCCGTTATCCATTACTATGGGGTTTGGTCTCAGGCAATGTTCCATATATTGCTTCAATGCTTCACATTATGTTTTATTCGGTAATACTCTCGCAAATAATCGTTTTGAGAATTAATCGATGGCTGTTGTAGTGAGTGTAATGTATAGATCATAGTTGCGTCAAAAAGCTTATTTGGTGATGAACTTTCTTGGAATTTTACTTTGATTGGGTTTCTGTCTCATTTATTTTTTTTACGTACATAACATTGTTTCATATGTATTATACTATTGCGTGTTTCATGTTAGGAAAGTATGTGGTTCTTTTCAATTTCTCATAAGTTTCTATTATACCGTGGTGTTGCGTTTTCCCCTGATGGTAACTACTATCAATTTAGGTTTTTCATCATTCTCAAGTACACCTTCTAACATTGTTGCAGATTTTTATTTTAACAGTAGCGTATTCTTCTTGTATTATTTTAAATATTGCTTTAAAGTGGTCTTCGTACAGTTGTTACTTTGTTGACCTCACATAAAACTCCACGTGTTCTGTTTGGTTGATGTATTTATCCTAATAAGTCGCTTATTTGTGATAATTTTGAAAAACTGAGTTCATGGCTATGTTTGTTAAAGGGCCTTGTATATTCTATTTCTCTTATTCCTCTAATTCTTATTTTTTGTCTGTTTTCAACATTTAAACATTTGTCTTTTTCGACTGCCCATATCTGATTGTTATATGATCCTTAGGAGTGGATAGTGGCTTCGCCTCTTCTTAACGTGACTTCTCCAGATCTTTTAGTCTAGGATTTGTAGTGGTTCCCCCATATTTTGTTGGTATTCTGTAGCGTTACTGTTATTTTCTGTATTCAAGCGTGTTTTGATTGTCTAAGATATATAAATCGTAACGGTTACGAGATAGTGCAACTGCAACAAAATTTGACTTCCTTCCAAATGCTTGGCCTAGTATTCAAATTCACTCAATTTCCAAATGCATTTCAGTATTCTCGTATTTCCTTTTGTCATCGTAAAGACCCATGTCAGCGGTTTATGATCCGCTCGCAATAAAAAGACGTTTCCGTATAAATAAGGTTTGCAGTGTTAGATTTACCATACTACGGACAGTTGTTCCTTCTCGATTGTAGAGTTATTAAGTTCCGGTGGTTGAAGAGCCGTTGATGAAAATGCGAGAGGATGTTCTATTCCATGCGTCTGTCGTTAGAATAAATTACTTATTCCAATCCGGTTTGACTAGTTTTGGTTCATTAGTCATGTTTTCTTTTTATTCTTTACATGAATTTATTATATCCTCTGTTTTATATATTTTGGTTTTTAATTAATTTGATATTGGTTTCGTTATTCTCACATAGCCACTTATGAATTTTCTATAATATCCAGTCATTCCTAAGAATTGTTCGTTTTCTTATCGTCTGGAATAAGTAAATTTTCGATTGCTCTAATCTTGGTTGGATATGTTTTTAATCCATCATTTGTCACTATGTGTCCAAGAAATTTCAGTACGGTTTTGAAGAATTCTGTTTTATCCAATTGTATAGATTGTGTTGTTCCTTTTTCGAATTAACTATAATGTCATCTACATAAATCATAGCATTGGATGTATCTGCTGCCATTATATTCATTACCCGTTGAAAGGTTGGTGGTGCGTGACACACTCTAAATGGCATTCTAAGGAATTCATTGTGTCCATTATTCGTATTGTAGGAAGGATATAATGTGAATAAAATGTGTAAGGATTCCTCCTTTATCTCTAATATCCTTTACTAGAAGATTATATCCTCCTAGATCTATAATAGAAACTTCTTTATTATGATAAAAATATAATCCACCTTATTGGCAATAAGTAATTGTGATAAATCTTCTCATTCGTACCATATTTACAATTTTCATTCTTTCGCTCATTCATACAGTATTTACGAACAACCTAGAGACCTCCCGAATTCACATGGTTGTCTCCTCCCTCGCATGCGAAAGAGGAAGTGGCTCATGTCTTATTATCAATATATGATAGTATAACTCGTTTTCTATTTTTGTTTTTTTGTTTCCTATATGAATTTATTTTGGCAACTTATATTCATTTTTAAATCTCTCATCGTTTCATACCCTAATAGTGCGTTGAACTGAATGGTAATACCAAAAATTCGATTTGTTTAGCTATTCTGTTGCCAGTGGGAGGAGGTTGAGCTTCCTTCTACCCTTCCAACTATTCATAATAAATTATGAATCTTAACTGATTTTGTAATAGATATTGATAATAGTTTTCATAATAAAATCCTCCTTATTAATTTTACAGTCTCTTGGTAACGTATTTGGGCATATTTAGTTTTTCTCTGGCTTCTGCATGAATCAGCCGTTTGTATTCTTTATCGTCAATCATTAGATGTAATGAGACAATAGTTTGAGGCATATTCATTTTTGTTGATGGATCATTGTCCTGTAGCCCTAGCTCTAGAAAATGATACTGTCGTTATAATTGTTCCTTTAGTCAACGAATTTATTCGGGTTTTTTCCGATGGTCGCCTGGTTTCCATTGCCGATTATAGAGAGCATTTTCATTCCTCAGAGTTTTCTTGAAAAGGTCAAATATTAGATTTTAATAGCTCTGTTCTTGAAAATTCTGCGCTTATTGATAGTTCAGATTAAAATTTTTTGTTTATTATAATTTAGTCGATTATAATACGTTTTTTCATTTATTTTATCATAATTTGTGTGCTTCAGATTGTTTTTTCTGATTATTAATGTTGACATGTGTTCCTTTATAATCGTTGTCTCTTTCTTTGATTATGACATTTGCCTCCTGGTATCCCCTACCTTTGATTATGACCTTTGTGGTGTATGGGGGTCTCTCAATGGATCTGGAGGACAAGTTAATGCGAATCATGAATTGGTTCGTTAGATTTGTCTTTGAGACTCCGCGCTGCTTCCGTGTCTCTCACCTCATCCTCCCCTCCTTCCGTGACAATATTTTCTCGGTTCATTTCTTTTTCCAACTACTAATTTTCATCACTTTATATAAACAATTTTTTACAGTTTATATCCTTAGTCTACTCCCGGGATACAAAATCCCGTCTCTCCTCCAACATACAATCGGTCCTTCCTTGCTCTCTCTACTACACTCTAAATTCTCCACCTCCTAATATCCTCCATTCTTCATCCTTCATCCTTGCTGAACCTTAAAAGCTCTCCTTTTACAACACCTCCTCACTATCCTAAGAGATGCTCGTTAGTCTGGGAACAATGTATTCATTATATTATAAAAGGAGTCCTAGAATTAACGCAAGATTTGAATTTGCCGCCATTTGTGCAGTTAAGTGCTGGCAATCCTAAAAATAAAACAATTTGACAGCTGACAGTTTAGAATTAGTGAAAATTGAGCGTTACACGATGGAACAACGTGTTTTTATTGTTGAACAATATCTCAAAAATAATGAAAGTTTGGCGGCCGCAGTTCGAAAATTTCATACAAAAAAGGTTGGAACAGTGTTTTGACTTCATGAACTGTTAAGAGATTAATTGAAAAATTTAGGGAGGCTGAATCAATGGGAGATAATAAACACACTGGTCGTCCAAATGTCAATACCGAAGCAGTGCGTGAGAGTGTTGTTGAAAATCCAGGAACATCAATTCGGCGTCGTAAACACAGTTCATTGTGCCGAAATTGGATGATATTGATGTGGCCAATATGTGGTTTCAACAAGATGTTTCCACATGCCATTCAGCCCATGAAACAATTCAAATACTGCATGAGACATTTCCAGGTCGTGTACTCTCTCGTTTCGGTGATCAGAATTGGCCCCCTAGACCGTGTGATTTAACACCTTTAGAATTCTTTTTATGGGGTTATTTGAAGTCAAAGGTGTATGTCAACAAGCCCACATCCACCCGTGCATTAAAAGAGAAAATTAAACGCTCCATCAACGAAATTCAACCACATTTATGCCAAATGGTCATGGAAAATTTCGACAAAAGAGTGCGTATGTGCCAGCCAAGTCGTGGAGGCCATTAGCCCGATGTGTTATTCCATAAATAATCCTATCCTATTTACTTTGTAATTCAATAAAAAAAATAACAACAAAAATACTAAAAACTTTGTTTTCTATTTAAATCAAATCTTGCGTTAATTCTTGGACAACCTTTATTTTATGACTGTTATCTTTGGATTTAATATTTTTTATATAGGTCACTTTTTTCTTTTAATTGGTATTAATTTAATGATTTTTATTTATTGTCATGCTGTACTGTCTTTTGATTGTTGTTGTTTGGTTTTGGTTTCTAATAGGTAGATCCATCTATAACTTTATTTACTGAAACAAGTTAACAATTTTTATTTTATTTTGTAATTATTATTATGTTTGCTATAAGGGTTCACGCTTTATTTTATATTGCCAATATTTTTTTTCAATTGTGATATAATTGTTCTTTTTATTTGCCCGATGTGAATTTGTAACATTAATGTTTTTATCCATATGGGACGTTATCCCGGTACAAAATTCTATTCTGTTCTACACAGGTGGTCTGAAAAGTTTCCGACCTCGACATGAAGATGATAATAAAATAAATAAAAGCTAGTGAAATAAAAGCTAAAATAAAAGCTTTGTTAGGTCGGAAACTTTTCAGCCACCCTCGTATGACAGGCTACGGGCAAATAAACTATGGTGGTTATGTTAATGGTAATTACATTCGATCTGGGTTTCCAGTTAATCGTTTAAAAACATGTACGTGGCTTTGATATAGTGTAGAGATAAGTGCGTATGTTTCATGTTATAAAAGTTCTCAATTCAAATCCCTTGATAGGGGTTCGATTCCATAAAGAGAAGAGTAGAAGACTTCCAATAGAGTGTCTTGCCTTTTTCACCCTTAATGGAAGTACATAAGGTTGGAAAATAACAAGTATCGATCAATAATTTCCTGTCTTCCTTAGTCCTTCCAAGGCACTTAGTATGCTGGGGTGGCGCAGCTGTCCCGCATCTGAGTTGCTATTTATCAAACAGTTGTCAGGAAAGATTAGTTGCCTGAAAGCCCGTCGGTACAAAGAGGTATGTAAAACGAACTTTTCAATAGAATAAGTTCGCGGAGAGTTCCTTAAAACACTCCCACTGAATCGGGATGAAGAGGGCCAAAGCAGCTTTTTCTATTGCTTACGATTCTGTGCCCTGGGTGTCAAAGTAATTTCACTGTACGTTTTACATAAAGTAATAGAATTTTTCCGGTACGACAAAGAAGAAGAAAAGTTTTCCCGAGGAAGGAAATATCAATCAGACCCTGCCCATCTGTCCTGCCAGACCCCAATAAGTGAATTCAGACTGCCCGCCTACCAACTCCCATCATATCCATGCATACATGCATGGGAATGAGGCAGCTGCGGTTACTCCTGATGGCATATGGAGATTACATATAAGCTTCCTTTGCCCCTATTAGAGCTAGCACTAGTTGATACCCGCTGGTGTAACTTTAGATAGCAGGAAGAATACAAAGGAGTCTCGAAATTACTGGCAAGACCATTACGACCCCATTCTTGGAAATAGCTCGTTACTTTAACATTTTGATGTGTGCGTGAATTATTGTTTGAGAAGCAATTTGACAATATAAAATTAACGATACAACAATAAATAAAGTTAGTCAATGTAAATTAAATTCACATACCTTAACTTCTGTGGATCTAGTGTAATTTCCTAACTGTAGCAATCATTGGATAGACTAATATTTCGGAAGCAGGAAGTGATCACTGAAGAATTATAAGACACTTCTGATTTGTGAAAACACTTTTGAAATAAACGTTAACGCCTAACTTGTACTGAGAGAACACGCATGTAGCTTTAGTGGCTGCGTAGCTGATTTCCCCCAGAAGAGGAGTCCAAGGAGAAAGGATGTACAATTTATTTTTTTTGTTCCTTAACCTGTTATTGACGGATTAAAACCTCCTAAAATTCTTTCTGGGTATAGCTGGAGTTAATTGATTAAATTCAATAAATCAGGAAAAAATGCCAATAGAAAGATAATTAAAAAAATCTTAGCATTAATGTCATTGCATTCAGTTACTACCGACTCATTGATAACGAATACCTATGAAAAAACGTTTCCCCAAAAAAATTTCATATTGCATAAGGCAGCAAATAACCCAGCATTCCGTCTACACCGCTACAACCTGTCTACACCGGGCCAGAGAGCTAATAGTGCGTAATTTTAACAAGTTATAATGTAGTCTAAGAATATTTATAACTCATCTCCAATGATGTCAGCATATCTACAACAGCCCACAATCCACGTAGTATGTACACAACATATATCGTTTTAATAGCATTAACTGTATTAACTAAAGTATCTACTTAATTTATTTTGCTTTTTTTTAATTTTATTTTTTTAGAGTTTGTTAACAACTTTATTATGATGAAATCACAATCTGCGTTTACTTAATAGGCAATAAATAATTGAGATAAGTGTTTTCATTCATACCATATTTACAATTCATCATTCTCTCGCACATTTATACAATATTTACAAACAGCCCAGGCCCCCCCCTAGTCCACATGGTTGTTGCCTCCCTTGCAAGTGAAAGAGGAAGCGGAGTCTTGGGAAGTCCCCCACGCTCCCCCACCAGCCACGTCACCGGATACGAGCCAGTGGAGGTTGACGAAGAGCGCGCGAGCCACCTACGCTCAGGACATGAGTGGAGAAACTGGCTATTGCCAGGACTCCCACTGTTGCGCATTTATAGTAGGTCACGAGGCCACTGCCGTTTCAGTCTCCGAGGAGGATTATAGGGATGAGTGGAGCAGTGGAATGACTGTGCTACGGGATTAGGGTGGTTGGATAGGTTACTATGGAATTTCATGATTAATTTTATTAAGTAGGTTTTCGTTGTTTTTAGTGCCTACCTAATTACCTTTTAGTGATTACATTTTAGTAATTACCTAACTTGGGAGAGAAAACACGTTACTATTGCAAGATCGGCACCGTATATTCCCCCCTCACCCTAGCACCAGTGTATTATTTTCCTGACAAATCCATTACTAATTCCCAATTAATCTCCTTTGTAGGCCCTATCTATTCTTCAGGGTTGGGACTTCAATACAAATCACCAACAAAAGGGTTCAAGATCCACTAATATACGATGACGTGCTTTGCTGTCTGCACTTGCATGGAAACATTGCTCCACTATGTCTCCTTATCAAATCCCAACCGAAATCCAGATCTCCTTGACTTCTTCCTCTACAATAGTTTAGAAACACTAAACTATTCACTTACGCACCTTGATGACCTCTCCTCCGATCATAGCCCCTTGATTTTATTTCCCTAAGACCAATTTACTAACTGGTCTTAGTTCCTCCTTCATTTATTACGGACCCACTTGATTGGGACCTCTTCAGCCAGCTTCTTCCGCTAAGCTAAGAAAAGATTATTCAGTGCATTATGTTACAACTTTCATCCAGAGATCGGCTTGGGAGGCATCGTCACCCCGCCGTTATCCAAAATTTCACAATGGAAATCTTCAAAGACCTAATCTGATCCAAACACCACTTGAGAACACCGTGACAAAGATTCCGATATCCTTCTGATCGTCGCTCGTACAACTGCAGATTGGTAAATCGGTTATTACCAAACTTAACAACCTTCCGTTCCGATTCTTTTAATCCCTATCTCTCCTCTCTGTCTACCTGGGATAACTCCTTGTAGAATCTAACTAAGAAAATGTTAAAATATCATCCTGTTTCACATCCACTCCGTCGGGAGGTTTCACATGGAGAAAGGTCCATTGAGGTTGGAAAATTTACTCTGCATCTTTCCCGTTCTTTCACACATCACTCACTTCCACCAAAAGCTGTTAATCCTTTGGGCTTAGCTACATTCTGAAAAACCTACCTTACCAAAAATCTCGTGAATAAAAAAATTCTCCAATAACTTCCTCCTAAAGCCATGGTCTTCCTAACCTACATTTATAATTTTATTATCCGAATGACGTACTTCCTACTATTGTACTACTTGTACTAATTTCTACTATTGTCCTATTCACTTAACCTGGTAATCCGGTATGACGTGGAAGACCCAAACGATTTGAGGTAACGATGTGGAGTTTTAATTGTATCTTCATCATAATCAGCTGCACAAAATGTCTGTGATATCCTTCTGTCAAATCAGGTTCCTTCATATAAAATGTACAGACGACCACTGAAGAAGTAGCAATTAACACAGCAATTACAGTGGTGATACCAATATATTGGCTTTACTCCCTGATTGATCCCTAACCTTCACAGAACATATGAACAGGAAAACTGATAAAACAAAAACAAAAAAAATAATAATAATCATATACAAAATGTTCGCTTATTTTAACGAAAAATTCCAGTTGTCTTAAAAACAAACTCAATTTCTATAACAGTTATCAGTTGTCTCATAACCTATCATTATTCACCAGTATAGAGAATCACTCAGCGAAACTAATCACATATAGTAAACTTGAAAACATCCAAAACGTAGGAATCATCAACAATTTTGTATTCATTGTATCAAGATATTTATATCCTTATGTTTTAGCCGATCCAATTTAACATAAAAACGGTACCGGAACATGAAAATAAAAACATAAGAACTTAATTGTATATCAAATTGTAAATGAAGTATTATTCACAAGGGATTTCCTCCTAGCGTTTTTTACAACCATACATTTCTTTTTCAAGTGCTTAAATCATTTTTAGAAAAAAATACACTATTCTATGTAATGTTCAAAATCCTATATTTATATCCAAGATGAAACTAGTCGAGGTCATTGGCTCACGCCATACTTCATGCTTGATAGTAAATCCATTCAAATTTCCTACGCAACACCAGCCAACTTCCTCTATTAAACCAACCGACTATAATTCATACAGGCTCCTGCGGTGGCGCGTTTTCAGTTTTCGAGGAAAAGTATAATCTCAGATATTCCCATCTAGTAATACTTAAAAATATAAGAATATGTGACTTGTAAAGATACATTAAATTTTTTTTTTTTTTTATAAGAAAATGGTTTGTTTATTTTAAACTATAAAACTACTGCATCAGTTAGTTGCAAGTTTATATAGTTGACACAGATCATTTAAATTCCATAAATCAAAACTATCAATAATTTATTATGGTTTGTTGTATATTTTCAGTAGATAGTATACTACTGAAATATCATAGATAGATTACTTTTCCGTTTTTGTTTACGAAACAACTCACAATTGACATTTCCATAGTGAAACAATCATGTATATCAACACTAATCCGAAGTTTTCCCCTAAAGTTATTTTACTTAATTAACAATTGTTTTTTTTTCGTAATGGGACTCAAATTAAAAAAACAACATAAAAAAATAATTTTAAAGATAAAATGATAGAGATGATCCACCCCTCTCTCCCTTTTCATGTTTATTAATTACGTGATGTAGAATACTGTTCAAAATTGAGATAAAAGATTAATACCATTTAGAAATATTGTCGGCAATCGATTCCAATAAATAATAATAATTAGAACTAAAAGTTGCCTTCGACGTAGTATGCTATTTATAATTTGAATGTAAATGGTCGATTATGACATTTCAAATGGTACTCCTAGAAAATCTGAGATAAATTGTTCTTGAAAAATTAGATTATGTATTATTTACAATTCTTATTTGATCATGTTATTTCATTCAATGCTGGTTTCTTCATAAAAAAAAAAATTATTTTGTGGTTTTCAATTTTGGCATCCATGCATTAGACTTGTGTTCCATCTATAAATATGCCTTAAACATTTATGCGCCATGCTCATGGTTCAGCCTGGTGAGGTACTGCAGTACATTCTACTGTCTACAGAGATTCATACTACCTTCATACAACTGGATACTCAGACTTCTTTGAAATGAAAAAGTGGTCAAAACCCTGAATCTCCCTCCAGTTCTGTGTAAAGAGAAGTCTTAAAAGCTACGCTGGCCGATCGAGGAGAGCATTCATTCTTGCTGAGCCTGAAGGCGAGCACAACATACTTAGCAAACTGTCTGGAGAACAGTTGTCAGGGGAGACTTCTTTCCTAATATGGCCTAAGCGACAGTCTGGTAAGGACTTTGTAACCTCGACAGTTCCCTTGGTGTGAACATGTCTTATCTGATAAAGAGCTTTTTATTTACCTTAGTTTATCAGAAGAAATTTCTGTTCCTTTAGCGCTCTGGTTGCATTATCTGCTTTGCTTCGTTTAAGAAATATTTCATTATTAAGCCTCTTCAAAAGCCATTATTTTCTGCTTTATCATTTGAAGACTAAAGTTATGTTGTCTTCCATTATATGGTTTCCCTATAATATGATATTATTTTATAACATATATTTAATAACATTAAATTCTAGTTCTCTGATTTCATGGAATACTGAATCCCGCCAGTACTGGTATGATTATAACTAATTAAATCAGATTTATTTTTGCGTTACTACACAGTGAGCATATATACAATTCATTTCAAATACTTGAAAGTTTTCAATTTTATATTCCAGCTACTGCGTATCGTGAATGAAATTAATACCGTCGAGAAGGCGCAAGTGAGTGAGCTAACGATCTGCCCATACCTCGCACCACCAGTATTCACTTCCGCTTGATTTACCAGTTCCTATTTGATGCTTAGGCAATTTCCTTTACCTGGGGTGAGGCTGGCTGAAAATTTAAAATTCTTTTATAAGAAATTACTCTTCGATCAACCATTTTTTGTTAAGAAAAAAACTTTCAGAGCTGAATGGAATCGATAAATTTGCTATTGCGAAATCACAGTATGTTAAAATCACTACGACGTAACCCTTTTTAATGAATTGTTGCTGTGAAATTTTCATTAATTGAGCAATTCACTGAAGAATCTTAGTTTTAAGGCGTTTGGCTAATAGAGAAGAATACATAATAAAAGTTTATTGGATGTTTCACTTTATGTAACTTCAAATAACATACAGGTTGAACCGGAAGTAAAACGCAATACTTTAATGTCTGATGAGAGATTCATCAAACTATTATATTTTCCCATATCATCCTTAGTATATGGGCAAATATAACTGCAATAATATAACTGGCAATAATAATATAATATATAACTAAATATATATAATATGCAAATAATATAAACTAAAATGCAATAATAATATAACTAAATTATATAACTGGCAATGACAGTTACCACTTTTAACCCGATTGCTTCTGAAAAATTTTGAATGAATTTCTAAGCTACGAGAACGCTGCTCAGTATAATACCTGTTTATCAATTTTCTGTGATTTTTTTATAATATGAGGTAGGTTTTTATAATATGTGTTAAGAGCCTCCAAGAGATGTATTACTTTGTTTTTACTTGCCAAATGTAAATTTCGTTTCACATAATAATTCATTGTCCAAGAATAAAATCTTTTTTCTAATTCTATTTCTAATACTTCATCAAGATTGATTTGATTCCAGTATTTATATATTAATTATCTAATCAGATCTATATCGTTCCTGTAAGCGAATGACCTATTGTTTAAACTTATCGTAAAGTTTTGTAATTTACACAGTATTATTTCTCCAATGTCTTCTTAGAGTAATTGGATGTCTGGGTGTGATCGGTTGTCATGCGAGAGAGCTTCGAAGTTGTGAAATATTACCTGAGGCTTCCAAACACTCCCGGTGAACTATCAAATCTAACAAATGAATGGCTGTCTGGAAGAACGCAATATGTTCTCCAAGTTTTCAGGACGCTCGTTTTTACATTAACAATGATAATAACAAACTACAGCCATGGGTAGTCTCTCCTCCTCGTTATTCCAAGGGAAAAAACATTATCGAAATAATTGACATAATGCGTCCTTCATGCCAGCTATTCAAATGACGTAACCTTGGACTGTTTAAACAGGTTATGTGGCTCCAAGGTAGAAGTTTCTTTTATCAATATTTCTTTTCGAACCCCTCCAATCATTTGTTGAGAAAGAATGTATGATCTTCATTTGCTTTACTAAACTTCGTGTCAGTAACAACGACTATTAGCACGTCTTTTGATAGGATACAATTTGCTTAAAGAAGTTCAGAGTGTCTTTAAAGATTAAATCTTGCTTTATTGCTTCGTATCTACGGATAAACAATTCTACGGTAATAACGTAACGGTAGAACAACCAGGAACAGATAACGGTGCACTGTCGCAGGTTGGTCTGTCAGTTTGTCAGTAATATGTTACGAAATGTGTAATAATGCTTACAAAGATGAACTTGAACTTGAATGAAACTTAACTATGAATGTATCAGACTCACTCAGTGTAGTAAACAAGTACGAAATATCCCAAGAGCTATACAAAACCAACAATAAGTCGGATTGTCAGTTTCAGAAAATGGTAAGTAGGGTCGGCCTAGTCACTATGCCCCAGTCACTTGTGTTTGCTCTAGCGTCATTTTGGTGTTAGCCAACCTCTGTGCTAAACCTCATTTTATCGTCGTAAGATTGCGTTCATGGTGTCTTTCAGACATACTACAGGTGTAGGTATGGACTTTCTTCACTAGGGCTGCAAATTAGAAGCGGCTTCTCGGCCACTTTGATAGGAGTGGTTGACATCTATTGCTGTATAGGATGGAAGCTAACACACTAATAGTTCTTCATATCCAGTTTTATTGATTTTGTATAGTTTATTGGCATATTTCATACTTGTTTACTTGTTTACTACACCAAGCGAGCCCGATACGTTCAAAGTCAAGTTTCTTTCAAGTTCATCATTGTAAGCATTACATATTATCTTGTCACAAACAATCAGACAGTATAAATCAAATTATTCATAATATGACAATATATGTCTTGTGTCAGAGGGAATGGATTATTGATATACCATCTCACTCTGTCTAATTACTAAATCAAAAAAAAATACATTAGGTTGGCAAGAGAGTGATTTCGGTTTGCACCAGTAGATAGCGTTATGTTTGTTTCGTTATTCTTTTGTCAATGTTAGAATTTTTTCTTTTGAGATTTGGTAGTTGATACCTTTAGCTTGCTATAGAAAGAAATTCCGTCTAATTTTGTTTACAATTGTCGTCAGTTTTAACATGGATTGCAAAAAAGAGCATTTTCAACACATTTTACTTTTTTATTTTCATAAAGGCATGAAAGCGACTGAGGCTCACAAAGAGACATGTGAAGTTTATGGTGTTGATTGTTTAACAGAATGCACGTGTCAGAATCGGTTTAAAAAAATTCATTTTGGAGATTTTTCACTGAATGATGACCAACGTTCTGGCCAACCTACTGAAGTTAATGATGCCAAAATGAAAGCCATAATTGAATTGAATCGTCATATAACTGTGCGAGAGATTGCGAAACAGTTAAATGTATAACACACAACCATTAAAACTCACATAAGACATATTGGGCTTGTTATGAAGCTCGATATTTGGGTTCCGCAACGACAATGCAAGGCCTAACACATCTTTAGAAACACGTACAAAACTATTGGAGCTTGGATCTGGATTGTACCTTGCATCCCCCATACAGCTCTGACCTTGCACCATCGGATTATTATTTATTTCGAAGTTTACGAAGCTTCTTAAATGGTAAAAATATCAGTAATAACGATGACCTCAAATCGCACTGTGTTACCTGAAAGATGTCAAAAGGGCATCGAAGAGAATGTAAGATTTTTGCCTGATTAAAATTCATTTTTTGTGTAGAAAAAAATAAGTTTTTTTTTACACCAAAAAATCTAAATTACTTTCTTGCCAACCTAAATATTTGTGTAGGCAAATAAAACACTACCTCCCACCATTCATCTAGTTCACTTTATGTTCTAATGAAATAAGAAAGGGATAAAGTCAATCTTTTCTCAAAGCTTAAAGATTTTTATAGTCTCATAGAATTTCTATAACTCATCTGCGAAGCTTAACGTCCAGTAAAGTTGAAGGATATGTAAAAAACATATTATTGAACTATAATACGGATATACCCTGAGGCTGTTTTAATGAAGATTCGCCGGTAACCGGAATTACGTTACGTACACTGAATGTGAATTCAAGTCAAGCATGTTACATCACAAAATCATGGGCCTCCTCAACAAAAAAAAAACACATATTACTAATTATTTTTTCAATTACTTTAGTTTGATATCTTAAATTTCAAAGAAATGCTAACGCGTTTTTAATGATGACAGTTCAAACGGCTTTTTCAATTATAGACCATGAAAATCCAAATAGACGACTGCTATCTTAAACCAAGATATTAGCACTTAAAATTTGAAATCCTAATAAATATAATATCAAATTTTAATTTTTATCAACTAATTAATTAATCGTCGCAGTTATTTTTGAATTCTCTAGGCAAAATGTTAAAACCAAAAGCGAATTATCAACCTTCTGTTGTGAAACTATGGTAAAGGTAATTGTTATTTCATTATAATAGGTTTTAAAAATGCGTATTGGACATCGAAATATTTAAATACATTACACAAAAATGTAAAAAGAAACAAATATTTTAATTAATCATTTACATTTTTTTATGGGTATGCTGAGATTTTCCGCGCTGTTGCATCATGAAATGAGTATGTTTCCTATTTTTAGGTTTGAAAGTGAACTTAAATTAACATGAAACTGTTTTCTTACGCTTCAGTTTTACATATTTACTGTACTTTAATAACTTATATAGTTTAATAGTTTAACTATATGCAATGAGTCCATGTAACATAAAATGAATTGTCTCACTTTAACAAAGCAAAAATATAAATACACCATCATACAAAAGACCCTTGGAACCAGTGAACTGTTGAAAAGCGAATGAACTTAAATTTGATTTTATGAAGTTAATAAGAGAAAGTGACAAGTTCCCGGTTGAATGACTATCAGATTGAAATACTGTCGAATAAAGCAGGAGACTCACCTGAATGAAAAATACAAGCTGATCCGGATTTAGTAAGCACAGCTCAAGGCTTAGAGTTTTCTCGAACAACTTTGTAAACTCCAAGAGCCGACCAGCCTACCAGCCAATACTCAGCTGCAGAACAAATGAGACGGAATCTAAACTGATGGAAGTTATAATCCCTGAATAACGTTTTCTAAAAACCCTAGAGCCTACAGTAAATTTTCATTCACTCTCAGCTCAGTGGATGATGAAATTTTAAATTACTTAAATCCGTAAAATATGAAATACCACATACTGTACCATAAAATTAAATCATAAACCAATCCTTAAATTATTTCACAGCTTTATCAACCTGTTATTATGCACACAACTCAGCCAAAATCTCTGTAAACTCTACTTGTGTGTAGATTTGAGCATATCCTTAAATGAATAAACCATAGCAAAATCAATAATATTGCCATTTAACTGATGAGTATATTACGTTGTTAACATTCTCTTATTTTGAACTATTTGACAAAAAACTCTAACCAATCTTTACTTGAAAAATTACAATTTGCTTGTATAGCATAATTAATTAGGATGTAAGGCTCCATTTATACTTATGTTTAACTTTCATCCATACAATATATACTTACGCAAGTATAACCAAAAATCATTATTATTGGCAGGGTGCTCACTCTTTCAGAGATAGCGCGTATGGTGGAGCACATGGTCGGATATTGGCGAGGTCAAAAATTGCAGAGGCAGTTAACAGTTAATTGTTTTTTAGCAATTTTCAAGTAAAAGTGGAAGTTTATAGCCCATTCCAAGTGCAAAGTTGTTTTGCCCTCATATTTCAGCTCATCTATGTATTTTTTTCTACTCATTATGTTACAGAATGTGCTGTTTTAAATTAAGCGACGAAACTATTAATTTGAACAAAATGTCTAATATTTTAGTTAATTATGCCAATTCCATCGCATTTTCCAATAACACATAAGCTATAAACCTGCCCATGATATTATAGTTTATGTCATTGTTATAACTTAAAAGGGGGATAACCCTATGTTTTTTTAATATAGTTGGAGTTGACATAGGAAAGTAGTTTTTTAAATGGACAGCCATGATTGACCGACAATCGCAAAGCAGTAGAAATCAGGCAATAATGAACCTACAAAAACCGGTTTTTTATTCATATATACATTTTAAAATGTCGTTGAAATGTTCCGACAGTATGTCACATATATAAAGTTCCTTATATAGAGCCAGCCAGTGGAGCTGGTTGCCCCATATGTCACTGGTTATATTTCCCATTGTAATATAACCATATGGGAATATAATGCCATAACTAGTTGAAAGTATACTTTACAGAGTGTCATATATCTAAATAAAGTATAGTTTTAATGGATTGGCAAGCATTTTCCAAAAAATAACCTTAACCCGAAATCGCCATAAAGAGATATTCTAATCACACAACTAATTTCGGAGCACTCTCGATTCCATGCTCGGATGGACCCATTCTGGCCGGTCGGAGGTACGCGGACCTGAACGACAATAGCCCCACGGAACTTTTGGACACCTGCCGTCGACGGATGGCATAATTGAGTTGGGCCGGAGTCAGTTCCAGTTGGTTGGACCTTTGGGCAAGAAGGTATGAAGTTCCTGCAGACTATGAGACCATTTCAGATCACAGCAAGAGCCAATCAGCTCAACTTTTGCCAAAACAAAGCTCTACAATTCGCATCTTAGGCCAATTTGATGATAGATAATAATTTTGCAATAAATTACAAGCTATCTCAAATAGTTTTCAAATGAGTTTCGTCATCATTCGACAGGGTTCAGATAAACAATAAATAAAGTTACTAAGTAAAATCTTAACTCTAAGCCAGTTGATAGAGTATGGTTATAAATTGGCTTCTGTTGATAAGAAAAAGTCGTTAGGTTTTCTGGTGTAACCAATGTTGCACAAAGGACGATGAAAACAAAGGCGTAGACACTAATTTTACCCTCCGATGAGAATCCTGTCCATCGGTAACCTTCAATTCGGTACCGCTTCCCATGTCCACTACTGTTAGATACATAAGTTTTCGCCTGACCCTCACACTTAAGAGACATGAATCCAACACATAGTTTGAAAAGTTATACAGAGTACTTAACAAAAACCATATATCCCCACTCCAGAAAACAAACTTCACTTGTACACACAGTTGCTAAAACTAATTGGGACTTACGGAATAGAACTATTGGGGACATCCAAACCATCAAACATCAAAGGAATCCAATCATCCCAACCCGAAGTTCTCAGAACTGTAGTCAACGCTTCCTTTTAGATTACTAACTTATCCCATTCCATCGGAACCTATCCGCCTATCCAAATACACTCGTTATCCTTTAAGATTCATCCTTACAAACGTCCTCATAGCCTAAAACGTTGATAATATCACGATCTAAGTATATCATGGGGTCCTGGAACTGGCATCCGCCCCCTTTCATGTCCTGACCGTCTGTGACTCTCTCACCCTCTCTCTGGTCTTTGCAGCAAGGTAAACAGTCTTACTTTCACTAGCTCACTTGGGGAGTAAAATTTTTTCCTTAATAACATCGATTAAAAGTTAACAACTCGCTATCATTATCCAATGATGATTTTTCTACGATTTCTTCTACTCACTTATGCTCCAATAATAAGTTTGATACAAATTTTAAAACTATCTTTTATTCTACTGAATAACTCAAGCACTAACGAAAGTTCTACTGAGTTAATTACATTTACGTAATGCAGAATCAAATGACCATACTAAATTAGTTGTTTGATAAATTGTACTGTGGTACTAAGAACTTCTAGAACATTATTTTTTTGTAAACCCATCTTTAAAAATCACAGAGGGCCCATCATTCGAAAGTTTCTGTAAGATGATTTGTAGGACTATTTTTGGTACAGAACTATGTTTCTAATAAATAAGTTCGATAGGTTTCATGATTAGGTCAAATATATTTCTGTAGCCCAAGACTTCTCTAAAAAAAACTTTATTTGGTATAACACAAATGTGCAATTAGATTTGGTTGTAAACTAAGAGCAAACTAGCCACATTAATGCCTGAAGGGAACCGACACTCTGGCTTATGCCTAAGAGGTATTTATCTGTGTAGGAAAATAATAACAGTACATATATTACTGAAAGGTCGTGGGAGACAGATATTCAGAATGGAGGCCTGGGGAAGGAAAGCTATTGATAATTACAATAGAGCTGTTTATAAGTCAAGAGATACAGTTTTTAGGATGTTATTGATAAACATACCATTTGTTAATGATAAGATTACATATATTACATAACTCTCGTTGTTTTCTACGATTTCACTGTGATTCTGCGTATACATTAAACTTTATAACACACATTCGTAAAAGTGCTTTATTGTCTTGAATTTAAATATTATTAGTGGGCAAACCATCGACTTATTACTAATTAAATACTATAATTAATTCATCCTGATAGAAATAATGTAAAGCATAATATAATAAATAAAACGAATTAAAAATGCAACAGTTATCAAAATTCAGTACCCATAATCATTACTGGAGAAATATGTGAACCAAATTTTATAAAAATAATAAGGTATTTAGGCCGGATTCCGGGGCTTTGGGTACGCTAAGCCAACGCGACAGTAATGCGCGACAGGTGGGATATAGCCACAGCGCCCTGCTTATCCAAGCTGTGTCGGTATATGTGGGCACACCAATTTCACGCACCTAGGGATACAGCATTTTGAACCGAAAACAAATTTCATGGAAGCATCCGAAAATGCTGCTCTCTGGAGTCATCGACTCGTTTTAAACAATTTAGCTGAAATAGAGTAATTATTTGTTACGAAAAATGGAGCATTGTTTAGTGTTGCTCTCAGTCATTTCAATTTTTCAATGTTTTTTCTGTTATTTCTGTTTTACAAGCATGATCTTTTATACTGTTAAATAAACATGCCTTGACATGAAACACGCTTTAGAACGTTTGAAATTTAAATCAACGAAAGTTTTACAAATCAATATTTAATTAAAGAAAAATCACTGTTAATTTATCACGTTAAGAAGCTAATTTGTTAAACAAACTTAAAATAAGAACTGAAAATGCCCCAACTGAATTAATATTATTATTGTATTATAATGAGGTCAGGTAATAAAAATAAAATGTATTTAATTAATTCTAAAAAGTCTTAATTACAAGCTTCTCAGTATAGCGTTGTGATAGTGCAACCCTCTACGAAAAGCGAAGAGCTAAAAAGATTCAGTCTTAAAGATAATAGAAAAAGTTCCTTCACGTGTATTAAAAGTTGGAAATAATCATTTCTAATTTAATTTTGTTACACAATTACATAGTTGTACTGTTTGAGAAAATGAGAAAAAAACTTTATAGTAATAGGATATTTTAGTTGTTAGGCACATAAGAGTTGTGTTCGTACCATGATGGCTATATGATATGATATCTTATCATAAAAATTAATTAGCTACAAATAAGTAATGTCGAATTAAATTAGTGTACTGAACTCTTGGCTTAAGATATTGTACCAAGTCTGTCCGAACTGAAATGCGTAAAATATGTATGAAATAAATAATTACATTATTTAAGACCTACAATTTACTCTATTTATAAAAACTTATTATTAAAAACCACCATTCTTAATGTGTATATTTAACACTAAATCTGGAGAAAAATAATTAGTCCAGAGGAAAATATTTCTCATTATACCCCAAGAGTCATGAGGGACCTCTACTTAAAAAACGGCCCTAAGACTTTTTCCAGTGCTTAATTAAGAATCTTACTTTAGAAATTTTTTCCCGTCTCTAACTTCGCTCTATTGTTATTTTCCTTTCAGTCTTGAGAAAACTTTTAACATTGTTTACTTTATACTTAGCACTTTATACGCGTCTGTTTATTTAACAATCTAGTAGCTTAAATACTATATCTTTAAGGAAAAAATAGCATCAAGAAGATATTATTACTAATTTCTAGATGTGTTTAGATATATTTCAGAGATATATTTAGTAGCTCTGACGGCCTGGTTTGTATTTTGGCAAATCCAACACATAAAACTGAATTGTAGAGTGTAAAATTACTGCGGTCAAATAAGTCCCACAATCATGACCGATAAATGTGTCATATTATCAAATTATTATTACTCTCAACCTACACATAACATTAAAGCATTCCAATACCCCACCATATTAGAATAGTAGTTTTTTGAAAAGACGACATCCTAAAAGGGGCGATGATGAATGCTTTTCTTGGAATGTGCTGTTATAATACCGTAGGGGATTTCTTGGTACTAAAATAATCCCTAAAATGAATATAATCTAAGGTGTATCACTGCCAAATTGAAAAATATATTCACGATGTTTTTTCAGAGCATAATTTTCTCGAAATATTTTTTAGTCTAACTTTTTTTTTTTGAAAAAAATAGATGTATTACTTTTCAGATTCAACTTTTCCTGAAATAAATCAAATTTTACCTATTCAGGTGTTTGCTGCAATAAATGTTCTAAACATGTGTTTTAAAACGAATATAACCTGCTTAGGATCGGAGCAAAGTTCCTCCTCTTTAGATCCGAACATATTCTTCTACAAACAAAAAAATATGAGAGTTTCTGTAATAGGATACATATCTTTGGATTGGTATTGAAAAAGATACATTTTTATAAATGTTTCACTCAGGGGGTGCGTCAAGAAAAGAATTCCGCAAGCACTAAGATATTTATTGCCGGGCCTTGAAATAATGCTTAGCACGATAAAATGAGATAAAAAACGGATTTTAAGGAGCAGTGTCATTTGTAAAATATTGAGTTTCAATAAAATTGACCTGGAAAATTATTATAATTCAATAATATTAACATTAAAAAAATAATCAGGAAGCTCTGCTCTAAACAAAAAAACTCAAACAAACTGAAAAATATGTTGTTACAATGATCAACGAATGGGCTAAAATAAAGATTGGGTAGGTTAATAAATTAAAATACACCTATAATGCAAAATATCCACGTCAAAAACCGTAAAAAAAATTAATATAAACCAATAAGAATATAGTTTCTATTAAATCCCATGCAAGAAAAATAGTGAATGAAATCTTCGTTGATGATTTGGAGTAAATTTAAATCATATATTCAATTGATTATTAAATTAATGCAATATAAAGATAGGCCAAATACAAGAAAACAATCTAATTGTTTTTCAATTACTAAGTTTCATACAACAAATGAAAATATTTATTTATATATTTTTATAAATTATAACCAAATAAAACATTTAAAACTTCTAGATCCAGATTGTTGTAGAGTATATATTTTGTTAAAATTTAAATTAAATGAATAAAGGGGTTATAAAACAAATAAAATTTAATAAATTAAATATTTGCCTATATATTTGCTGGTATATTTGCATCTGAAGTAGCTATACTCCTTCTTGGCAAGCTGAAGTGTTCTCAACCACTATAGTCCCATCACAAGCAGAATTTTAAGCAATTATTAACTAAAATATTTGGTTGTTGGTATATTATTAAAAAATACGTGCTAAGATTTCAATGAGTTGGTACATAAATTTAAGTATGCATGTTTCATATTATTTTTTATTTATTAGACACCTGAAATTTGTTTTACATTTTTTTTTTTTTTTTACTAATTCTTATGCGAAGAAGGCTTCGAAAACGCTAGCGTCAATATTAAAGGTAGAAGCTCTTGACAATGTTACGGGCATTTTCGGCGGGTCAGGAATGGCTTCCTGGTCACAAACGTACCATCACATAAAGTAGTAATTGATAAACAATAATTTCAGTGAACTTTTTTAGTAAAAATAGTATTAACTAAATAGAAGTGTACTAATATAAATTTAATTAATTTTTTTAGTATAAATAGAAACTAAAATAAGTAACATTTAAATATCCAGATGATTTCTAAATATCTTAGATAGTAACTATTTAAGGAATTTAACATCTACTATCTCTCCTCAGCTTAATTTATTTTGAACCCAAAACGCTTGGTTTTATTTCTTGTGTGTTCTATTTTTTCTTAATGTACACACTCCACACCGGCACTACACAATCAATGGTAATATTTTACGCAGAAATAAATAGTAAAAGAAGAAGAATTTAAGAAGAAGAAAAGAAATCCCCACCGAGTAGCTTTCAATTTCTATGAAGACGCACACCGAATGGATTGCGCACAGTTCAACAGTGGCAAAAACGTTAAAAATAATGATTAGGGATATAAATGAAATATAAACGCCGTTGGCAATTTTATGAGTTGCAGTCCCACTAAAAAACTGGATTTTTTTTTTAATTTTAGGAGAATTTTCTAAAAATATTTATTTCCAAAGTAGCAATCTTAAAACATCCAGCCCAAATATCAAAATTCCACATGCCATAGTAAGAACATGGTTAATAATTTACCATAGCTGTTAAATGTACGAAATTTTGAAAAAACGTTTTTGAGTTTGAAGACGAAAAAGGGATCTCACTACTAACAGTAACTTTTTTCCTTGTAGGCTATTGTTCGAGGATAAAAAATAATCTACGAGTATTATTACTATTAAATAAATAGAATCATTATCTGCCTTTATAATAATAACGCACTTACTTAATGTTGGAGAACACCGTTTATAGAAGTGAATAAAATTAAAATGTTAGAGGTGAATTGCCCGGAGGTGAGGAGTTGTTATTTAATTATTAACTACCTTACCCCTGAGCTGCTCCGAATGAGGATGGCCATCGCTGGGAACAAGCCTATTAGGACGCCATTCTGAATGTTTCATTCCCTCTAATTGTGTTTTCCTTCCACGGGAGGGGTCGTGCTACGGCTGGTCCCTGTCAGCCCAATATCGGATATCAGGAACTTTCATCAGGTTTTAAACCAGAAACCTGTCTGTGCCTTTCTTTTCAAGGGTTTGAAAGTTTCCTGGTTTACCCATACATTGTGTATACTGCCAAAAAAAAAATCACGAGAGCTAAGGTAACAAATAAAAGGTATTGTTGTGCTGACTAAGAATACGTATGGGCGTTTATTTTATCAATAATTGTCGATCAATAATACATTTTTAATTCATTTTATTATTCACACGATAATCATTTTAATGATATTTTTGGAATCAAACTAAAGTTATTTATTATAATTAGGTTGATCTAAGGGGTGAGCAATCTGATGAAATCCCCTGAAAAAGAGGGTCCCTTGCCTGTGCAGGTACCTTCAGGTAACCCTTAAGGTTGTAGGGATTCGTTTTCCTGCACTATGTATACCACGGTAATCTGCTGCTTTAGTCTTTTTTCACGGTTAGCTGAGGCCTCGCCGAAGCAATACGTTTTTTTCCTTTCTATATATATTTTAGTGTTTCTTAAAAGTGGTTGTCAGACATCAGAAGCATCTAATCCTCCTTTAGTACTCACAGCCTTGCTTCCTGAGAATCCTTCTCGATCCAACGATTATCACATATAGAAGACTAACGTACAGCGTCCCTGTATCTGACTTTTTGAAGCGAATTAACTTTACATTGCTCCACCTTTTTTATTGTTGCATCGGTTAATTTTTTGATTGTGAAATTACTACTCAACTAACATGTATACACTATGTTTGCTTATTACTCCTGATGTATGCAGACCTGGAATTGTATATGGGTGTTTAGACAGCAGCAAAAATCACTACTGGCTAAACACTAGTATGCCAATGAATTTGATCTCGTACCCTTAGATCCTTCAATAATAACATTTTTTTTTCTTAGTAGCGATAACTAAATTCTTTATAATATATGTTGTCTTTATTACACTTCGCAATCATTTGACTAGTAAATTTAGCATTTAGTTATTAGAGGTAGCATTGATTTGTATTAGTAACATCAATTTGAAGGAAGTAAACACAGATTTTTTTAGATGAATAGAAGGCAAGACTATACAAGGTAGTTATAATGCATTCAGTCATCCAGCATTGTTACTCTAAAGGTAGTAGATCTCGTGGCTAAGATATTTAGTGTGCTGATAGAGCTAAGTGGACAAAGCTAACTGAATTACAAGACCAAAAGGTTAAATCTCCAAACTGTTATGCATTTTCTTCTTTGTTATGTGGGGATGGCGTACGTTGTTATGTGGGGAATGGCGTACGTTGTTATGTGGGGAATGGCGTACGTTGTTATATGGGGAATGGTGTACGTTGTTATGTGGAATGGCGTACGTTGTTATGTGGGGAATGGCGTACGTTGTTATGTGGGGATGGCGTACGTTGTTATGTGGGGAATGGCGTACGTTGTTATGTGGGGAATGACGTACGTTGTTATTTGGGGATTGCGTACGTTGTTATGTGTGGAATGGCGTACGTTGTTATGTGGGGAATGGCGTACGTTGTTATGTGGGGAATGGCGTACGTTTTTATGTGGGGAATGGCGTACGTTGTTATGTGGGGATGGCGTACGTTGGGGTTATAAGTGTAAATGAGTGACATAAAAACGGGCATTGGTTTTGATTTAACGTACAATATTTTAGTTTGGCACGTCATGTAATATTGACATGGTGTAATGAGAGATTTACAGTTAACATCAGTTAAGAGTTGTCTGGTTTGCCGATTAGTATTCTGATTTTTTTTTTGCTTATAACAACAGCCTTCCTTATAGAAACTAACCACGCTATTTAACGAATGTAAGCACTATTTGATTCTTAGATGCACTTGACCTTTTAGAACACATAAAATTTACCGACTTATACTAAGGAATACTTGGTCTTGAGCGATTTTTAGTATTTTAAAACTGTCAACATTGCAAGATAATATGCTCGCTTTCTTTCTCTCTCTCTCTCAATTATTGTTACGCTAGGATGTTATGGTCTGCTCGTACCACATTAACAGTCTATATATATAACATTAAACCCTCATGGCTCCAATTAGATGGTGGTTAATTGAAGAACAATATTGTAAAGAATTTAAGGAAACATCCAAATTCGTAGCTCAGGGATTGTTAATTATGATAAAATGCGAAGAGAACTCGCCGAAATCATACTACCACCGGAGCGGAGTTACAATTGGGATGCCGAGAGACCTGCCTGCAGCAAACCCATAGTCATTGACAATAATTCCAGTCGAGAAATACGGGGGCTGTTGTTCAAAGTTCGCCATTAACTACGAAGCAGCCCTTTGTACCGGAGAGGGAAACGTCTGCAATAATTAGAAGCTTGAGAAGAATGCCGAGAAAGGTAAGTTAATGATAACAGTAGATTTTCCACTGACACGTGGCTGTTGTTATTTGTAATAATTCAGATATTGCAAAAGTTCAAGTGTGTGGCTTCGAAATTAATTTTAAATTAAAATAATTTAATTATAAAAACAAAAGCTTTTATGGAGTAACTTTTTATTCAGATAACATAGTTAGGAATAAAGGAACTAGGTGTTATTCATCTCCCTTGCAGATCTGAATTTCCCACCAACCATTCACGGGTTATACCGCCTCAAATAACTTTACGCAAATCTGTTTTTTTCTTTTTTTTCCCTTAGCTCTCAAATTTTTAAGATAGGGAATTTATTTAGGGTGAGCGGATCCTTCTACTAGGAGAACCTGTTTGAAGGTGGAGTGAGGGAATTAAGGAGTATGGGAAGCCTGGGTAGAGGTGGAAATTTTGCGGTGCAGTGGTGAGAGTCCACTGAAGCCTGAGCCTAGAGAGACAGTTGGAAAGCAGTGATGGGTGCCCGTCAGAGGCTTGTTGTTGGTTGACCAAGGGCCGTAATGTCCACCATTTGGTCTGCTTTCCCAGATCTAGAGAGTGGCTATCTTGCCGGTAGTGGTGGGGGTGTCAGGTCTTGGAATAGGGGGTTTTGGCAATGTTTCATCGAGTCTAAGAATTTGATGTGTCTTCTTCTGATGGCTTCAGTGGGGACCTCAAACTTTTGGTGGATGTCAGGAGTCTTCATTTCACGAAAAGGGGTATGCCATAGTGCCGTGCGCAGGATGTTGTTTTGGAAGCTCTGGAGTCTAGTTATGGTGCTGGTGTGGAGACAATGGAAAAGCGGAGTTCCAGACAGCAGTTCTGGCCTCAGGACGCTCTGATGTATGAGCAGTTTCAGCCTCAGGGGTATAGCCAGCTTGTGATGAGATGCTGGAGAGAGTAGTAAGTCCTTCGTACTCTTTTCAGCTTCTTCTGCAGGTGTGTGCAGAACGTCATTTGTCTGTCTAGGTAGTATATGCTATTGGCAAGTTTGCAATTAGTCCCGTCTATGGTGAAGCTGGGTGAAAGCATTCTTTTCCCGAGCTGGAAGGAGAAGACGATCCCTTGAGTTTTAGCCGGGTTCACCTGAATTTGGACAGCTTGGCGGTTATTAACTGACTGGCACCCTCTGCAGCTTTTAGCGCTTTCACTGGGTTGAGGCTAGTGCTGTAGACCCCTATGTCGTCTGCATACGCCACTACCTCACAGTTGGAGTATGATGCTCCTACTATGTGCACGGTGTAGATGTTGAAGAGTAGCAGTCCCAGCACCGACCCTTGAGGAACTCCGACCATGAAATCTCTTCTTGTGGTTTATATGGCTCCTATTCGCACAGAAAAGGTTCTGCCTGCGAGATAGGAAGCCATTATGTTCTGTAGTCGATATATTATAGTATGATTTACAGAGTCGAATGCTTTCGAGCAATCAAGGGAGATCATCGCAGTGACTGTGTTGCTTGGCATGTTCGTTGTAACGTGCTGCTGTAGTTTCACCAGATTTGAGGATGTTCACTATGTGAGATATCCCCTTCCGTGGTAGCTGCTTCAGAAGGATGTTTTGGATGTCATCATCCCCTGGTGCTTTGTTGCCTCTGGTGTGACGAATGATTGCTGTAACCTGGTGGTAGGAGGTATGTATAGTGGTGAGGGTTGGGGTCTGCCGGTCGGGCGCTGTGATTAACTTGCTGTCACTATCTCCTTTCAAGTGGTCGGCTAGTATGTATGCCTGCTCTGCAACAGACATGAACTGCCCGTTGTCTACCAGTCTTACTGCATTTTTTTTTATTACATTGGTTTTTACCAGCCACCAAAATGCTTTGTAGTCACTTTGTAAACTGCGGAGACGTTCACCCCACATTGAACTCTTCCACTGGATCATTAGAGATGTTATTTAGGTAGTTAGAGCGTTTATCACAGGCCTCAGGTCTTTGTTCTTCGTCCGGAACCACCTGTTTTTAATATTGTTGCGTTGCCATATCAATTGCATGATGTGTTCCCGTGGCTTCCTCAGGGAGGTCGGCACCGGGACGAACTTTGGTATCGAGACATCAGCAGCTTGGACAATGGTGGACTGCAACTGATAGATGGCGCTGTCGACATCCCAAGTATTTCTGAGTGGCGCAATTGAGGCAATTCTGCATTAATGAGATGCTTATATTGGGCCCAATTGGCCTCTTGGTAAACATATCTTGTAGCAGGTGGCTCCGGAATATCACCTTCTAGCTCATAGATGATTGGTCTATGATCTGATTATTCAAAATCGAACGCCGAGCAGCCGGTGACCCGATGAGGTTGTTAGGTAAGAAGTAAATCTTGTGTGGAGGTCCTATTTAGGTTGCCATGTTGCCTAAATGTCGGTACGCCCGGGTGGATCACTGTGAACGGTGTCTTGATTATGAGTCTGCCGAGGGCATTAGCTGTTGTTCCACTCCACCAGCTATGATTGGCATTGAGTTCTCCAATGATTATGTGACTTTTAATTTTGCTGACCTGGGTTATTAGGAGCCTGGCTGTCATTAGGTTTGTTCTAGGCCTTCTATAAATTCCAGTCACGATAATATTGGTTGTCAATCGTAGTTGGAGAGTGACTACATAGTGGTTCCCGTCAGATGGCACCACTGTGTTTAGCCGTTTACATGGTACTCCCTGCCTGACTAAAATGGCCACGCCCCCTGTTGTTGTTTCCGTGTCCTGCCAGTAGGTAGAGTAGCCTGGGAAACGACAATAGCAGTCCTTCTTTAGTCTGGTGTCTGTTAAAATTGCAACATCCGGGTTATGGCAACGTAAGATAGCCTCGACATCGCCTTGTTTGTGCCTAAGGCCGCAAACGTTATAATTGAGTATATTATGACCTATCATTTTGTTTTTTTTATTTCAAAACCTCATACAAAAAATATGTAATGTACAAAAATAAATAACACAATAATGGAGATACAATTTTCATTTTGTTGCTGGTCCATCGAGTTTTGTAAGAACTCTTTCTATGAGACTAGTCCACTGTGTATGATCATGGTGCTTAACATATTGAACATGGTGTCCATGGTTGAATTGGGTGTGGCCGCGGGTACGGGAAATTTTTCCATTAACAGGTGCTGTCCATTGGTCACCTGAGAGTAAGAAGCCGTTTGTCGTGGTGGTGGTGGTGGGGGTACCGGAGCGTATCGAGTGTCCCTAGATGACGCAATAGTTTTATGCTGGGTCTGGCGTCTAATCTCCATGGTCTGCATCAGTTTGATCCTATAGGGGCATCGCTGATATGATGCAACATGTCCCTCCCTGCAGTTATCACAGCGTAGGGGTACCGCCTGGTTGCGTTGGCATTCCTTAGTTTCGTGAGGCTGGCTACACCTCACGCATTTCGGTGATTACATTATAATTTTGAAGCAATATCGCCTGGTATAGCCATATTCCTGGCAATTCTGGCGCATGGGGATGCCACGTTTCTCGTTATATGTGCTTACGTGGAATAGCACATTATTTACATGTCGGATTTCTTTAAGTTTGTCCGCAGTATGTGTGGCGTCCTGTATTACGAGAACTGGCTCAATTTCGGTTTTGGCGCCATTGTGGTCACTTTTTCTCAGTCTGTAGACCGATATTACACCGCCTGCAGGAATGATATGGTTTTGTATTTCTTCGATGGGATGAGCTAAATCGAATCCGTGTAATAGAAACTTTTTATTCGGTTTTGTTCCCCTCGGGGCGTAGGTGTGGAAAGGTATTTTAGCTGCTTTAAGAGCGGCAACTGTTGATATTAAGTCTTGCTCCGTGTTACAAAACACTTTAGTGTCCTGTTGCCCTTTTACAACTCGGTATCCCGCAATTTTGTGTTCGGTTAGTAGGCGTGTAAGGTCATATTTATTTAACTTCCCCATGACTAGGGGAGGTATTGGCTTGGGCTTAGTAGTTGTGGGCTCGGTTTCGGAGCACGTTGTTGAACCGTGTTTAGTGGTCCCAATGAGTTTGTGACATGGGTCGCGGTCTGGGGCACTGTTCTGGGTCGACAGTGTCGTTTGGGCTGTTGGAATCCCTCAACATTGTCGGGAATTCGTTTTTGGGGGAATCACGTAAGTCATATGTGACTTTTCTGGGGTTCTTACGGCTTGTCATTACTCTATGAAGGTCCGTGCGACGCACGTCTAGTTAAGAGGGAGAGCCTCACTTATAATAGTTAATGTACTCACCTGTCTTCACGGGAACAAAGTGCCACTGACTAAAAAAATCAAAACTTGATAGCATCTCTTGTTGTTCAGAGACTATGCATTCAGTTTTAACACAACGAGAGCTAGATTAATTTCAAGAGAAGATAACTTAGCTCTCTAGTTAGAATTTTCGGATGAGGGATAAATATAAAATATTTAGGGTGATCGGATCCTTCTACTAGGAGGACCTGCTTGAAGGAGGTGTGAGAGGAGTAAGGAGTGTGGGAATCCTCGGTAGAGGTAGATTGTTACGGCACAGTGATGAGAGTCCACTGGTGGCTGGGCCCAGAGTCTTCTCTAGGCATATAGTGCAGTCGTAGTTAGTCTGACATCGGTGAGGGTGCCCCTTAGAGGCTTGTTGTTGGTGGGCCAAGCGCCGTTATGTCAACCATTTCTTCTGCTTTACTCGATCTTGTGAGTTGCTATCGTGCCGGTAGCGGTGGTGGTGTCATGTCTTGGAAGAGAGGGTTTAGACTGTGCTTCATCGAGTCAAAGAAGTTGATGTGACGTCGTCTGATGGCTTCGGTGATGGTGGGGAGCTCGAACTTTTCGTGCATGTCGGAAGCCTTCATTTCACGAAAAGGGGTATGCCACAGTGCCGTTCACAGGATGTTGTTCTGGAAGCTCTGGAGGCGAGTTATGGTACTGGCATGTAGGAATCTAAAGAGTGGTGTCCCAAACAGTAGAGCTGGCCTCAGGACGCTCTTGTATATGAGGAGTTTCAGTCGAAGGGATATAGCCTGGCTGGTGATGAGATGCTGGAGAGAGTAGTAAGTTTTTTTTTTTTGTTTTTTTTTGATCATTGAGTAGTAAGTTCACACTTTAGTTGCTTATATTATTACATTATTATACAAACAACTTTATTCAACATGAATGAATGACAATAAATATTCTTTACGGAAGAGTCCGGGAGAGTTAAGACTTTTACACAACGTATACAATCCACCAAGCACAAAAAACAAAACCTTTGTGCAACTGAAAAGGTTTTCTAATTTCAAACATCATCCGTGCCATCGTATTTTCTTTGTCAATCTGTATATTCTACGATAGTAATTAATACACCATATACAGTATCGAAAAAATCCTAAACGTTAAAAAATACTCAGGACTGTTTTGTTAACCTATAAAATTTTAAAATCTTAAGGTTAACTACTAAAATAATTTAAACATTTGGTATTAGTCATCAACTTTCAGGAAAAGAAGGATTTAATCTCAGGAAAAAACACCTGGGGTTGATCCCGATTGTCATTAAAAAAAAAATTAGATCCCTTATAGCATTGTTCAGTTTTATTTGATGTCATAAAATTTAACATTTTCTGTTATCTCATCAATGTCATTTCTTGATTTATTTATTCAAGATTTGATAATTAATTTTTATAGTTAATTGGTTAATTTATGTTGCCTGTGTTGTTGTGACCTGTAGATGTTCGATCTCCCTTACGGCATAAATCCACCGCATGTCTGGGGGATCTCCTGCCTCTTACGGTGGGTAGTTTCTCGATAAAAGTCAAATTTTCAACAGAGAATAAATGCATAATTACCTAAGCTCCATTACTTAATATAACTAATTTTTCACTTTTTATACCCTTTTATATTTCAATCACTAACGCATTGAATACACAAGTGATAACACTGATCGTATCAGTCATCACGTTAAACATTTTAAAGCTGTCGACTAAACTGGATACAGCTTATAAAATATTTGAAGTTCATAAGACCTCCGCTTGTTCCTGCTATAACCTGTCCTAAATAATTCAAAATTTAATCAGAGCTCTATGACCTCCCAGTGCCCTCATTACTGTGTCCTACTGCCGTTTCCAAGAAACTAAAATTGAATACTCGGAATCGGCCAATTTCCTACATTAATTTAATTTCAAGCAGGTATTTCTTGGAAAACATTTTAACATTAATTACTCATCAGAACAGACATCTTAATGCTACTTCCTAAGACTTTAAAGTATGAACTTGTGATATAGTGTCCCCATATCTTATAAAGAATTAAGGAATATTTTACTTTAAGTTAATCGTAAATGTGTAGTTTCGTTAATATTTACCAGAATCCGTTGATGTGAGGTATTTTTAAAAAGAAGGACAGTTTCAACTGGTGGCTAGTGTTGACCTAGATTTTGGGGCATGACAAGTAACTCTGGTAGGGTTTACCCTGGGTGGTCAGTCTTCGCGTTCCTCCCTTCGTTTATGAACATCGTTGGGTTATAATTAAACAATAAAAGAGAAATCTATACGTAAAATCTGGAAGTAATAACACCGTTCATAATGTTTATTTTTCCGGGTTTGTACGTAACTAAGGCAGGTGTATTGTTAAACCAGGCCCCTCTCGTATATGTATCCTCCTATGCCATACCATCTCACGTAGTTAGGTCCAAACGGCAGGGGCTGTCAGTCAGTTTTTGGTTGGATTTGGAGGAGATGATATCGCTTGGATGAGTGTGGATTGCGGTGGAACTGGCCTGGAGCATAGTTAGTTGCTACCTGACAGGGTAGCATAGTCAGCGTTGATCATTTAAAATCCCAGTGAGTTTTAATTAATAATGTACCACAGGCATTTCCAATTCATGTGAATACCATGCTATATTGAGAGTCACTCAAATTCAATGTGCTAGTTCTTTTGAAAGTGTTTTTATTTTTATCATAAACTAGTCATATCTTTGTTTGGTACTATAAAAATATGATCATTTTGGTATTCTCTGTAAGAGAATAATGACTAATCTACCATGCGTATTCATAATTGTTCTTTTGTTAATTTTCTTAATCTATAATATTTTTCTCTTTAATTGATAAAATCTTATTAGTCATAATTCTTCACATATTGTGTTTATATTTTGGTTTTCATATATTTAAAGAAATGCCATTTTGTCCGTAACTGGTATTAACAAATTTTGATCACTTGGTGAATATTTTGATTTAATTGATTAACAAAATGGTGAGATGATCCTCTTCGACTAGAATAGAGGTTTGTGTCTTTAAACATCTAGCCAAAGGACACCTGCCACCTATGCAGGAAGGGTTACACACAACTGCAGAGATACGCTGTGTAATGAAATCTCACTCTAGCTTCGGATTTAGGAGAGGGGGCAGGAGAAGCGACAGATGCCGGCGATCAACTGGTCATTTGCCGACTACAGGGGACCATCCATCACCGGCTATATGAACCCAGGCAATTAGTCACAGTGTCAGCCTTCCTTGGTGTCTCCTGCATAGTTTGTCTTCTCTGGGCCAAGGCACTACCCCCGGGCGGGACAGTCTTGTATTCGATCAATTAACTTACCAAAGAGTTCATGATGAGAAAACGATTTTGTGGAATAAGTGGATTTTTCCGTTTGTTTTTTTTTTAAATATCGACATTATGTATTGATGATTTGCACTCAAGCATACCATTCAAGTACATGGAAAATGTCAAGTTGAAAATGGCCTCATCAAGTGTCCACACGATTCTTCTTTTTTTAAGTCAAATTAAAAATAAAAAATGCTAGGTATTAATTTGAGAGCTGTATTTATAAAACCTCAACATTGGAAAAACATGTAAATGTCAGACGTATTCAGCTAAAAAATACTACTCATTCTACATATCTTCTCTTCTATATTTGTTTTTGTTTACTCCTTTTTATTAAATATGGATTTAGCCAGTTTTAACGATGATGATACAGTAGACTTTTCTGGTATAAAACAATAAAGAAACCCCACTTCCAGATAAAATCCTCGTGCCAATTTGAAAGCACTCGGTCTCTCTGTAATCATTATCGACCACTGTTCATAATCCAACGACGAAACGAAAACAGCTGTGATAATTATGAAACTCACAATGTTTCACCATACTATTTGCATCGAAGGGTAGATCTAATTAGGGTGATGGGCTGTTTGCAACATTACGGCTCCGCAAAGGTCCATCGGAGCCCTGATTAAAGGCAGGTATAAAGGGCTATAAAACGTATATTAACTTTTTGTATCCCTCTCCTGCGTGATTACGTTCAGTAGCAGGGTGAGTGGTACTCCGCTCTGCCAGAGATTGCATTTTGATGCTGATGACTAGCCCGTTTAGTTAGCGCTTTAAAGACCTTTTAATTACCTGCTTAATTCGCATCAGGGCGAAATAGTTCTCATGTACAAATCCATACTAAAAACAATCTGGACTTATCAAACCCACCCAATCCTAACAACACCAGGAAATTCACTTAGTATATTTATGTCACAAATAATTCATGACCACATTTCCTCGACAATCATAAAATGTTAAGAATTATCCGACCAACCAAATCTTTTAACGATCCCCGTTCAAGAATCACTTATCCCTACAATCTTCCTCGATTGAAGTGGAACTGGCCTAGCGGTCTTTTGACACTATTGAGATACTGTCCTCAGGTCTTCGGTTCTCACGGTCATTTTGAGTATCCACTGCTGTTACGAAACAAGGGGACGCGCTAAGAAGTAGCTTGGGGATCTCTCTGAGCAATGCCTTCTTCTAAATAGACATGGAGGAGATGACAATGATACACATGTATTGGGGATTTTTACTTTTTATAAATGTATATTGTAAAGGTTGTGTGAATGCGATCACTTATTACAAGTGTATTGCCCAATTAGTTCAGATAGTCAATTTCAACCAATGATAATTTTAATAGTGTTTTAATAATGGTTTATCAACGATATTCAAATTTGCGATTTTGAGAGTATTTCACTATTTTCATGAATGGTTAGTTACACAGCCGTTATCTTCTAATCTGCTTTCAGTCAGTCTGCGCCCCTGTCGCGTCTAAACTCTCGATATCTGTTCTATTCGTTTCGCTATTTAATCTTCCTGCTGTTATTATTTTATTTTATTCAAGTAATAATTATTAAATATAATTTAATATTTAAATAAATTTAAATCTGATGTTAAAAGGGAACTCACACTTCCTCACTTGCATAGTTACTAGCTCTATGACCGGGGCCTAATTCTGGACAGTGGTTCATTAAACTCAATCTGTTTTGGTTTTCCTCTTCATTTCAACGGTAGTATTAACATTCAATTAAAACTACCTCCCGATGAAAACAATAGGTCTTCCTGGCCCGAATTGTCTAGGACAATGGTTGATAGATGAAAAAGCATAGACTGGCCATAAATCTGGCCATTAGTCCACTATCGGCGAAGGCAGCTTGGCCCACACAGCCGATCCGATAAATCCCACCGACAACCAACCCAATTGGTATTCATGTTCCGGTCCGAAGAACTGCTGGACGGGCAATATGGCCGGGTTTTCACCACCAGTACCCTTACTTATCAGGCCCAAATATATTCATTTACTCAATGTTACTTATTATTTATTGTTTGCAATACTTATTTATTCTAATTTGAGTCATGGTAAAACTCCTATTTTTAAATAGTAGTTATAGTTAGCTTTTATTTAAAAGTATTGAATACATTTTTTTTTCCTTAAAAGCTTTAACTCTACTCAAAGTTATTTTTGGTATATTCTCTTAATTGGGCTGTCGAATTATCAATATAAATGTGTCGTATATACGTAGAGAGAGTGTTTATCGAGATACCTATATATTCCGGAACATTTCTGTCTTTTTCCCTTTCCTTTTTTTGGATTTTGAGTACATATAAGAGTTGCAATGTACCGTGAGACTTCAGATATACATATTTAATGTTTATTTATAATATCCTGTTATTTGGAAAACATAACAAATATCTTTTTAATAAAAACTGGAAAACAAATGTCAGCCTAATAACAAACATATTATTATGGTTCCCTAATTTATTTTTATTGAGAAAATTTCAAATAAAAATATTCATTTTCTTGCCTTTTTTTCAGCAGGGGTGTGTTATTCCTTTGTATTTCTAATAAATTATTTCTTCCTGAGTTCGTGTTTGAAGGACATTTCTAAATCAGAATAGAAATTTGAATAGACTTTCTATAAATGTTAAAATTGAAAGAAAAATTAGATTATCTTAATAGCTTATAAATAAAAAATCATCTTTGCTTGTCATATAACGTAAATTATAAAATTTAACAAATTGAAGTTCTGATAAATATTGCCGTTTAAGAGGCATTAATAATAATAAGCAACCTTAGTGGATTAGAGCCACAAAAGGTTATTAAAGGTTATTACAAGAGTACATGACCCAAAATTTTCATTGTGAGTTCTCTTTGGTCTGTACACTTTTGCAATCATTTAATTACTATACTGCATAAAAATCATGAATTGAAATTCCCACGTGCAAGAACTGCACCGGTACAATTGAAATATCGGGAGGGAGAAAGTGTATTTGGAAAGCACACAGAGAGTGGTCATCAAAGGCCGGCCAGTGTGCAAACAAGGGCTACTAATGAAGTTTGCATGATGGCCTCAACTTGATCGCTGGCCCGTTCTCCCCACAACAACTTGTCCGGACAGTTAGGTTGAGGCACACTTGTGCACGTCCAACTTGCTCGAGTAGTGGGTGCTGCTTGCGTATAGGCCACTTAATAGAGTGCGGGCGAATTGGTGGGGTATGTCTAGCATGCAGTTGGTCTTTGGATAAGTAGCCTTTTAATAATTACTTCAGCATTGTTATTACCTATAAGGAATTAAATTAGGAAGTAATGCTAAAATATACGAAGATGATTTCAGTGTAAAAGGTGTGTTTTTTATGAATTCTCGACCGTAAACTCTTCATTAAATTAAGGCAGTTTATGTCAGTGTCCAACATAAACTGAACTGCGGTTAAAGTGCCGAGCACTATTTCTAAACATTCATAGTTTTTTTATCTCTTTAAAATAAATCAGTAAAAAAAATTAGTTGTCAATCGGTTATTTGTGACTAAAAGTATAAGAAATATTTCCCTGATTATTAGTGATTATGTCTTAGAGTTTAGCGGTGTAATATTATTGCAAAAAATAATTAAAACTGTTAATATATCCCTATCGTATCCATAATAAAATCCTTATTAAATTAAATCCAGTGTAACCACTTGACTTGAAACTTTTGAAGCACATTCATATGCCGAGTGCAAGTTTAAATTAACTTTCTAGAGATGCTAAAATTAAAACCACGGATGAAAAATAACAAAAATTTAATTAATTATCAATAACTTTTAATTAAAAAATCAATCATTCTCTAATAAATGGTATTATTTCGAATTTTATCGTTGTAATACCCTATATTTTGACCTTTCAGGTTTAAACATTGAAAGGCTAAAGTCAATATATCCACCTCTAAATATTACTGTACGTGCTATTGATAAACCGTGAAATACTTTTGACTCATATCGACTGGTATGATTGTCATAACTGCTCGGAAATTATTTTTTTATTTATTTATGCAATAACAGATTTTATCCCTGAAATCCTGGCTGAAATACTAAACTAAAAATGAATAAAAGTCCCAAACCACCATTAGGGCGAGATATAGCGAGGAGATTTAGGGCTACAGCTATAAAAATAATAAATAGTCTAATAAAAAAGAACGATGGCCACTGGCTCCGTGCAAATGCTGACTCTGCCATGCTAATCGTCCTTTTATCGCTCCTATTGAAACAGAACAGTTCAAATATGTCGACCACGAATGCAATCAAGTTTTGCTTTATTTTTATGATTTAGTCGATTTTTTCAAAGTCAAAGAGTTTCTACCCTTATGCTTCCATCTTGTTTTTCACGTTTCTATTAATCAAAACTGCGACTAGCATCACAACCAACCAATGTAGTGTAAATATTACAAATGGGGTATCTGACATGAAGGGGGAGGACACCTAATGATCCACTTCTATATTGTTGAGGCTAATCTAGTAGATATCTTATTGTTATACCTTTCGAAAACCTCTACTTAAACGTGTCCTCAGTCTTCGTTGGATGTCACCAGTTGTAGGCACTCCTTGTATCAGTGGGTTTAAGTGTCCATGCAGTTTGTCGTTAAAGTTTCTGTATAATGTTCTAAATGCTGCCAGGAACGTAAGGAATTTTTAGGCGAGTGTGAAAGGGATAATTTCGTAAAATACTACGCTTGTGATAAGGCGTGAGGTTTTGATTGAAAAATCTATATAGTTTCGATGTAAGTAAATTTTGGCTTCGTATGTCCAAATGTACGATTTCAGTAGAAGTTTTTACGTTGAAAGTTTCTGGTAAAAAGGAAGTTTTGACTCTGGTCTAATAAACGCTTCAATTGTTTGAGCCTGTGACTGGGTGTTTTGCCGTTTCATTTCTTTGTGCGGTTTCCAAGTCAGTTCCTTGTCAAGTGGAAGTACAAAATATTAATCGGTGCTGGTTTGTGTCAAAGGTCAATTTTTTCACGAGAGAACATTGACCAAGTCGAAATCTGAACGTTTGGTGTAAGGAAGCCACAATCATATATGTTGTGTTAAATTAGCAAACGCAAATATTTTGTCGATAAGTGAGAACTTTGTTGACCTATAATATAATAGGAAAATATTTTGTTTTTAATTACCCAACAATTGATGCCTCAAAAAGAACTATCGTGCTTCTAAGTAAAACGAAGTTCGATTTAAAGTTCAGAAAACGAATATAATATCACATTTAATGACTTTTATATTATAGTCCATTAAAATCCCATAAAATAATGAATATCAGTAATTAAAAATTAGAGAACTTTAATTTGACAGCCTACTCATTATAAGTAATTAAGTAATGATTTTTTTTTTCCCATATCCCTTTTACTGAACTAAACTGGTGATGGGGCTCACCTTTTTGATCAAACTTAAAACTAACTTACATACTAAATCTTAAGCTAATTTTTCCCCGACAGTCTGTTGCCATCGATAAGGGAGGGGTGGTGGGTCCATAGTATTAAACACTTAGGTGCTGCAACGAGTCAAGAAACTTGATGTGTCTCCGGCGGATGAACTCACCCACCGACGGCACACCAAGCAACGGGTGCAGGTCAGCGTTCTTCAACCTCTCGAAAGAGGTATGTCGGACCACTTTTCGCATGATTCCATTCTGGAAGTGTTGGAGGCATTTGGCTGTATTGTCAGTCAAGTGGGTAAATAGCGGGGCACCGTTCAGCAGGGCTGGCCAAGGACACATTTGTATATCATCAATTTGAGACGAGGCAACAGGTTAGGTGAAGTCAGCAAGTGCGATAGCCGGTGAGACCTTTGTCGTAATTTTTCTATTTTATTACTAAAATGAGTAGAGAAATGGAGATGCCTATCCATTTTTATACCCATACATACACCTACGGAACAACAACAAATCAGAACTTTATAGTGAAATAATTACAATCTGCCTTTTATAAGGCAATAATAATACAGATAAATGATCTCATTCATACCATATTTACAGTCATCATTCACTCGCTCATTCATACTAGGACATGATTGGAGAAATTGGCCATTGCCAGGACTCCCACTGTCACGCGATTATAGCAGGTCACGAGGCCACTGCCGTTTCAGTCTCCGAGGAGGATTATAGGGATGAGTGGCGCAGTGCAAAGACTGTGCTACAGGATTAGGGTGGTTGGAAAGGCTACTGTGGAATTTCATAAACTTGGAAGGGATGAGTTCTAGAATGTAGGGTATATTAAGGTCGTTATGAAGGGTTTTGTTGCTGACATAATAAGGGGCATTTACTATTGTTCTCAGGACTTTGGATTGAAAGGATTGGATACGCTTGATGTTCGACTTTTTTGCTGTCCCCCATAGCTCTATTCCGTATGTCCAGATTGGTTTAAGTATAACTTTGTAGATTAGTAGTTTATTTTCTATTGAGAGATGGGATGTCCTTTGAAGTAGTCTGTACAGTTGTCCAAAGCGTCTGTTTAGTTCTTGTCTTTTTAGTCTCGTATGTGGGTTCCAGGTCAGTCGTTTGTCGAGATGGAAGCCTAAGTACCGTACTGTCTCGGTTACTGGGAGAGGAATAGAATTAAAATAAACTAATGGACAAGTCTTGCGACAAAGGGTGAAGGTAATGTGGGAGCATTTTGCTTCATTAACTTTGATCCGCCATTGATTGCACCAATACTCGATCTCGTCAAGGTGTTTTTGAAGGTTATGGGATGCTATGTCGGGGTCTGGGTGGGATGACAAGACTGCAGTGTCATCTGCAAATGTAGCCAAGAAGGTGTTGGAAGTAGAAGGGACATCAGCGGTGTATAGGTTATAGAGGATGGGGCCTAGGACACTGCCCTGTGGAACTCCTGCATTTATGGGATAGTAGTTAGAGTATTCTAAGCCACAGCGGACTTGGAAGAAGCGGGTTGAAAGGTAGGACTGTAGGATTAGGAAAAGGGTCTGTGGTAAATGTCTTTTGAGCTTGTAGAGCAAACCTGCGTGCCAAACCCTGTCAAAAGCTTGAGCTATATCGAGAAAGGCAGCAGTGCAATACTTTTTGGTTTCAAGGGCTGAGGAGATGTGATCAACAACGCGAAGGCCTTGTTGAGCAGTGGAATGTCGTTGGCGGAAACCAAACTGGTGTGTGGGAAAAAGGTTTTTGGATTCAACAATTGGAAGTAGACGTTTTAGTAGGAGTTTCTCAAATATTTTTGAGAGGATAGGGAGTAGGCTAATTGGACGGTAAGATGAGGCGTCATTGGGTGGTTTACCGGGTTTGGCGAATAGGACAATAATGGAATGTTTCCAGAGGAGAGGAAAGTGTGTCGTTCGGATAATGCAATTATATATGTAGGTTAGGAAGGTTATGGCTTTAGGAGGAAGTTGTTTGAGAATTTGAGGAGTTAGGAGATCATATCCAGGGGATTTTCTGTAAGGTAAGTTTTTCAGAAGGTATTTGACCTCAGAGGGATTAACGGCTTTTGGTGGAAGAGAGAGAGGAATAGGTGAAGTGAGGAAATCTTCCACAGTTTTGCTGTGAGTATGGCTTTGATGAGAAAGGTGAGGTGTGGAAGTATGGGTAAGATGCAGAGCAAATTCCTCCGACCTATCTCCATCCGAGGCCGCCCAGGACCCATCATCACGACGGAGTGGATGTGAAACAGGTTGATACTTTAGGATTTTTTTGGTTACATTCCACAAGGAGTTATCCCTGGTAGACAGAGAGGAGAGGTAGGAATTGAAAGAATCAGAACGGAAGGATGCCAATCGCCGCTTTACTAATCGGCAGTACTGATTGTACGAGCGGCGATCAGCAGGATGCCGGGATCTTTGCCACACTGTTCTAGAGCGGCGTTTGGATTTGATTAGATCTTTGAGATGCTGAGGTAAACGATTATGATTGTGGATTCTTGGGTGACGATGGGGTGACGATGCCTCCCAAGCCGACCTCTGGACCAGAACACCTACGGAACAATTTTTTTTTTTTTTTTTTTTTTTTTTTTTTTTTTTTTTTTTTTTTCTATAGCTCTTAAACTTATAAAAATAGGATGTAGGAAAAATAAAAGGAAAATTATTTTGGATTCATGGGTGCCTTTCACTAAGGGGAGTCCCATTTGAAGGAAGTATGAGAAGGATATTGGGTGTGGGATGCCTAAAGGAGGCGGGTGGATTCGGCAAGGTAGTGAGAGTCTACCTATAGTGGAGCCTAGTAATGAGCCTTTAATAATGTTTTAGGTAGTTAATTATATTTTTTAATTCGTCGGGTAGGAAAATGTAGTCTCTATATAAAATTTCCTGTTTATAGATCGATAAAAAGGCTCACGATTTCTAAGATAGGCAGTTCTAAGACACAGGGGTTTCAGCTTTTGAAAAAAAAAATAAGTATCAACGAAACTAATAATAATTTAGTGTAACGACAAGAGACGATTATTAATTTTTATAAAGCTTTATATGCGAAACATAATTTAAAATGCGATGACAAAGTAATTCCACTTCTGACTTCTTGAAGTTACCACATTCCCCCCTTTGGTGCAAGACTCAACACCGTTCTTTTGCCGACATGGACAAGAATGGGCACCCTTATGTGACATGACACTCCACCTTTGACACGGAACCTCCGAAGCCATCGATCTGCCTCGAGTGTCCTTCTCCTCTTTCATCTAGCAGAGGACGCTTCAGGGACTAGTAGTGTCCTATCTGTAGAGCTCTCAAATAAATATTTGTTTGTTTATTGTACATTTTTTACTTGTCAACAGTTCTTTCAGTTCATTCTAAGCAGTCAATATATAAATGAATGGAAGAGTTACAAGTGTCGGCAAGGAGGACTCAAATAGCATTGTTGTACGGAGCCCTGCTATATACTCACTTAATTGACAGCACATCTAAAACACTCCATTAATTTAAGAACGGTAACATGAGAAAAGATGTCAGACATACCTCTCTTCAAAGGTTAAAGAACACCGACGGTTGGTGTGCCGTGTGGGTGAGTTCATCCACCAGAGACATATTAAGTTTTTTGACTCGTTGCAGCACCTACAAAAGCAGTGTTTACCGCTATAGCCCCACCCCATTCCCGTATCGATGGCAACAGGCTGTACGTTAAGACTAGAGATAAGTTAGTTTATTTATATTTAGGTTACGTTAGAGGCACTGCTCATTCTCAAAGTGAGCCTTATCACTTGGCTATGTTCACTTGGCTCGCATAGACAAATTGTTTAAATCTCACAAAAGGCTACGCTAAAATAAATATAATTTGCACTATGTGCACTTATGAAGATTCCATATTGTAGAATCTATAACTCGCTCTGTGTATATTGAATGCCGAGTTTTGAAAATAAATGTCGAACATAATTGTAGATATTATTGGAAAACCATTGCCTTGGATTGTTTATTTTTATTTATTTATTTTTAATTAAGGGCGTGTCAACCACATATATTCGTAAACCGTAAATTTACAGTACAAGATATTTTTTAACACTTTCATATTTTGATGTTTTAAACACAGCAACTGTACATATATATTATGGATTCGAGTTAGCACAATAGCTAGAACCGATTCTCAGATCGAGAGCACAGGCGGCAACCCAGTCCCACCTTTCTAGTAGGTTCTATTCTCATTTTAAGGGCACGAGAACTTATCGCAGGATATAACTAAAAACAATAAGGCCTACTAATATTTCATACATCAGCATAGTCCACTGATATTCACAAAGTTGTATTGTATGATCATGAAAAAGCGCAAGTCCTTGGAGCCAAACGTGCTCTGTGAAACTTGAAGTGCCAATAAGCAACAATGGGCAACCAATGCCCCGCAAAGTCAAGGATACCGACCCACAATGGTTCACCTCGATTGAATTGACTGTACTTCCATAGCTCCTTTTCTAAAAAAGAATAGAATCTATTTAAATTAAAATTGGGAGAAATATAATAATTAAAATGAAGCTTTAAACCTTAAAAATAGAAATCATGACAAAGAAAAATGTCTGTATATGTCTGTAAAAAGTGAAATGAAAAGTGAAAGAAACGCATAAATAATGAGATGGAGATGAGGATTGGTCAGGAATGATAAAGCATTCTTGAGGATTCAAGGAAATTGAGCACTGCATTGGGGGTAGTGGGTTGGGTAATTTATTCTACCCCTACCAAAGTACACGGTTGAAATCAGAACGGCAGAAAAACACTCCTTATTTCATTCAAACACGTTTTCAAAAAAATAATAAAATAAAATACTAATAATAATAAACATAAAATATAGGTAGAATATTAACAAGTTCCGAGTAACCAACCCTGGCAATATTTTCCACTCCCTAAATACCGAACAGAAGCTTGGAAACTTGGAGGGGGTGGGAGTTAGTGATTGGCATATCGATTATTTCAGGTGATATTAGTATTTAACTATAGCAAACTGATCCAAGGTTCTCGCTGAATACTTAACGTCTTTGAAATGCCCCCAGGCCGCCGCCTCCAAGATCCAGCCCCAGGCTGAGCTGGTGATAGCTTTAGCGACTGCTATAGAACCAGTGGCAGTTAAAACTTCAAGCCCCCCCCCCTTTCAAGTACTCAACACCTCATGACTCTTTCAAGGCCTAGTCAAGAGTCGGTCGAGAGAGAGATTAATGGTCCAACTGAAAAGAAAACGGTTTCATTGTGGAGTTTAAGCACCTAAGGACTGCCTTATCCTAGCTCCTTTATGGAAATCTTCTTCTTTAAACAGGAAGCGTTGACTTTTTTTTTCTTTCATTATTAACAGCTAAGCACGAAAAGAGAGACTTGTCTTTAAATGTAATAATGGTCGCAAAAGTTATTCATTCAAACTTAAAATTTTAAGCTGCTTAATAGTAAATATGTATATATTATACGTATATATGTATATAGTGAGAATTGTAAATATGATATGAATGAGAATATTGAATGCAATTACTAATTGTCCAACGAGGCAGTTTGTAATTTTATCATAATAAAGATTTTGTATTCTTCATCTTGGCGAATAAGTCACAAGTTATGTCTTCGGAAGGCAGTTAAATAATCTTGTAGAGGAGAGTCTTTTAAAAAACTTTATTATGAATAACAATCAAAACACTGGTATATATGCAAATATTAATCAGTTATAGCGCTAGAACATACTTAAGTAAAGACTTATGCACAAATGTGAGTGTCTTGACCCGAAGCAGGTTGGCAAAGGGGTTAGGATTTTATGGGAGGAAGGGGTTACTTACAAAAAAAGGGGACCATAAGTCTCAACTGAGGTACACGTTTCTACTAAAAATGTAAGATGTAATGAGCATTATATAACTAGGCTACAATGTAAGTGGAAATGGACTGGCTTTCCAGATATTAAATTTTCAATTTTATTCAACCCATTTGCGCTTTTTGATAATCACATTAGCAAGACTATCTGATGTGCTCAAAAACTTTAACCAACAAAATTTTTGCTACATAAACACCATACTTATAATAGTAAATATATTTTTTGATTAGCATACCATAACGATATATAAACATTAAGTATCACTAGACCAAAAAATATTTTCGCAGAGAATTTAGACGGTGGCTGACCTGTAATGAATTTCACACTGAATCTAGGTGTGAACCCTTTTCTGTCTAGCAGGAGATTTAAGATATCATCTCTGGCATAAGAGTTAAAAATACATAAATGAAATATTTCAGTTCAAAATAAACATTAGAAATTCCCTGCATGATAGGATAAAAAACAGAATTTAGCTTAAAATATTCTATACTTCTCGGTTTTTATGTTGCAAAAAATTTTGTTGGTTAATGTTTTTCACCACGTCAGATTGGTTGAATAAAATTGGGAATTGAATATTTTGAAAGCGACTCCATTTCCAGTTACATTGTAGCCTTCTGAAGACGTAACTCGTGACTTATTCACCAAGATGAAAGGTACAAAATCTTTATTGCGATAAAATTACAATCTGGCCAATTTGTAATTGTTTTCAATATTCTGATTCATGTCACATTTACAATTCTTCATTCACTCACTCATTCATACATTATTTACAAACAGCCCAGAGACCTCCTAAACCCACATGTTTGTCACACCCCTCAAATGCGAAAGAGGATGAGGAGTCTCAGGGAGTCGCCCACACTCCTCCACCAGCTGCGTCTATGGATACGAGCCAGCAGATACTGACCAAGAGCGCTAGAGTCACTGGCGCACAGGACACAATTAGAGAAACTAGTCTGGCAATGACTCCCACTGTCACGTTTATCCCCACTGCAGCGTAGTATCCGAGGAGAATTATTGAGATGTGTGGCGCAGTGTAATGACTGTGGTAGGGTGTTAGGGTGGTTGGATAGGTTATTACGGCATTACGTAAACATGGAAGGGATGAGTTCAAGAATGTAAGGTATATTAACATATTTATGAGGGGCTTTGTTGCTGACGTAATAATGGGCATTGACTATTGTTCTCAGGACTTCTGATTGAAATGATTAGATACGCTTGATGTTCTTTTTTTTGCTGGTCCCCATAGTTCTATTTCGTATGTCTAGATTGGCTTAAGTATAACATTGTAAATTAGTTATTTATTTTCAGAGATGGGATGTCCTTTTTTTTCTGAGCTCTCTAGTTAGAAATTCAGGATGAAGGAAAAATATAGAATATTTAGGTTAATCGGATCCTTATACTAGGAGTACCTGCTTGAAGATGGTGTGAGAGGATCAAGGGGTGTGGGAAGCCTCGGTGGAGGTAGGGTGTTCAAAGCGTCTGTTTAGTTCTCGTCTTTTGTCGAGATGGAAGCATAATTTCCGTACTGTCTACAGAGAGTTGACGATTATACAGATTCAATGAAAATATGAAGTGAAAAGACACGCTAAAAGCAAAATAAATATATCAAGTCCTGTTTCTTTTGAACTTCGGATCATATTTGAGATATGAAAAGTTTTATTTTTTTCCATTATGTAATATAACATTTTATAAACGTTTATGCATTGAAATTCAAAAATAATGGAAATATCTTAGGAAATAATTGTTTTTGGTTTTTCATGGAAATTCATCGCGTGACTTCAAATTTTGATCGGCGTTTTACGTACTGAGAATATCCTAAAAGTGATATAACAGGTATAATAATAATGTTTACGAATAGGCCAGGTTAGGGCTGAGAGGAGAGCTTGGCTCATATTTGCTTCCCATTCTCTAACGAGTGTTGACATAGGGCTAGGTAAACAGCATGATTCTACTCTACGAACTTCCATTCACAGCTTGTATTATATAAGATGACAATTTTCGTCTGTTACCTCGGGTAGGTATCAAGGCAGAGTAAACAAAATTATAATATGTGATGCCTGCAATTATTTAGCTGTAGGTTAACAACTATACAACACATTCCCATTATACTCTATAATTTCCAAACTATTGCGCGATGAAAGGAGAAATAAAGAAACTAGTACTGCTTCTCAACACAACAAAGCTTATTGAATTCCATTGTGTAATCTTCTTGTAAGAGAATTCTAGGAATAGAAAACAACGAATGAAATTTATTAGGGAAGATAAATAGCTTCACCGCTAGGTTTAAGAGAACATTGGGTTAATCAACACTATGAGATTAATAAAAAACAAATGAAAAACGGCAGGGATAGATGGATGTAAAACGAAGAAAACTGAATTAAAATTAATTATAAAAATTCTCTCGAGAATAATTAGGCAGATTGAGAACTTATACTTTGTTTGTCAATGTTTTTTTTTTTACTCAAGTACCAGTGTGAATGTGAATTCATAATACAAAACAACTAAAGTAACATAAAAACTAGCTCCCATGTCATAACAAGATCATCCAAATTTCTGATTCTTTAATGATGTTCTTGTTGGAAATTCCTTAATTTCTCCATTTATTTAATAATATAATATTTACTAAGCCTCAGTGAGTTACTACGAACACACATTTTAGAACTGTGAACACTCAAAACTAATTCATTTCATCCTACAGCACATTACAAACGTACAATATTACAATTAATTTAAAAAAATATTTGAAATGACAAAAAGTATACTGATCTACTTTTTAAAGCAATGCTTCGCTCCATCATTTATAAGGCTTGTATTTAAAATAGCATCATTTACATTTTAAGTTAATTAAGTGATAATTTTTATATTTCTTTGACCAGAACTGTAATTTACTACTCACTAAAGGATAATTTTGTAGGGGGCGTTTTTACCTCTTTTTTTTGGATCATGTGTTGGCTAAAGTTAATTTATTTTTCGTGAGTGGAACGTGCTCTTTGCATCTTATTTCCAGTTTTCTGTTGGTTACATCAAAATATGACATCTCACATTCCAGTCCAAACTCACCCGTCCTTTGCTTCAATATATTGTCTAATATGGTTCAAATTGATCAATAAACATGTAGATACTACCTATTTTGTCCTATCTATTCCAGTACCTGAACATGACAGCTGAAGATGTATGACCTCAATATCTAATCGGAGGTTTAACCAATGTGTGTGGACCAACGGAAGTGTTACCAACTTAGGTAACGACCACGAGTGGACGATCTTCTCATTTAAGTTTCCAAGAGCTTGTTTGACCTCATTTGTTGTTGAGCCCATGACTTGATATTACTCAGATCCCGGGTAAGACCCCGAGCCTCCCGGCACATTATTTTATTTTATTGCTAATAATTAATAACAGGAGGATACATAAAAATGATATTAATGACATGAATATATTAGGTTGGAAGGGATGAAATGTCAGATTGATTTATTTTGATGAAATCATTAAAGTAAGAATCCATCTCTTGTTTACCAAAACTAGAACAATTGCTATTAATTTATTCTGTAGACATTTCGATTTCTTATTCATGCTATATCTTTCAGTTTATTGTGCACTGCTCAAATGTTTGTGTATTTGTTTACCATCAATGGAATCTGTGCAATTAAGAGTTATATGCTTACACGAATTTAGACCTGAACTTGGACATAATGCTTCCAAAGCCTTTGGAAACATCAATATGGGTTTTGGGGATGGTACAGTGAATGGAAGAACTGTATATTGGTGGTTCTCTAGGTTTCAATCCGGCAATAGAAGTCCCCAGAATGAATCTCGTGGCAGGCCAAAAACAAAGCTCGATGATGATAAATTAAAGGCTTTAGTAGAGGCCAATCTACATCAGACTAGTAGAGAACTTTCAAAACACTTAAACATCAGACATACTTATGTTATACGACACTGTTATGCTATTGGGAAAACAAACAAAATGGCATAGTGGGTGAAACAAAAAACAACAGAAACTTTGTTGAAATGTTTGTTAACTTAGGTGGTCTTAAAACAGACCTTTTACCACACCCGCCATATTCATGTATATGACTTGTCACCAATTGAATATCATTTTTTCAGAGCGTTTGACGCATTTATAAAAATCAAAATATTCCAAATTAAAAAATGTTTTCTCAAATTTATTTATTAAAAGCCAAAACGTTTTTTTAACAAGGATTAAAACCTTGTTGGGCATTTGAAAAAATCTATTAAAGCTAATGGAAGTTATTTTGAGTACAAATGATTTTTTAAAGTTTGTTTTTTCATTAACTTCCCTGTTACCCTAGGAACTGACATTTCTCATGCTCCAACCCGATACTTTATTGCCATATTATATCTAAAAATGGGCTCAACTCTCGGAAACTGAGGGTACACACGTAAAAAAAGGAGGCTGTTGGAAGAGCCTCTGGCAGGAAATTGGGTGGTCCTGGGTTCGAGTCACAATCCCTTATATATTTTTGTTTGTATAGTAGTTAATAATATGGACGCTTTACTTACACTAGGTTACAATAGGGATCTGATTATCTACTCTGTTACCAACGCCGGAATCAACAGGTCGCTATAGAGACTCCAAGACATGTTATCTGTTGGATTGTCGCACTTAAACTAGGAATTCTCAGCTGGAATAACTTTTCCCCTGTCAGTCTTGGGACTTCTTTGCGGATTGAGAAGTGTGATCTAGCGAAGACGGATTGCTCGGCAACAGGTCCGCGGCATGAATAATACAGAGAGCGTCCAGGAGCTTTCTCTTTGTTTTTACTCCTGATTAACGGCCCTTCTCAGCTGTCGTCCTACCCCTAAGACGTCTCCCTCCCAGGCCATTGCTTTGTTCTTTGGAAGTCTGTATTTCGCTAAAATGATCTCTTTGCGCTTGATGAATGCCAGAGATCATCGCTGATGTATCGCTTCAGCCCTTAGTCCTATAGTCAGATAACTGAGCTGATAAATTATTGTTAGATACATTTTTATGTGGAAACTTCCCTTGGCGCTGTAACTTAGTCCATGTATCAAAAGCTCGTAACAGTTCCAAGACTTTTTCTCAGCAACAATTACTTGGAATTGCGTGTGTATATATAAATATCTTATGTGTATGAGAATGGTATGTAAGTTGAAACAAAAACTCTTTACAGTTTATGTATTTTACCATTCTGAAGGATCAAGTGCCACGAACTCACTTATTAGTTGAAACGATGCTATTACAAATGCTTAACTACATACAGCCTCCATTGAAGCTTGAAGATATCGACGAGAACAGTTAGTGTTGTCAGCTCTCAGCCGTCGACCTGAAGCGAAAAGTGGATCCGACACTCAGGCACCATTACTGCCCGATTTCCCTTCAACGGCATTGCTATTAAATTTTCTCCATTATTCCCGCTTAAGTACACTTGTCTCCCACTCACAGGATATTTCTGTACTTAATGATTTTTCTCAAAGGAACTTGTACCGACATATCGGGTGCTTTTTATTTAATATTTCATTTTATATGCAATATAGCAGAAACGCAATAGGCTTGCGTGATTACAATAAAACATGTTGCGTAGAAGACGTCACAGTGTTTTCATGTAAACATAATCGTAATTTTTATTTTGTTAATAGCTCTATGGAAAGAATCCATTACTTATAAATTTCATGAACTGGGTATACTTAACGTATTGCATTAATGAATATTGGTTTTATAGTACAATTCGTATATGAGTCGTTTAGTTTTAAAATTGGTTACATCCATTTTTTCAAAAAACAATTGTTTTGCTAATTTTCACTAGTTTTTAATATCATAAATATCATGTTAACAGTATTCACACCAAATCCTTTTATATCATTCTAGAAACATAACAGAATAATAATAAAAATTTCTTTGTAAATTGATTTTCTCAATTATATGACGGTTTTTTATAATTTCTGAAAAAAGGATGTGATCTGTTTTCAAACCAAATGGCTCATACGCTTAGATGTTTTTAGCATTGAATAAATTTCTTACAAACAAAATAAAACTTAGCTGATCTACCCTACAACATTGGTTATTATTGATCTCGACTCACGAAATTTCAATGTAAATCAGGATACAATGTATACAAAAACTATAACGTATTTGTAAACAATGACTTGAGCAACTATTGTATTGTTTTTACAAATCAAATCTTTATTGTGACATAAACACAATCTGCAATTGGTAATTGTATTAAATGTTCTCATTCATACTACATTATTGTATTTAAAGGTAAATCTTTGTATAATCCTACTAAGGACAGTACCAACAATTCTAGCTCTCCCCAATGTTTGTCTGTATGAATGAATATATCACTGTTGTGCTCTTCAAAGCAATAAATAGTTTTCTTAGCGTTATCATAAGTCCGTTGTGATAGTTGTGGTAGTCCACTTTCAAGTCTTAATGTCTGTCCATGTAAGTAGTGGCCAAATGGTATGTTCTGCAGTATTTATCAAGTATCACCATTTGTAAGTATTTAAAAAGGGAAGTTCCACAAAACTTGTTTGAATCTTGCATAATTTTTTCGTTACTCGTAATCTTGTTTACTTTACATTTCATGCGCCAGTACATTGTTTATGTATGCATAAAACGTGGTGTTTCAAATTAAGCATTTGAATGTGAACATTTTTTTTGGACTATCACCGTAGAAGTGGAAAAACTCAAAACCATTTTTTAATGAAATCGTTTAAATAAATTGACTTTATGCCTCAATTTGTTTTCTGAGTTATTTTGATAATGATTTATTTTTTATTAGGGTGAATAATTGAAGATGACAAAAATTGCCAAAATAAAATCTTACACTTATGTTTTTCATGAATTAAATAACTAGTGTTTGTGTTCATTCAGACTCTAATAATTTACTTATCATAGCACACAATGCAAAAATATATTTACATCGAGATTATAGAGTGGAATATTCTACCGAACTGTGTTAGCATATTCTACTACCTGGAACTAATATATTCCATTCGCATAGTCATTTAGAGTAAACACTAAATCCTCGTCGACACAGTGCCACCCCACGGATGATAGAATTTACTGAAAAATTGACAGGTTCTGTTACTGAATTTTACATTACCACCGCATAGTTACCACCGTTAACATAGTAACACAGAAGTATTCAACTGTGACTCTCTGGAACTCTTATTATTTATCTCTCACGATATTGTTATCGGTATACAAAATGCCAGCGACTTTCTTAAATTTTTATATTTTTATCTGTTTACTACATCATCAAATATTTTGAGAAATTTTCAAGTTAGTACGAATTTATTTAAAGTAGGGCATCTCGATAGATGGACAGAATGTTCATTGGTTATACACTTCATATTATAAACCCTTGTACTCAATAAACTCATATACATGAAAATTGTTTAAATAGAATAGAAATAAGATAGATATTTTCTGTAAAGATAGAAAAAACGTAGGTTTCTAACGTTGCACACTTGATGAAAGGAATTCCTGTATGATTAGCCATGTTTGGTAATTTATATAGGTATGTAGCGACTGCTAACTACATAAGATAATTATAACTCTATTGTATATATATTGTAAACAAATGTAAATAACATTACAAAAATATAAATCATTTTAAATATGGCAAACAATAAAACATGCTGCCAGGGCCAATTAGTTATATGAGCTGGGTCACCAGCTGTCAGGGAAGGTATAAACATAACCACCGGGACATCTTCCTGGCTCACGTCTCTTTGTCTCAGGAGAAAGGAAACCGAATACTCAAAATTCATTGGGTACTACAAAAGCAGTCCTTATCGGCTACTGACGGAGCCAGCTGGGTATTTAAGGCCGGCGGTTTGGGGCCTGTATATCATTCTCCTGACAACTAAACTGGTTCGTAGCGGCTCTGCTTGAAACTCTGAAGCTTGGCTGCTTCTTTATGAAAAACCTCTGCATCTCTTTCTCTCCTCACCTCGCAACGTTTTAGTTCGGCATTGTTAGAACCCAAACCTTTCTAGTGGGAAACTCTGCGTTCGTCTCGCTAAATCTAGCACCTCTTTGGGAGAGACCTCTCCCTAGTGGACAAAGGTTGTCGTGGCCCTGTAAACTTACCAAGCAGTGTTTCCCACGGTGGTTCAGTCTGCCTCTCTCCGGTTCACACTAACCTTTGGGATCCGGACGGATTTCGCCTACCCTCAGATAACCAGTGTGAATTCGTGGTCATTCCAAGACCACACAAACTACCTACCTACCTACCCTATACTTCTTATCCTGAACATAGTGCATTGTCGGGGCACATACCTATCAAAAAAATGAAGTCAGATAGTATAGCCGTCAACGATTGTCCAAGTTATAAACTCAAGCACTTCGTCACCAGGGCTAGGGTAACTAGGCACCCCCCTCGTGACGACCCGACGAATTATTACCATAAAAAATTATTAAAATATGTATTCTCTACAATTTTCATGAAATCAGATTATGAAAGCTATTGCATAGTCATTTTACACCTCCTTCAAGACATGGTAGTATGACATAGGATAAGATTGCCAAAGTGATGGGGGTGATTACTTAGCTGTGATTAGAGATACAAAACTAACCGCTGTGGACCACACTCTGTCCTTTGGTGAATAGAAAGAGCTTTGATGAACGGTCTCCTCATTACAGCGAAGTGGGCTTCAAAAGAACCACCGGCTACAAAGCTTCTCAGAAAGTAGGAGGGGGCAATGCAAAAGAGGACAAGAAATTAAAGGAAATCCGTTTGATCTCGAGCTGGATGAAATCAAGCATTAAATAATGATCTATAAACTAGGGTACAACAAGGGTTTGTGCATAATTATGTCGTAGAATGCAGGGGAACTAAGAACATTTTCAACTGGGAACGTAGAAATATTGGATTTTCTCATAAATATTAGTCTTTTTTAAGTCCAATCTTCTCCTGAAAGAAGATGAAACTTTCCTACTTTCCTATTGAAGAATTATTATTTTACTAGCCATTTACACAGAGAGTTCATTGCTGGGAATTCGTTGGGATGTCAGCTTGACTGCTTAAACCACACTGACTTGGGAAATGTGTGATGTACGATGCATAATTTTAGCCTCCTCATACTGGGACTTAATGCAGACATTGTTATTATTGAATCGGCCTAAGGTGAAACCTCAAAACAAATCAACTAGAATTTGTTTTGTTTTTATTATCAAACTCTACAAATGACACTAGCGAGTGACACTATATCCTGTTAACCAATAATAACGACAAAAGTCTAATTTTTACTCTGAAACAAGAAATATATGTAAATAAAGGATATCTCAAAGCAAGTGATTGGTGATTAAAACATAAAATTTTTCATCATAATGATTTCTAGACTGCTTCATATTTTCAAAATTACCGATCACTTTAAACGGGAGCACGACTCTCACTCAAGAGTATTTGTGAACTAAAGTTTCCCTCTTTAACCCCCCTGCCTCACTCTCATTGTCCAAAGGAGAAAAAACGTGTTCGGTATTTTAAATTAATCCAAATTAAAAATATCAGGTAGTAAGGTAAATTTTGGAAAATCAAAAATTCATAACATCTTAATATAAATTTATTTATTTTGTTTACTTATTGAGATATTTCCTTTTGTTTATTATTCGTATATATATTAAATTTCCTTTTATCCTGTTTACTGTTTGAATTAATTTTTCAATTAATAATATTTATTTAATTAATTCTAGTAATACTTAAACCAATCTGGACATACGGGATAGAGCTATGGGGGACAGCAAAAAAGTCGAACATTAAGCGCATCCAATCCTTTCAATCAAAAGTCCTAAGAACTATAGTAAATCCCCCTTATTACGTCAGCAACAAAACCCTTCATAATGATCTGAATATACCCTACATTCTTGAACTCATCCCTTCCAAGTTCATAAAATTCCATAATAACCTATCCAACGACCCTAATTCCCTAGCACAGTCATTGCACTGCACCACTCATCCCTATAATCCTCCTCGGAGTCTAAAACGGCAGTGGCCTCGTGACCTGCTATAATCGCGTAACAGTGGGAGTCCTGGCAATGGCCAGTTCCTCTAATCATATCCTTAGCGTCAGTGGCTTTCGCGCTCTTGGTCAGCCTCCGCTGGCTTTTATCCAGTGACGCGGCTGACGTAGAAGCGTGGGGGGCTTCCCAAGAATCCGTTTTCTCTTTCTCACGCGAGGGAGGTGACAACCTTGTGCACTTGGGGGGCCTCTGGGCTGTTTGTATATATAGTATGAATGAGCGAGTGAATGAAAATTGTTAATTAATGAGATCATTTATCACAATTACTTATATCCCAATCAAGCAGATTGTAATTTTATCATAATAAAGTTGTTGTACATAAAAAAAAAAATTAATTGTAAATAATTTTTGGATATTATACATAGTTAACCCTTTCAGAAGATTGTCTCAATAATAACAAAGAAACATACTAGTAAAATCGTTTGACAAATAATAATTTTAAACTCACTAAAATTAATAATTTAAACTGAAGTTTATTACTCTATCAGTTTCAATTATATTTTTGGACCATTTTCACGTCAAAATTAATTTCTATTTAAAACTAATAACCGATTTCAGTGCATCCATTAGCTTTTGATTTCATAACATTGGTTCATTGGAGTTTGCTACTGTATAAATTTACATTTTCGTTAGAAATAATTTATGTGATAATAAAACAGTGAATTCCGAGTTTCCAATGAGCACACTTAGAATACTTGTACATTTGTATGAATTTTGGTTCTTTTATGTTTTATCCTACTATATTTTATGTTGTCAAAAGTATATGCTTTTAATATTTATTTACTTTAAAGCGTATCGTGTAGATTGTTATCGGAATTGCGTTAGAGTATAGATCTATCCCTTACAGACATAGACAGAGTGAGAGGTTTAAAGTGGCTGGCTGCTGTTTTCTCTGGCCTGTGTACATGACTCGCCGATTTCCCAGCAGACGCCATCCGTCTTGCCAAATGCGAACTAACATGGCCGATATATTAGTGAGGGCGACATTCTCCTAAAGCCTTAGTCCCTTCAAGAGCTCTAAATAACGGCCTCTGGTAATTGCACTTCAAGGGCTCTTTATTGTTGCGAGATAGGGCTGTCTCTTCTTGCACTGTGTTGCGGCGGCTATGCGCACTTCTTTACTGCAACTGCACCCAAACTGGAAGTACATCCCTTAATATAAATACTTTCTTCACTAAAACTTTTGTGTTGATTAATAATAATAACAAAGGCCATATAATGAATGAAAATATAGTTTACTCTGGGGCATTGCCCCCTAAAGTAAAATAAATGTCTACCTGACAAAAAAATCCATAACATTACACAGATTTGATAAGCTTATAAATACAATATATATATATATATATATGTACAATTCTGCATAATATGGCTATGAACACATGAAATGACTTCAAAGAACCAACAAAAGAATAAAATATTTCTCTTTTATTTCCAATAATTTTAAAAGTAAAATCACCAAAATATATTTTCGTACATAATAAATGAGAATTTCATCAAGTGATATTTGAAGAGAAAAAACGGTAGATAAGAAAAATTACATAAGAATAAAAATGGATCAGACTGTAAAATGCATAAAAATTCCCATCCAGGCAAAAATAGTATATATTTTATCCTTATTTATTCAAGTAATAACATCATATGTACGAAAATTTGACCATAAGTAACATTGAGGGTTAAGTTTGATATTTTTTGATGAAAATTGTTGGTGGTAATTTATACTAATAAATCTGTGTCGGGTTGTCACTGGGAGGTGCCTGATCACCTAACCCTAGTAACAAGTGCGGATTGTTCGAGTTAATAACATATCTGTATGATAAGTATGTGCCCCGACAATGCACTATGTTCAAGAGAAGAGGTACAGAGGTTTCATAAAGAATAAGGCCAGTTTCCAGAGTTCGAGTGGGGGCCCTGCAGCGTCACGGGTACAAGTCGTCAGAGGGTCTGCAAAGAGACTGAAAGACAGGGTGACAGACTCAGAGGCGCTAATGAAAGAGTGGATTTTAGGGTAAGAAGCCCCAGGATTTTTTTTTTTTTTTTTTTTAGTTAAATTCCTTTATTGTTGTCGGGGGCGTCATTAGGGGAGTGCCTGATCACTCTAGCCCTGGTGACAAGTGCGGATTGATGTAGTTTATAACATGGACCATTGTTCCATGTCGGCATTTAATATCTGACTCCATTTATGATAGGTATGTGTCCCGACAATACACTATGTTCAAAAGAAAAGGGTACGGAGGTTGCATAAAGGATAAGACCGGTTCAGAGTCCGAACGGGGCACGGCAGTGTGGTAGGCGCGAGGCGTCAGGGGGTCTCAAGACTGTGAGACAGGGTGGACGACTCATAGGGCAGCAGAGAGAGAGTAGGCCTCAGCCCTTAATTTCCTGGTCTTAAATACCATATCCCCTACCTAGTGAAAGGTGGAGTTGGCTGACAGGGGTATGTTTTACGATACCCAGGTGACCAGTTCCTTTTAGTTTTATGACCGTTGGGATAAAAGGGTGTGTTTTTTATGGCTGCTAGGGTCTCGCCCCTTAGGTTATTTGACAGCCTATAAGTGCCCCTATGTCTGCCCTGGCTAGTCAGGTGCCGTTTTATGACGGTGCCCCTCTGTTTACCTGACCTACCGCCATTGCCGCGTGGACACTGGTTTTTATTACAAGAAGCTTACAAAGATTTACATAATATTATAATACATTATTTGCACCAGAGTATAGGGTGATTTACATATATGTTTGGCGCTCGCTACAATTGTCCTTTACTTACAATCTGCCTTTTATAAGGCAATAAGTAATTAAGATAAATGCTCTCATTCATACCATATTTACAATTCATCATTCACTCGCTCATTCATACAATATTTACAGACAGCCCAGAGACCTCCCAAATCCACATGCAAAGAGAAAGCGGAGTCTTGGGAAGTCCCCCACGCTCCTCCATCAGCCGCGTCACCAGATACTAGCCAGTGGAGGCTGACCAAGAGCGCGAGAGCCACAGACGCTCAGGACATGATTGGAGTAACTGGCCATTGCCAGGACTCCCACTGTCACGCGTTTATAGCAGGTCACGAGGCCACTGCCGCTTCAGTCTCCGAAGAGGATTATAGGGATGAGTGGCGCAGTGCAATGACTGTGCTACAGGATTAGGGGGGTTGGAAAGGCTACTGTGGAATTTCATAAACTTGAAAGGGATGGGTTCTAGAATGTAGGGTATATTAAGGTCGTTATAAAGAGTTTTGTTGCTGACATAATAAGGGGCATTTACTATTTTTCTCAGGACTTTTGATTGGAAGGATTGTATACGCTTGATGTTCGACTTTTTTGCTGTCCCCCATAGCTCTATTCCGTATGTCCAGATTGGTTTAAGTATAAATTTGTAGATTTGTAGTTTATTTTCTATTGAGAGATTGGATGTCCTTTGAAGTAGTCTGTACGGTTGTCCAAAGTGTCTGTTTAGTTCTTGTCTTTTTAGTCTCGTAAGTTGGTTCCAGGTCAGTCGTTTGTCAACATGGAGCCCTAAGTACCGTACTGTCTCGGATACAGGGAAAGGAATAGAATGAAAATAAACTAGTGGACAAGACTTGCGACAAAGGGTAAAGGTAATGTGGGAGCATTTTGCTTCATTAACTTTGATCCGCCATTGATTGCACCAATACTCGATCTCGTCAAGGTGTGTTTGAAGGTTATGGGATGCTAAGTCGGGGTCTGGGTGGGATGACAAGACTCCAGTGTCATCTGCAAATGTGGCCAAGAAGGTATTGGGAGTAAAGGGGACAGCAGCAGTGTATAGGTTATAGAGAATGGGGCCCAGGACACTGCCCTGTAGAACTTCTGCATTTATGGGATAGTAGTTAGAGTATTCTAAACCACAGCGGACCTGGAAGAAGCGGTTTGAAAGGTAGGACTGTAGGATTAGGAAAAGGGTCTGTGGTAAATATCTTTTGAACTTGTAGAGCAAACCTGCGTGCCAAACCCTGTCAAAAGCTTGAGCTATATCGAGAAAGGCAGCAGTGCAATACTGTCTGGTTTCAAGGGCTGAGGCGATGTGATCAACAACGCGAAGGCCTTGTTGAGCAGTGGAATGTCGTTGGCGGAAACCAAACTGGTGTGTGGGAAAAAGGTTTTTGGATTCAACAATTGGAAATAGACGTTTTAGTAGGAGTTTCTCAAATATTTTTGAGAGGATAGGGAGTAGGCTAATTGGAAAGTAAGATGAGGCGTCATTGGGTGGTTTACCGGGTTTGGCGAATAGGACGATAATGGAATGTTTCCAGAGGGGAGGAAAGTGCGTCGTTCGGATTATGCAATTATATATATAGGTTAAAAATATTATGGCTTTAGGAGGAAGTTGTTTGAGAATTTGAGGAGTAAGGAGATCATATCCAGGGGATTTTCGGTAAGGTAAGTTTTTCAGAAGATATTTGACCTCAGAGGGATTAACGGCTTTTGGTGGAAGAGAGAGAGGAATAGGTGAAGTGAGAAAATCTTCCACAGTTTTGCTGTGAGTATGGCTTTGATGAGAAAGGTGAGGTGTGAAAGTATGGGTAAAATGCAGAGCAAATTCCTCCGACCTATCCCCATCCGAAGCCATCCAGGACCCATCATCACGACGGAGTGGATGTGAAACAGGTTGATACTTTAGGATTTTTTTGGTTATATTCCACAAGGAGTTATTCCTGGTAGACAGAGAGGAGAGGTAGGAATTGAAAGAATCGGAACGGAAGGATGCCAATCGCCGCTTTACCAATCGGCAGTACTAATTGTACGAGCGGCGATCGGCAGGATGCCGGGATCTTTGCCACACTGTTCTAGAGCGGCGTTTGGATTGGATTAGGTCTTTGAGACGCTGAGGTAAACGATTATGATTATGGATTTTTGGGTGACGATGGGGTGACGATGCCTCCCAAGCCGACCTCTGGACCAGAGTAGTGAAAGAATGCACTGCATCGTTATCGTTAAGGTTTACGGACTCTGTAAGAAGCTGGCGGAAGAGGTCCCAGTCCACTGGGCCCCTAATAAATGAAGGAGGAGGCTGTTTGTGAATTGGTCTTAGGGAAATGGTTAATAATGAAGGACTATGATCAGAGGAGAGGTCATCGAGGTGCGTGAGTGAATAGTTAAGTGTTCCTAAACTATTGTCAAAACAGAAGTCAATGAGATCAGGATTTCGGTTGGGATCAGATGGCCAATAGGTGGCTGTATCAGGAGTAATAGTGGAGCAATGTTTCCGTGTGAGTGCAGACAGCAAAGCACGTCCTCGTGTATTAGTGGATCTTGACCCCCAGTGTTGGTGCTTCGCATTAAAGTCCCCACCCACAAGGAAACGATGTCCGATGGAGTCTAGAAAGGAGATGAATTGGGAGTCGGAAATGGATTTATTGGGAGGGCAGTACGTTGATGCAAGTGTAAGAGGAAAAGTGAAGGTGGTGATTGACACTGCAGTGGATTGAAGGAAATCATGTGCTACCAGAGGAACTATGTGGTGGGATATGGAGTTATGGACAATGACAGCGGTACCTGCATGAGCTGTTCCATCTGGGTGATCAGTTCAATAAGTCTTGTACTGTCAAACAGTAAATGGTCGTTTACTCGTTAGTCTTGTTTCAATAATGAGAGCTACGTCGATGGTTTTGTCGTGGAGTAGTGCTGTCAGTTCGTTAGTGTGGGTGCGAACACCATATGCATTCCAAAGGAGAATGGATAAGGAGTCGGAAGGATCCACTTATGGATTTTGTTTGACGGGGATAAGGTAGGAGACAAGATTTGTAAGAAGGGAAATGAGAGGGGTAATTAGGGTTCTGAATTCTGTAAGGAATGAGGTTAATAGGCTAGTAAGATCCGAAGAACTTGAAGGTGGAGGAATATGCGAGATGTGTGGTTGAGGATGGGATTGATCTTGAGGGTTAACGGGATGAATGGAATGCTGGGGAAGGTGATCTTGTGGACAGGTAGTGGGCGGTGCCTGTGACTGCTCTCTGTTGCGAACGGCATCGGCTAAAGAGACAAAAGGCCTCAAATTTCTGGCTGGGCCACTTCTTGCTGCAGGTTTTTTCTCTTCTGGCTGACGACGTTGTTCTGTCCTGGACTTCAGCGTTCTGTAGGCCTCGCAGCTCTTTTAGTTGGCCGGATGTCCTTGCTGGCAAAGTACGCATACCGCAGGCGATTTAAGGGGCGTTTTGCACAATTCGCTTTTGTGCTGCCCACTGCACTTAACACACCTGGGAGGGTGGTGGCAGTAAGATTTTGTATGCCCATATGCCTGACAGTTATGGCACTGGACGATATCGTGATTGGGATACGGTTTTTCAACCTGTACCTTAGTGTAGTACAGGTTTGTTAGGTCGTATATCTTCTCAACTCCAGGTGTCCTCTCGAGATCAACAAAGAACAGTGGTAATGCCGTTTTTATTGTTTCATCCTGTTGCCTATCCTCACACAACACGTTTGTTATTTGGCGAACTTTGTATCCGAGAGCTGAGAGTTCTTCTTCTATTTCGTCAGCAGGTGTGGTCGGGTGCAAATTTCTGATCACCACTCGGAGTGATCGTTCCTGCTTTAATTGGTAGGTGTGGTAGTCTGCATTGGTTTCATCCAAATATTTAACAATCACTCGATAAGTATCGGAGTGTCTGGGGAAATTTTCGTATCCCGAGAGCGATTGAGGCACGTATATTTTCCGGTACCTACAATTTTGATCATTTGTGAGCATAGTAATTTGAAGTTGCTAATGTTGCGTACAAAAAGAGCAGGTGGCTTAGGCTGTGTTGGAGTTTTGTTGACTTCCATTTCTTCTGTTAAGATATTTTTCAAAGCCTCAAAGGTGTTTGGCGTGAAAAAAGGCGACTCTAAGGCGGTTTCTTTTTTGGATGTGCTGGCCAGTGGAGGTATCTCCTCCATGGAACTATGCAGAGGAGGTCATTTGTACGTTCCTATTCGACCTTCTTGGTTTTCGCTTTACAGGCGACGGTGTTGGAGTTGGACCTAGTGACCTAGATCTTTTTTTCTTATTTTGAGACATTAGTTGTTGCTAAAATCTCATTTTATCATAACAACGGTTTTTTTATTAGTAGAAAAGAAGTACGTAGCGCCGGTGGGATTCAAGCTCACAACTCCCAGTGGCGAGTCACGGGTCTTGGCTCTGAGCCACCAGACCGAATGGCTCAAAGAACTATCGTTAGTGAACGATCGGTGAACGCTTGGCAAGGCGTTCCAATATGGCCGACTACTCAGTCCTATATCACTTATTACACTTCACTCTAAATATAATAAGCAATTTACTCACTCTTGAGGGCTCCCTCGTGGCCAGCTCCCTCAAGTTGCCTGCTGGAACAATTTTGTAACTGAACTACAGCCTATAGACGGTAGTATATAGTATTTGAATGAGAGGTGTTCTAGAAGGTAGCACATGCGCAAAAACTCGCCCCGGGATTAAATACCGTTTACCCTTCCTTGACGGAAGGCGTCGCAGGTCTAAAAAGGTCTGTTTATAGCGGCCAGGTGGCCAATCCTTTCAGGTTTATGGCCACCGGGTGGCGCCCCTTGGTCTAAAAGGGTCTGTTTATGACTGTTTATGGCCTGGCTTTCGCCGACTCTTTTTGTTTTTGGCTGACGGCCGTCTACCCTCTTACGTTTGACTTGTTTATGACTGCCGGTCCCGCGTTTATTGCTAAAAACGTTTACCATGATTTACATTTAGTTACAATACATTTAGTTCCTGTTATTTTACTTTTGCATACAATATATATGCACCAGAGTATAGTGTGATTTAAATTATGTAGTTAGCGGTCGCTACAATCTGCATATGTGACTTACTTGACAGTTTAGATTATTGCCAATTCAGTAATGGCGTGTTAAAAAAAAAAATGCTTGGAAACGTTATTAAGGGGGGAGCGATTCTTTAAGAGTGCTCCATAATTTCTGAACCAGCCATAGTGAACTTCACGAGATCTTTGATTTGCCTACGGTGGATGAATTCATCAACAGACATATCAAATTTTTCGACTCTCTACAGTACTTGACAAACCCGGTGTTTAACACGATAACCCCCACTCCGTTCCTCTATCTATGACAGGACGCTGTCGTGGCAGGAACGCTTTAGTCTTAGGTTTAGTTTTTTTTCGGTTGTAAGCTGAAGGTGAGCCCCATCACCTAGTGTTGTGTATGTCTTTGACTTTTAACATCAATCTGCGTTGTATTATATTTATGGCCTCCTTCGAATGCATCTGTGTATGCAGCACGAGGAGTAAAATTATAAATCAAAAATTATTTGTTCATTGTAAAATTATCAATAAAGAGGATTTGAAATAAAGAAAAAAATAATTAAACCAGTCACTATTGTGTCATTTTATTCTTCGTGAAACCTTTTGAGATGGGTTAAAGTAGCGATGCCGTCTAAGTACAGCAAAAATCAGTCCGTGATAGATACAAAACGGTTTTCGTGTCGAAATTAAGCTGGAAAATGTTCGACCAAAGATCCGATCATCAGCGTTTCTGTCACAAAATCATTTTTGTTGGCTAGTGCTATTTAATAAATAGTAATCAAATTAGAAATCCTTGGACTCTTATTAATACAAATGACCAATATTAAAAGTATTCAATGTATACCAAAACGTTAACAAATTATAACCATCATTTAACAGCCTACAACCCCATCGAATAACAGACTTCATGCGTTTGCAATAGTCTAATTACCTATATATCGATCCATTTTAAAATAGATTTTACTCCTTGTCCCTACTTTGTAACCTCCTTATTTATTAGGTGTGTGTATGAGACTGATATCATCATGGATTCGCTTTGTTTTCTTTATGTATACTCTTGGAAATTAATTGATTAAAGTCATTTATTCTAGTGTTTGCCTTCTTTTTTTTTTTTATTAAAAATTTACATGAACATCTACCAAACTTTCCGTTATTGTCCTTCCTTAGAAGTTATTTCTTTTCTCTTTACATTTAATTACAATGTACACAACACTCAACCTTTGCATTCTTATTTACATACATTTACTTTACAAGTCTGCAATTATAGTGTACTAGTAATCCTAAAAGATATTAAAACACTTCTTCTTTGTTTTAATGAAATAATTAATAGATGATTTAAAGTTGAATTAAAATTCCTAAAACACGTCGGATTTAGATAAATAATGAATCAAAGCTTACTTTCATTAAATATTCACCACTGAGTTGAAAAGGCTAAAATGTTTTTCAAGCTCAGCATGTTTTTCATATTTCTTGCCGTATTACAACACTAAACCAAATCTAAACAAAAACATGTTACTGTGTACAGTTATTTATTATGAGTTATGAGTTAGTTAGTTATCCCATGATAGCTAAGTTATGTTTTCCAAATCCCTGCATGACTCATAATGAGGCACATGTGCTTAATCTCGCTGACGAGATGTTGATTTACAGACTCCATCAGCGAACACGCAGCTGTGAATACCTGGAGAGCTACAATGACATCTCTCCCGTGACTAACGGGGCTCAGTTCTCTATTCCAGCAACATAGTCTACATGCATACCGAATAATTGTGCATGTATGCATATGTAATACCGTTAGCTGTAATCTTGTCAGGCACTTACTAGTCACCGCTACTGAACAGATGCCTTATTGACTGCTGTGTGTACATACTCACACCGTTAATGTGATATAAAATGATACTGTATACCACCGGATGTATTCTACATACCTAATTTAATAGATCGAACGTTTTCAACAATAGATAAAAAAAACGAAGATAAATATAAAAATATAAAAGATAAAATATATTAACTTAAGGTACAATGATAAAATGAGGAAAAAGTCCGTCCCAGAAATTCTATCAGAAATCTAATTTCTGATATTTTACAACTATTAGCTGAAACTAAAAATATCCAAACATTTAGGATGTTTCATCAAAGTTTAAAATAAACTTAAGGAGCTGATGCAAAACGGAAGTCACATAGGGCTTTGGTGTTCCCAAAAAGCTTACACATATAAAATAAAATATTCCTGTCAAGTGTGATTCCCCATATAAAAGATTTCCTTAGGATAGCAAAAAATATTTTTAATTAGCAGTTTGAACTACTTTTTGTAATAATAGTCCAGAAAATCCCCAGCAATGAATACATAACACAAATCACGAAGTTAAGACCATTCATCATTTATTTATATTCATATTTTTCATTATAATAAATCAAGTTGTAATCATGAGTGCGCTGAGCCACGGCAATCTAACTAAGTATCTGCTTTATTAAGAAAGTATTTATTCCTCCATTATTATTTTTCTAGTGGTAATGGAACTATCATGATAAACATGTTTATATTAAAAACATTAGTGCTTACGTGGCGAACAGTGGGTTTATAACGGTTTTAGTGATTATTTGTAATTGTAACATTTTAATAACAACACACCGATTACCTATCGTCAATTATCAAAATAATTTTTAGTGTAGAAAAATGTAGCATAACAAGAAATTTAACGCCCACTATAAATTCGTTAGTTTGAGGAATGTATTACGTTAAATGTAAATTTAGGTTTGTGTTTTATAACTATGGCAATTTAAATTTCATGAGTTGTTTTAAACGAGAGATAGTAAAATGGCATCCCTCTAAATTGAACAAGGGGCAACACAAAGACCAGATCAGACATACCGCCAGTCAACTGTACCACCAAAGACTAAAATTTAATTTGTGTGATAATTTATGAAACTAAATTTAAAAAATGACACATTTACAAAAAAAAAACCTTAGTTCCTTTGAGGTGTGTAGTTAAATAAAAATACACCGCGGTGAAATGGAATTAAAGCGAGTTTGACAGGGTCGAATTAAAAACAACATTATTTTCATGGAGTAAGGATAATGGAAACTCCTTTGAAGATCTTTAGTGTAATCATTAGTATAGTTTATCTCCTTTATTGTGCTATAATTACAATCTGCCTTTTATAAGGCAATAAGTAATAAGATAAATGCTCTCATTCATACCATATTTACAGTTCACCATTCACTCGCTCATTCATACAATATTTACAGACAGCCCAGAGACCTCCCAAATCCACATGCGAAGAGAAAGCGGAGTCTTGGGAAGTCCCCCACGCTCCTCCGTCAGCCGCGTCACCGGATGCTAGCCAGTGGAGGCTGACCAAGAGCGCGAGAGCCACAGACGATAGTTTATCTGTTGTTGTTGTTTTCAATCAAAATTAGAATTCCATTAGTATTTATACTTTACTTTTCAATTGTGACTCGAGAGTATTATATTAATTATCACCGTCTTCTGATAAATAAAACACCTATGTATCAACAGCTTTATATATTTTATTTTCACCCGATCGTTATTGACGGACTATGCCGTCATTCCCAGGGGTTCGAGCTGTAACATTCAACATTCAAGAGATACATACCGTAACACTAAATGAATTCATACAGATTGAAAATAAAAATAAATTTAAATATATAGATTTAATCGACCAGCCACATACAAATGACATTAATATAGTCAAAAATATTGTTAAAATATATCCACGGAACTAATATTTCCAGCCTCAATGTAAAAATGTGCACCACACCATCAACAGCATTGTCTTCCCAATAATTATCCCAACAAGCAGGTACTTCTAGAGTCAGTAATAAGTCAGACAGATAAACACGCTAATTAGTTTCAGTCATGAGTAGAAAAAACTTGACTTCTTAAATAAACATTGCTTTTCGGGGAGATATTAGATTTTTATATAGAATTTATTAATTGGCAACATTTCAATGTAACATGAATGTCTTCATCGGTGCGTAATATGAGATAGCTGCAGAGGGTATATTCCTACAGTGTGAGGTACGCATACTACGTTGCTTGGTTGGATTTGTCTTTGGGACTTCACGGCACTCCAATGTCTTCCGCCACCTCACCGAGTTGGAGTGACTTCCCCTCCTTCTCTATACAAATTTTCTAGGTTCACTCCTTTTTCAAACCAACAATTCTCATTATATATACAATCCATAGTAACCTATCCAACCATCCTAATCCCCCAGCACAGTCATTACACTACGCAACTCCACAATGTTATACTAAAGCCAATCTGGAAATATGGAATAGAGCTATGGGGACAGCAAAAATTCAAACATCAAGTGCATCCAATCTTTTTGATTAAACGTCCTGAGAACAATAGTAAATGTCCCTTATTACGTCAGAAACAAAACCTTTCATAACGATCTTAATATACCTACACTTTTATTTTTTATTTTTTTTTTGGCCCTTCCTGAGACAGCCTCAAACGGGCTAACCCCACAAACCCGTGAAGCAAGCTCATGGAATTACGTAGCCTATGGTGCGCGTATTCCGGTCCAATGGGATTGTTGCACCGGTCAGCGCACCTTGAGTAATTCTGTTTTTCGTTATTTATTTTTCAAAATCAACACAGAAAAATTCCAAAGAAAACCAAATAAAATAAAAACTTTTACTTAAAATCTACTTTGTACAATCCTTACGAGCTTTTTTTTTTTTTTTTTTTCCTTATAGCTAGTACTACTATACTTAAACTATATTTACATGGGGTGTGCATCCTCTACCCCCCTATAACTAAACTTATATCTATACCATATACTTCTCAGTCCTACCTTATATCTATATGTACATATTTACAGTGACTCCTCTGGAACCACCGATACATCGTTGGCTTCGGGTGAGCCTTCCCGAAGAAACGGCTCCTCACCCCGCGCCACCCCCCCCTGGATATATTGAAGTGCCTGGAGCCTCTTACCCTTCTCCACTCCCCGACGAATCTGCAGAACGCGGTGTATCTCACTTCATCATTCACCAGCGACGGCAGGTTGGACTCGTCTTGAGCGTATGTGGCTCTCGCGCTCTTGGACAGCCTCCACTGGGTCGAATCCGGTGACGCGGTTGACAGATGAGCGTGAGGGAGGGGGGCTTCAAAAGATTCCACTTCCTCTTTCGCATGTGAGGGAGGTGACAACCATTTGGATTTGGGAGGTCTCTGGGCTGTTTGTAAATACTGTGTGAATGAGCGAGTGAATGAAAATTGTAAATATGGTATGAATGAGAACATTTATCACAATTACCTATTGCCCAATAAGGCAGATTGTAATTATATCATAATAAAGTTTATAGAGTATATATGCTATATTTTAAAGTTAATGTCCTCACTCTAATCCCGGAATGAAATATACAGTCTCTCCTCATGAAGGATTTTTCTTCAATAGCAACTATTTTCGCTTGTGAACTTTCAGAAAAACTTTTGACTCTTTTGTCCCATAATGTATACGTGTATGTTAAAACATAATGACCTTTAAATGCCATATGGGAATTTAAACCCTGCCCACAAAACCGTGTGCATAAGATCGTTCCTTCCTGCCTTCTGGAATTCTGTACGTTCTTATATCCACCATGCTTCATCTATTCTTTCATCACCTTCGTTCAACACCTCACCATCCGGACAGACGGTTCCTAGTTGGCCCCATAATCCCAAAAAAGACTTCAATTGCCGATCAGACAGGACAATCGGACACCTGGACGATATCAATTGCTTTTGGTTTGGCCTATTCAACCTCCCGAAAATAAGTCAGTGAATTGTAATGGCAATGAAAACAATTCTAATTAAAGTTTTAATAAGTATTTCCATTAAAATTTCACCAATTTCCAACACATATGGCATATTATGAATCAGGATCTTGGGATCGTTAAGTGCATACCCTAAGCGATGAACTTTATTTTTTCGTACCACATAACTAATTAATTATTGGAGACCATTTAATTTATAACCTACAAGAAATTATAGAGTAATAAATGCATTTTTCATATACCAATTTATTAATTGACTAAAAACACAATCATTTATTGAAATGAATATATTCTTTTTATTTCTTCTTTATATCAAAAAGAGCAATCGTGGAGAAGTTGAGTGGAACTCAAAAGAGGATTCACGAAGACTGGCTAGATACGGGTCAAAACCATTTCTAGTTTTGAAAAAAAAACAACCAAAACCAGTCAAATTAAGAGTTCATTATTTTTTTTTTTTTTGCTTTCTAGTTTTGTTGGACCCTCCGGTCTAGACATGCGTTGGCTGTTGGCTTCTGTTCTAGCTTTGTCTAGTCTCACGATCAAAGGCGAGTTTAGAGCTAACAGTCATGTAATCCCGATGAATCCTTATTCGGCTAGGTAAGCTTTTACCATTAGTTTTCTCTCTTTGAATTCAAACAGTATCCCGTATGGTTAGATCCTCACCTCCATCACTGCTTAGAAAATTAATTATTAATAGCGAAAAGACATTTATCATTCATTTCAGTGATGTTTGATTTTTGTCATCATTGCGTGTCATCACCGATCAAACATGCTCAAAAGAGATAAATTGAGTAGGCTTAAGTGAATTCAGGTATGGAACTGTTTGGCTGGATTGGGATTGGATTTATTTCGGCTTAAATCTTCAGGACAACAACCCTGATGTTTGTTTATTTGAATCCATTTGGTGGGGGGTGGTTGAATTATTATTATTAAATAATAAGAACGAATGAAATAAGGACTAATAAATAAGGAATAAAATAAAAGGAAATAAAATAAGGACGAAAGTAGAACCCAAGCAAAATTCTGATGAAATAGTACAAAGGTCATTAAATTACATTTAAAAGTACCATGTGTAAACAATTACAAATGATAAATAATCAGATATGCTATGTAAAATATTAATATTGCAATAGATTACAAATTACAAAATTTACAGATATTTAAACATTTCTAGTCTTTCTAGAAGTTGATGAAGTCCCAGAATTATCTTTCGTGAGGACCTTGTTTCTGGTGACCTAATACTGGTCAAAATTTGAACTTCAAAGTGAGCTGGGGGTTACAGGCGGTTCTATAAGATAGATCTTTAAAGTAACTCTACATAATATAATTAATTAACCTGAAGCTGAATTTAAAATATGTATTGTAATTAGTTATATCTTATTTTGTTTATCATTGTTTTCATTGGTAGGGGAGGGGGCTGATTAATCTACCTAGGATGACGAGATTAGTGATGTTCATACGCTGTTTATTCATTCACCGCCAAGTGGTAATATGCCTGCCTGACGAAGCATACAGAGGTTACAAAACATCGAAATTTTCTCTTTTCAAAATCAATTTTAATTCTATAAAGGAACACGCCACGGGCGTGGGGTTCGAATGAATTTTGTTTCGTGGTGTTATTTTTTTTTTGCGATTGAAGTGACGATAAACGGCAAACTATAAAAATAATCAGCCTGATTCTGCTTTTAAGCGGGACACAGAGATGAACCCCATTATGTAGCTATATTCCATGATTTCAGGAACATAATATTAACCAAATACTTAGAAATCATCGGAATTAATTTTGACTCTATCACCGGAACGAGAAGGGGTAGATTATAAATACTGTTTCGTAGGCTAAAGCGTTCCTCTCCCCTAGACAGGTCCAGTAGATTGTTATAGCACGTGAGACTGACGACCCTCTTCTCATAATTGCATTTATTTTTCTTATCTTTTGTACTTCAATTTTATTAACTTCTAAAAATAAGCCCATTAGTTTGAATATAATTTTAATGTCTATTATTTATTCATGCATCGTACATCACATATATGTACATAAGAATTTTTTTTTATTATATTAAATCATCTTTATTGTGATAAAAGTATAATCTGCCTTATTGGGCAATAAGTAATTGTGATAAATGTTCTCATTCATACCCATATTAAAATTAAATAAATATTTAAAATAAGTTTATTTAAATATATATATATTATTTCGTTTATTAATTTATGGTTTGGTAATCATAAATTGACTACCATTTATAAAATAATAATTTTAACTTTTTACCTATATAATAATTGATCTGTAACTAATGGTATGGTAGTCATGCACATGATATCTATGTTAGTTTTAGTATGACTGGCTCATACTTTAAGGGAAATGTTTATGAGAGAGAAACGTGTTTTATTTTTTACGAGATAACTAATTTGCTAATGAAGGAGTTGAGATATCTACAAATATATATGTATTTGAAAACTTCATAGAAACAAACTAACTACAGTGGCTAAGAATTTTGGCAGATGAATATATCAAGGATGCTTACGAGCGGAAGTTTAGGCCACCCGCAGCCCCATACATTTCCGTTAAATCCTCTTTAGCCACAGATAACCGCTCAGACATTCCTGATTTACTTCCCCTGTTCCATTTTCTTTAGCGGCTGTATTTAATTTTCACCCTAGAACCTTTTTAGAAAAAGTTTTTTTCCTAGATTCAGTGAATTCAATTGCACTGAGATTAAAGCTTAGAAAAACTTCTGTTATATTTTCATAATTTATAATCATTCAAGTATTTTGATTGAATTTATTTTACATTCTACTTTTTTTTATTGGACCACAGTTTAATTTTCACTGGATCATTTTCTAGTTGCAAGTTTGACTCAATTATTAAATTAATCGATTTTTTTCTTTTCCGCAGTTCATTGATAATATAACCCAAACGTTTTCAATGTTTAAAATATCATTACCAAGAGCAACAACATAAGAACCACAGATATACGCAAATTAAATACTATAAATAGTCAAACCACAATAAATAAACTTTAAACTTCAATTTTTAGAACTTGTTTGAACCAATGAAATATTTAAATAAATGTTTACTGAACAATAAACTGTGGAATTATTCCATTAATAATATCAGATTATGGTGCATTGCTACTACTAATTCATGTCTATTTGGTTAACTGCCACTTCCATCAATCAAACAACACAGCCATTACCTCACTGCATCAGTGATACAACTATGGAATCTCACGATTTTGCAAAATCAAAATTGAATGTTTGAATCTCTTTTTGACTTGAATTAACGTTAACCAATACATGGCAAATAAAGTTGCCAGTTTTATTTTTAATTTTTCATAACTTACTCAAACCATTCTAGTTTTAAGATTTTTCTTCCTAAAAACCGTAAAAATTAGATGTACCACTGCTGCACTGAGGTAGTGCAACGAAGGCACGGATCCGTAAATAAACCTGTCACGGAATCCACACATTGAGCCAGAAAGGAGTGCCCCTTGAAAATCCAGTATATTTTAATGTTTTTAGAATATATTTGATGGACATCCCATCTCTCAATAGAAAATAAACTACTAATCTACAAAGTTATACTTAAACCAATCTGTACATACGGAATAGAGCTGTGGGGGACAGCAAAAAATACGAACATCAAGCGTATCCAATCCTTTCAATCCAAAGTCCTGAGAACAATAGTAAGTGCCCCTTATTATGTCAGCAACAAAACCCTTCATAACGACCTTAATATACCCTACATTCTAGATCTCATCCCTTCCAAGTTTATGAAATTCCACAGTAGCCTTTCCAACCACCCTAATCCTGTAGCACAGTCATTGCACTGCGCCACTCATCCCTATAATCCTCCTTGGAGACTGAAACGGCAGTGGCCTCGTGACCTGCTATAAACCCGTGACAGTGGGAGTCCTGGCAATGGCCAGTTTCTCCAATCATGTCCTAAGCGTCTGTGGCTCTCACGCTCTTGGTCAGCCTCCACTGGCTAGTATCCGGTAACGCGGCTGACGGAGGAGCGTGGGGGACTTCCCAAGACTCCACTTTCTCTTTGCATGTGGATTTGGGAGGTCTCTGGGCTGTCTGTAAATATTGTATGAATGAGCGAATGAATGCTGAATTGTAAATATGGTATGAATGAGAGCATTTATCTTAATTACTTATTGCCTTGTAGATTGTAAATAGGCAGATTGTAATTAAAGGACAGTAAAGGTTTTATTTGGCCAATAGCCCATAAATAGTTTATAAATTTCCAATGTACGACCCAAAAGAATATCTCCATAGCAAATCTATATGCGTCATATCCCATGACTTACTTTTAGATAGAAGGTTATCGATCATTAACTGTCACAATAAAAAGCAATATTTTAAGTATGCAAGGTTTCATGATAAGTTCTTGGCAATAACATTTGATGAGAGTCGGTTATGGATAGACTCCAATGGCTCTTCCAAATGGACGATGGAGGGAGGCTGTTATTCCACGTCCTGGCAGCGAACGTGTCTCCTCAGGTGTTCTGTATTTCCGGCTCTACGTGAGTTTACAGTACGTGACTTATGGCGCCAATTCAGAGCCGAGAGCACCATCGCTTCAGGCTCCAGTTAGGAGGATATATATATTCGGGAGAGAGAGGGAGAGAGAAAGATAGATAGATAGAGAGAGAGAGAGAGAGAGAGAGAGAGAGAGAGAGAGAGAGAGAGAGAGAGAGAGGGAGAGAAAGAGAGAGAGAGAGAGATAAAGATAGATAGAGAGAGAGAGAGAAAGAGAGAGAGAGAGAGAGAGAGAGAGAGAGAGAGTGAGAGAGAGAGAGAGAGAGAGAGAGAGAGAGAGTAAGTGAGCGAGAGAGAGAGAGAGAGAGAGAGAGAGAGAGAGAGAGAGAGAGAGAGAGAGAGAGAGAGAGAGAGAGAGAGAGAGAGAAAGATAGATAGATAGAGAGAGAGAGAGAGAGAGAGAGAGAGAGAGAGAGAGAGAGAGAGAGAGAGAGAGAGAGAGAGAGTGAGAGAGAGAGAGAGAGAGTGAGAGAGAGAGAGAGAGAGAGAGAGAGAGAGAGAGAGAGAGAGAGAGAGAGAGAGAGAGAGAGAGAGAGAGAGATAAAGATAGATAGATAGAGAGAGAGAGAGAGAGAGAGATAAAGATAGATAGAGAGAGAGAGAGAAAGAGAGAGAGAGAGAGAGAAGAGAGAGCGAGAGAGAGAAATCGGCTTAGTCAAGTCCAGTCGGTGATTATAGTGACCCCATGCGTGCTGGATAAAATACGTGTCCTTCGACTATCCACGGTGTTCTTGATAACGTAGCATTGTGTAACCCACATTACAAATCGTTAAAAAATAGTTTCAACTTACAATATGACACAGTATAATTGTATTGTTTTATAATGTCGCTTGTAGGTTGTGCTCTGAAGAAATAATAACTATTTTCAACCCACGAGGTTTATTTGGTTTTGAAGGACTAAGAATTTTGACAGTTAAAATGTCATCTTCGAACGCTGAAACATATAGAAAAAAAAAAAAAATATTAATATCTTAATATCCATGAGTCTACAAATTTTTTAATTGTTTTATCATTAACGCTAAATTAAGTAGCGCTTCGTAGTCTGGAATTTAAAATGTACGAAATGAGATCCGTTATACTTACTTTGGCAGGAACCTAAGTTAACGAAATGGGTTTTATTGGTGGCTTGAAGGAATTTACG